>OU015759.1:633255-644261 GCA_907169655.1 Acomys percivali
GGGGGTGGAGCCTTGAGGCTTGGCCAGGGAGGGTTTGGTAAAGATGCCTCATTTGGTGGGGGTGTGTGTGCCCAGAGGAGGTCTCACACTCTCTGCGCATTGTCCACTCGCGGGTCTCTTATTAATTCCCATCAAGTGCAAGGAGAAGCTTCTCTGATAAGGGTTGGATGATGAACTGATCCTTGGGCATGGGAATATGCCATCAGGAGTCATTCTATTTGCTTGCTTGTTTGTTTATTTATTTACTTAATTATTTGGGCAGGGAATATATCATTTCATAGCTTGAGTTAGCTTTAAGCTCACAAACCAAAAACCTTCTACTCCAGCTTCTTGAATGAGTTGTTGGGTTTTGTTTTTGTTTTTGTTTTTGTTTTGTGTTTTTTTGTTTTTAACTGATATCAGAAAGAGATTACCAGACATGGTGTTGTTGGGAGAGAGAGAAAGAAGGAGTGAGTGACAGAGATCTCAGAGGGAGCGTCGTCGTATATATGGTATTTCTGGGGGTGAGGGTAGGGACTGGGGATAGACGTGGAGCCCGAGCCCTAGTGCTGTTATGGGTCCTTCCTATCCTTACACATAGATTCTCCATCCTGCCCCGTGCTCTCCTCTTTCTAGCTCTGGTGACTTACTTGGGTTCAGCCCTGCCTGTGCACTCAGTATTTCCTCTTGACCAGAAGGAAAGCTGAGCAAGCTAGAAGCTTCTCGCTAAGAAGAGGGAGTTATTTCCATACGCGGAGGAGAGAAAGCTAGGGGAAATAAGGATGTGTGCGCGTGCCTCCTGTCCCGTTTGGTTCCTTGGGGTCACGCTTTGTGTCAGATGAGTCCTTGTGTAGATGTTATTGGAGGCTGGCCTCAAACTGCTGCTTCTCCTGCCTCAGCCTGCTGAGCGCTCATGACAGGTGTGTACCCCTACCATGCCCAGCCTGATCCCCTTTTCTCCTG
This sequence comes from Acomys percivali, assembly GCA_907169655.1. Taxonomy (NCBI): domain Eukaryota; kingdom Metazoa; phylum Chordata; class Mammalia; order Rodentia; family Muridae; genus Acomys; species Acomys percivali. The sequence goes on from OU015759.1 coordinate 634,198, forward strand.
GTGGAGAGTCTGTGTTCTCATTTCTGAGAGATCCCGAGGGCACCTCTGTGGCTTCAGGGCCTCAGCGGGCCAGATGGCATCTGTTCTGAGTGAGGTATCGGGTGGTGCGCCTCCTCCATACCCACCTCCTTCCCACTTGCTACCTTCTGCGCCTGTCAGGGGGTCCAGAGTCAGCGCTGGGAACCTTCTGATACTTCTTGATGCATAAAGGACAAAGTGTGGAGAGTCATTTCTTCACGGAGAGAAGACTAGTTGATCCCACATGTTTGTGTGTGTTTCAAAACTAGTCTATCCACACCCAACAGTGAGAGGGCCCCCAGGGAATGGTAGGTCTTGTGACTACTAAAAATGAAGGGGGGAGGGTTGCTTTCTTTTTTTTATCTGGGAACAGGCTGTACCTCGCTAGTGACCACTACCTTTTTTTCTTTCTCTCTCTCTTTTTTCTTTATTTCTTCTTGGGGGGGGGCTGTTTCAAGATGGGGTTTCTCTGTTAGCCTTGGCTGTCGTGGACTCTCTTTGTAGACCAGGCTGGCCTCAAACTCACAGCGATCCGCCTGCCTCTGCCTCCTGAGTGCTGGAATTAAAGGCGTGTGCCACCACCGCCTGGTGTGACCACTACCTTTCAACAATGGGTTTCATGCACTGTGCTTTGAAGTCGGGCTGTACAGCTTTCTGGTTTAATGCACCACACACAAAACAAATGATTGGACTTGTGGGATAATGATGGTGATGGTGGTGGAATTGGTGTGTGAGAGCATTTCAGGAAAGGCAGCAGAGATGTTGGACTCTGGGTTTCGTCTTTGAAAACTACAGTGCCACTTGAAGAGCTGGGTACCAGCGGGAGCTTGGTAAGTCTCTGAAGGGTGAACGAGACTCATAACTCCACGTAGGCTGAGTTGGGAGCATGTGTGGTGCCTTCTTCCCACTGGCTTTGGACAGGAGGCTCTGTATGGTTTACGAGTGGGTCTCTGTCTGGTGCTAGACTCTATTGCTTGGTAACTCACTAGGGTGGGTAGTAGCATGGCCACAGTCTCATCTGATGTTGGTTTTGCTGCCTCTGGTTTGGACTGCCACCTCCCTTCAGTCTCTTTGGCCTGCTAGCAGCATGATGTGGACCGAAAATTGAAGAACTGATTATTCAGAGGGGAAGGGAACGTGGCTGGGGTGGTGAATGTTCATGTGTAGGTGTATGTGTGTACACGTGTGTACACTGTTGAACGTCCCCTAGCCTCTATATCACAGTCATCTTCTGAGACGCTGCTGGAAGACCTTGACCTTTTCCTTATGTTTATGTACAGAATGTTTCATGTTTAAAAAAAAAAACAGCTAATAGTGTTAAACCATGCTTTTATAAGTGAGCTGAACACTACAGAAAAATGTTTTTTACCTTAACAAAATGTAGCCTTAGATAATATTAATAGTAAAAAGAAATCTAAGTATGAAGTGGAAATGCTGTTTTTCTGTTTCTCTCCTATGGGTATGTGTGTGTGTGTGTGTGTGTGTGTGTGTGTGTGTGTGTGTATGTGTGTGTGTGTAAGCCTAGGAGTAAAGTTTTGTTCCAAATATGACAAGCCAGGTACTTCCCAGATTCCATTAGCAAGAAGCGAGTGGCAAACCACTCTAGAGGAGGCTTCGGGGCCTTGAACTCCAGCTGCCACGAACAGAGCAGCCATCAGCCCTCTTTCCCTGAGAATTCTGGGATAGAAAGCTGGGAAATGGTTTCGGGGAAAGTGAGAGGCAAGCCGGCTTGGATTGAGGTGACGTGGGCATGGGACGGGGCTGATCTTGGAATGAGAAAGAGGCTCGGTTTTTGACTCATTACTGTCATCCTAGGTAGTCCTGAGAAGGCTCAATCATTACAGGCACCAGTGTCCATCTGAAGGCTGAGGAGCTTGAGGATGTAGGGTAGCCGGGGATGGGGCACATCTATAATCCCTGCCTGAGGCAGGGGGATTGGAACAGATTTCATGCCAGCCTGGGTATCACAACAAGAGAAGACTTTGCCTCAAACACACAAACCACAACACGACGTAGGTAAAGGCATCAGGAACCTCCCTTGGAAACACGTGGTTTGACACAGATGTGTGTTTGCTGCTGGTCCTTGGACCACACTTGCATGACAAGGTCCTAGACTCATGGCCTTTCTCAAGGGAAGTCAATTTAGAGTAGCTCAGATTACATTTAAGACTCACCCGTGTTTGGGCCTCATTTAGGACATCAACTTGTGAATTTCTTCCTGGGAGTGGTGGGCCTGGAAACACCTGGTTCATACATAGCTAACGAATAATCATCCAGGCCAGTGTAGGAAACCTTCACAATTCTCCTTGGAGAGACAAAAACAAAAACAAAAACAAAAACCAATAAAACAAAACAAAACAAAAAAACCCAACATTGGGTCCTATTTCACATTTTCTGATTCAAAAACTCTGGGCTGAATCTTGGAACCTGCATTTCTAGTATATTCTGAGACAACGCTGGCGCTACTCGCCTTGAGATCAAACTTGAGAACCAACAATTTAATGTGGCCAACTGTTGACAGCCCTTAAACAGAGGAGGTGGCACTGAGAGTCCAGGACATTCCCTGCATGCTTTGTGTCCTAGAACTCTGACCCAAGGAGGAGAGGGAGTGAAGAAACAGGCACACAGATGCAGAAAAGCTGGGATTGGGTGGTTTGGGCTCTCTGACGGGGAAAGCTTAAGTGTGTTCATTGCATCTAGTTGAGCAGAGAGGCAGGGTTGTTGCACACAAGGAACCGGGCTGGGCTAATCTGTAATGGGGGCCAGTCATCTGGCTGTACGTGTCAGGGGGAGAAAGCTATGGTGGACGTTTCCTGCACACACTGTCAGCATTCACCCTTGGGCCCAAAGAAGGCTTTGTCATCCCTCTGAGCCTCACCCAGGGAAGGCTTTGCCACGCACGTGGGGCTGAGTCATTCGTTGGTCTTTGCATGGCTGCGACCATGCCAAGCAATACACACTCACTCAGGACTTCGCCCCTCTCCGCACTCTGCCTCCAGGGTCAATTCATGGGCACCTGCTTGACATGTGTCTGTGTAAGCTTTCTTTGGGAAAGATTTGTGAGTAAACAAACAAACAAACAAACAAAAGGAAAGAAATTGTTTAAAAACCTTGACTTTTTAAAGGCGAGGCTTTTAGTCATAGGACTGGAAAGTGTTGGTGTGCTGCAGCCGAGAGACAAGCTGAGAGCTCTTGGTCAACTCTGTTGCCAGATGCGGCTCCCGTCCTTGGTATGTGCTTTGGGCTCTGTGCTCTGTCGCCTGATTGCTTGCACCCATTCTGAAGCCTCCACAGAGTCTGGCCTGGTGCTGAAGAGATCAGCCTTTGGCAAAACCCAGTGTGTGCAGCTGCCGGCGCGCCTGTTGACTGTGAGTGACAAGCACTGTCCTCATTTTGTATGCATGATCTCATTTAATTTCTGCAATGATCTCATGAAATGAGTCTTGTCATTATCCCATTTCAGAGAGGAGGTTCTGGTGCTGCCTTCTGGGGGTGGCCGTGGATGAAAGAACAGTAGCAGGGCTGCGAGGTAGATGTGGGTCAAGGTGGTTGAGAGTGAAGACTTCGTCCAGGTCTGGTTGTCTGCTCTCTGGGACTGATCACAGAGCTCAGAGGCAATGACAGTCCTAGGAGAGAAGTCAGTGCAGTTGTCCTCTCTTGGTCCAAGGCTCCTTAGGGAACCTGGCTTAATGAAACTCTTCTTGGGAAGAACCCCTTCGTTTGAACCTTGATTGTGACCATTCTGAACGTCACCCAGAAAGAAGGATGGGTAGAGCCCCCCAGGGTCCAAGTTCTGTTTCCGTGGCTTTCTTTTTGCCCTTAAACAAACACTGGGAGGCCAGGAATGAGTCCATCAAAGCAAGCTCTTGCTGAGGCAGATCTAAAATGACTTCACTTCATTTTTTTCCACTTAGGGTGCTTGGGTTGGAGGTTGAAAGAGAGATAGAGGCAGGTCTATGGTCCTTCCTCTAAGTGGTAACTGACTCATTGGTGGGAGAGAGAATGGATGGGACATATCTTGGCCTCCCTTTGGGTCACCTGCTGTTATCCTCACATGCAAGTTGAGCTTAAGCACGCAAAAGGGGTATTGACACCAGAGAGGAGAGGCGTGTGAAAAGCTCGCTGAAGACAAGGTGGCTGATGAGATCTTGAGATGTCCAGAGTCAGTCTAGTGGCTAGAGCTGTGGCATTTTTTTCCTGTACGACAGAAACTGAGACTCTTCCCAAGTGAGCATTTAGACGTGTCCTGAGGTACAGTCCCGCAGGAAGCCCCGGATCGTCCTTTTGGTCCGCTGTGTTCTACTGTCATCTCACAGCTAGATGGGTTTACAAAGAGTCCGAGTTGGAAATTCCACTTTGATTGCCACAGGGACCCGATTACACGCTCTCCTAGTATACCTGATGGTGACGTGGCGTGCACGGAGCTTACATCTAGCTGCAGAGGCCACCGCTCCGCACTTTTCTTTAGTAGGACATATTTGGTCTCAGTCTACTTCTTTGGATACTCCAGCCCCTCAATCCTTAATCTAAAAACATCAACCACAAATCTCTTTCACTTTTTGAATGGGACTGCATTTTGGGTGAAAGTAGACGAAGCCGCGCTTCAACATAAGACACGGGGCGACCTACTAGGGGGATGCTGTTCTGTGCTCAGGATCAGGAGAAACATAGCTAGCTGCTTTCTCTCTCTCTATGAAAGAGAAGAGCTGCAGGTCTTGGCTTAGAATTTGTATAATGGTAGCGTGGACAAGGAAACAGCCTTGTGCTTGTGTGTAGCTCTCTTCTTGGCAGCCCTCTGTCCAGATCGAGTGAGAGCTGTGGGGAGGGGCTTCCTGCCTTCATTGTAAAGCACGCACGGGGCTTGGAGGGAGGACTCCTGAACCCTTGGCATAGTTATCACCACACCTTTACTTTAGAACCATGGGCTAATTGCAGACACGTTTTAGTAACCAGGCCACAGACAGCACCGTAAAGTCTGAGTCAACCCCATGTCCTCGGTTGTATCTGACCAGAAGATTCTTAGGTGATGCACCTAGGTCTATCCTGTGGGCCAGGCCCTGTGTTACCAGCTGTGCGGAGAGGAGTCTGCTTTTCCTGGCCTTTCTCTCAGAGGACCAGTGAAGGTCCAGGTTAGGCAGGGCCTGGTCCAAGTGCAGGACTTGTATGTGGCCAGGACTTCTCCGATCCAGGCCTTATCAGTACCAAGGTGGACTGGTCTGCAGTCTCCTGAGGACAGGTCTCTTGATGATGTCTTGAGTCAGTGTTCCCTAAACCCTGGGGGTTTTGGCTTAGGGATTTTTGCATCAGCCCTGGCCATCAAAACTTTGCAGGAATAGCTCCCTGACCCTGTCTTTCCATCTCATTCTAAAGAATTTTGCTTGGAATCTAGACCAGAGAACCTGTCATAGGGGTGGGATTACTGAGAAAGTGGGCGTCAAGTTAAGTTCCCAGCCCCACAGGCAGGCACTGGGGTCTGGGTACGGCTGTGCAGATAGGGCCTGGGTTCTAGTTAACACTGAAACTGGGTCCAGCTGAGCCTCTTTTGCCTCTCAGCTGTAAAGAGTCAGGCTAAACATCTTGAGTTTCTGGTTCTCCTATTTCTCGCTGGGAAGTAAAGGTCCTAAGCTGAGCATGTCGGTGCACACCTGTTATCCCAGAAGTTGGAAGGCTGAGGCGGGAGGAATGAAATTTAGTCTGGGCCACATTTTGTAAGTTCAAGGTCAACATGAGCCACATTGCCAGGCTAGCTGAAGATACATTGTGACATGTTGTCTTAACATAAACAAACCAACTAAAAACATACCCCATATTACACACACACACACACACACACACACAGAGAGAGAGAGAGAGAGAGAGAGAGAGAGAGAGAGAGAGAGAGAGAGAGAGAGAGAGGATATGACAGAGACACTGTGCTGCCCGACCAGTCACCCAAAACTCTCTAAAATGCTGGAGCATCATCTTCAGCCATAGTTCCTGATTGTTTCGTGCTTCTTCTTGCTGTAGGTAGCTTATTGTATATATATATGTATGTAATAATGTAAATGTATATGTTAAAAAAATTAAAAATATAAAAATAAAAACCATCTGTATTTGAGAGCTAGTAAATTGCACAGGGGACCTAGAGTCTGCAGTGATCTAGAGAGTGGGTTTTGTGAGCAAGGCCAGGGTCAGGAAGGTAGCCTCTGCGAGAGGAATCGTTCGTATTTATTGAAACTGCTCATTTTCATCACCCAGTGTTTCCTTGGTAAAAGTTATATATAATCCTCTATAAGTGATGAATACCTTGGAATTCACAAATCCTTTCACTTTTGTGATTGGCAACATTAAATGGCAAGAGCTCATTTAAATAAGCAACATCTGGACATTATTATTTTTAGGGATTTTTTTTCATGTGTTGATTTAGAAATCTGCGGCCTTTATGAATCTTGCATGAATATTCTTTTATGTTCACATCTACCATCAAGACACAAAGAAATAGCCAAAAAACACTGTCCAGTGATTCTTTGATGTTTTGCATTTGTGGTTTTTTTTTTTTTTTTTTTTTTTTTGGAAACAACGCACCCATTGTGAGAGAGAAAAGCTACGGGATGAGTTGTCTGGGGGTAGGTGGAGGGAAAAGCTTCATTTACTGGGGCGAAACACCCTGGAAATCTGCGCAGAGAAAGCTTGGATTTTTATGTATAATACTGTAACATTTTAAAATAACAATATAATTTTGGACGGATGATATCAGAATATGGCATGCACTATTTCTCAGAATAATCCAATTGAGAGCAATGTATTCTGAGCAGTTTTGGTAAAAATAGAAGATCTATCATCACAGGGTATAAGATAATGCATTAATTTTTATGAGTGAGTTATGAAGATGTACAACTTGGTTGAGGGTTAGGATAAACATAATATTCCTTAATTAATCCATTATGCCATGGTACACATGTGCCATTTTATTACCTTAAAAATGAAAAAATGTCAGAAAGGGAAATTGCTGCTTTTTATATCAAAAAAGCCTTTTTTGAAAAATCATAAAATGTCTAATCTAATTCACCATATAATACTAATGAGCCCAGGAGCCCATCTCAATGCACAGTTTAGGATAAAAGTCATCCATTTCTGGCAGTCAAATTCCAGAACTTTTCAGACGAGGCAGGACCTTTCAGCACCAAACATCGGAAATGGCATTTGCGGTTAGCAGTGTTATTAATAGCTATTTGTTATTACCATGGCAGAGAGTTCTGGAAATTCCCAAGTACCCTCTTTGCATTTGCCACCTAAATCTTATGGTCACATATGTCAGGATCGTTTGTGGAGTTCAGCCATTTTTTTTCCCACCCCTGAACCTAGTTAACATTTGCCCATCCCAACTGTATAGGGAAGACACACACACACACACACACACACAGACACACAGACACACACACGTATCATGTGGTCGAATGCACACATATGCATACACATGCTTGCACAAACATACATTTGCACATGTAAGCACGCATGCCCATGCGCACACACACATGCACATACCTGCACGCACACAGAGCTCAGAGCTCTCTACTTGGCGTCTTTAATTTCCTCAAACCTCTCTGAATTCCCCACACTTATTTCTGGCCCCTCCCCTGTCCTTCCCCGTGCCACCATCACGTGCCTGCTCTGTCTTTTGTCTTACCACAGCAGTAGCTGTTGGAGGCGTGCTGCCGGCACCTTTGCAGTGGCACACACAGTGGCTGCAGCAGCAGGCCTTGTTACGGAAAAGAATTGCCTGGCGGGTTGAGAGAATGGCCATCGGCGGACTAGAATCATGGAGCTGAAAGTAATATTGCCGACTGGAGGTCATTTTTCCCAACTGAGGGGCAATAGTTTGCCACTATAAACTGCACATTGCAGTCACTATATGTTTTATTAAACCATTTAAGGAACTTGGGAGCCATTTCATTTAAACTTCTTGCTTGATGTAGCTGAGGGCAGAGCCCAGAGCAGATCACAAAAGAGGCCTGGAGTAATTTACAGAAGAAATACCCTGGTGCCCAGCAGGATACTGTTCATCTGAGCATCCTGGCCAGTGCTCGCCACTCCTACAGAGCTCCCTAACGCTTGAGTGCGTGAGCGCGCGCGTGTGCATCTGCTAGCTGTGAGTGTGTTATGGGGAGGGAGTGGTCTGGTCTCAGCTCTTCTACTAACTGCCTGGGGATGACCTTGGTCAAATCCCTCTGCCAGTCCAGGATTCCTTCTGTGCCTGCGCAGGTAAAAAAAAAAGTGTTGGGTTCAACATGACAGTCTGTTTAGTGAAACACTGGGCTGCAGTGAGGTTCCCCTGGCCAAGGATTAGGGTTCTGAAATTACCTACAGGGGACCCCAGTTATCACGGGAGAAAGTTAGCCTTTGATCTTGCCCCGCCCCCAGGATGTGTCCCTGGGATGCCTGGAGTGCCTGGCTTTGCCTTGCTAAGGATGTCACTGTATTCTCCGGCCTCAGTTATGCTGCCTGCAAAATTGCCATTTACCTCCCTTCCGTTAGAGTGGGCCTGGGAATGTCTCAAAGACTTTTACCCCCCCCCCCCCGTCAGCGTGGAGAACTGTGACTATAACTCAGCTCCAGCATCTCCCCAGAACTGATGCCTGTGAGTTCCGTTTCTCACAGCCTGTGCCCGTGAAGAAAGGAACACCACCCCAAGAGCAATGATGAAGTCAGCGGCGTTGCATCCTCACCCTTAAGTGGTGGTCTTTAGCAGTTGGCCTTAATTCTACGAAGTTACATAACTATCTCTTTTTTTTTCCCCTAATGGGCGACTGTATTTAGGAGGTAGAGGGATATGTGAGCTATTCATTTCGATTAAATTTTTTATTATGCACTCTGCATTTGGATTGACAACTATTAATATTAAAAAGCTTGGCCAAATTGAAATTTGTATTGCTGGAGAGAACTTAAATATAATGTATGATGCTGTGGGGGGGGGAGCGTAGGGAATACGGGAGTTACTGGGCTGGGTGCAGACAGGTCTCTGCCAGGTGCTGGGTAACACCGGCCCTGCACACTTTAGAGAGACGTGTGTAGAGGGCTCTGCAAAGCCAGCATCAAGGTACCAGACCCTGAGAATTGCTCATGGAGATGATACTAAATAAAGATGTAGGACACGTTCTAGTGCATTATACAAATAATTTTTTATAATAGCTGTTTATATACAATATTTTTTCTCAGCCCTAATAAGAAGGTTTGGGGGTAAGGCAGAGGGAGTCATTCTAAAGTAGGATGCATGTGCCGCCGACATATCCTAATGATGAAAAAGAGGGAGCCCACGTCTCCCCTGGAGCAGGCTGGACTGCTGTTCTGGGATTCCTCAGGAGTGTGAGGGCCCACACGGCCCTGCGGAGGGAGACTAAGGCCACAGTCACAGGCAGAACACTCCAGCACGGCATCAGAATTTGGCTCCTTAGACTTTGGGTTTGAGGTTTTATGTCTTTGGGTCATGGTCTCTTTTAATCTTGCATGAACCTAAAAGGACTCGCCCGAATACTTGAGGGATTACAGAGAGGAAAGTGAGGTGTCTGTGTCTCACAGCCTCTGAGGGAGAAAGAAGAGCAGAATTCAGTGTGGGGAGGCTCTCAGGAGAACTAAGGGTGGGGCTGCATCCCTCAGTTTCTGACCTTGTTAGCTGGTCTTCATGTACCGCACACATGCCCTCCATCTTCCTCGGGTTTCCTCACTCATGTCTTCAGTCTAGAATGTCAACACTGTCTCCACTTCCAGGCAAATTCCTTGCAGGGGGGCGGGCCAGGCTCAGATGGAAGAGTTCCTTTTCATGGTGCCACGAGGCTGAAGTGTTGCCATGTTGCCTTCCCTGAACTGTTCCCTGAGGGCAAGATGGTGCTCCTGCCTTCCTGGCTGTGGCATAGTGCCTGGGCACGGAGAGCTTTCCACGTGCAGAGACAGCCTTAGATGCAGCTCACAGAGTGCACAGGCATGGGGAAAGAGTGATATTTAAAGGGCTGGGGTGTGGCTCAGTGATAGAGCCCCTGCCTAAAATCCCCCAGTGAGGGGCTGGGGTGTGG
>OU015759.1:657415-675764 GCA_907169655.1 Acomys percivali
TCCATCATCCATCCGCCCACCCATCCACCCATCCACCCATCCATCCATCCATCCATCCATCCATCCATCATCCATCCACCATCTATCCATCTGTCATCCATCATCCATCCATCCATCCATCCATCCACCCATCCATCCATCATCCACCATCCATCATCCATCCATCATCCATCCATCATCCATCCACCCACCCATCCATCCATCATCCATCCACCCATCATCCATCCATCCATCATATTTTAGGCAGTACAGATTTCTAAACATCATATGTTCCTTTGTATTCTAATCGATAGCTCATATAAAGAAATCACCATTAATGATATTAGGTGGTCATTTCCTGTTTATTGTTCTTGATGAAGTCAGAGCCTTTCTTTATAAGATTTTTGTTTTTTTCCTTGTTCTTGCTGAACATTGATCAGATGTTAATGGCCGTATATGATAAATTAGGACTCTTTGGTAAACAGAGAAAAGGAAAGAGGTGAGGAGTCATACAGTGAGTTAACTCTTATTTTCTTTGAAAGTTTTATGATGGGTGGATGGATAGATGGATGAATGAACAGGCTGGTGATAGGAGGGTGACTAGACGTATGGATGAACAATTGGGTAGATAGATGAATGGTACTAGGTCAGTAGATGGGCACATGAATAGTTGTATATTTGTATATACAGATGGATCGGTGATAGATATATGAGTAAATGAATGGGTGGTTGATAAGAAGGTACGTGGATGGTTAATGGGTAGATAGATAGATCCATAGGTACATGACGGATGGGTGATGGTAAGTGCAGTGTATTGTGTATACAACGCATCTTAATTGTATTCATTCCCACTCCATCTTTCAAGTTCCCCACTCCACTTCATATCTCCCTAGCCTCAAGTCCTCCCTTTTCAGCCTTTCTGTGTATGCATGTGTGGCCTGCATGTATATGTGTCCACTGCATGCATGCATGGTACCTAAGAGGCCGGAAGAAGATGCTAGATTTCCAGGAACTGGAATTACAGATGGTTGTGAGCCACCATGTGACTGGGAACTGAACCTAGATCCTCTACAACAGTAGCAAGCATTCTTAACCATCGAGCCATTTCTCTAGCTTTCTCCTCTTTCTTAAGAAAAACCCATTGAGCCAAATCAATGCTGCTCATAAGCCCATTGCTGTGGAATTAATTACTGGGTTGCAGTGGCCACACCTAAAAGAAAAGTGACTGCCCTCCCCCATAGCATCTGTCAACTGCCAATATCTCTTCAGCCAGGGAGGGGGCTATGGAGTCCCGCCCACTTCCACACTGGAATTTTTAACTGGCAGGACTTGTGTAGGTAACCAGAGTTGCTGTGAGTTCCTGATTGAGTGAGAGCTCTCATTCCAAATTTACATGCATCAGCATTGGGCATTTGCAAAACTATGGGAAGTAGTTCGTGCCTTCCTCACCCGTAGGAAAAACAGCACACATAGTGAGTAATGGCTTCGGTGTGCATGCTGTTCCAGCTCCACGTTCTGTCCTGAGCATCCGAGGGCTCTGGCATTACGTGTGCGAAGGGCCCGGGATAGCTCTAGCTACACAGTATGGGCTTGGCTCTCATCTGTGCCACTGCGGCTAGAACGTCCTCCAAGCCTCGTGTACAGACACGTAATCTCCCCTGTGATGTATCAAGAGGGTAGAAAGTCATTCAATCACAGTGTCTCCAGGTAGGGTTTGGGGGGTGTGATAAGGATGGAAAATAGCATCAGGAATCTCATGTAATAAAGTGGAAAAACAGCTAGACACACATAAACCCATGTGTGCATCCTCCCTGTCTCTTGTTTCTGTGGTGCTCTGTGCTGTCTCGGGACAGTTTCAGGGAGTCCGACCCCAAGTTTGAGTCATTGGCGATGTGCCTGCAGAACCTCTTTTCTTTATAAAGTAGCCTGCCTCGTGTGACTAGTTACAGTAAAGACATGGAGGCTAGTACGCCTGCCCTTGCGGCCATTCCTTATCAGTGGGCTGGAGAAGTTGGAGGAGAGGTGGGCAGTCTTGATAGCCATTGCCTGCGAGGTAGCAGGGCTTCTTAGAGACTTCTGTTTCTTCATCTCTGAAATAGGAAAGTGGGTGGTAATTGCCGCGTTACCGTGGCTGGAGGCTGTGGTGGGGTTCAAGGAAGAGTCATACAAGGAAGTGCCCTCGAGGCTGAGGGCTGTGCAGAGGGCTGTCTAGGACGCAGTGACAGTGGTCCTCTGGCTGCAGAGGGTCCCTGTGGCTCTGATCCCACGCATCCTATGTGGGGAGCATATGTCCCCTTTCTTCCTTACAGGTCACTCTGATGATCTGCTGGGGATGAGCACCAGGTCTCGCACTGCCTTTTGGGTTCAGTTCTGCGTTCTGTGGCCTGACGGAAGTGTAGCCCTGGCACCAGATATTGGCTGGCAAAAGATTAGTCCACATGTTACTTGCGAACAGACTCCAGATGTGGGCAGTGTGGGGGTGAGCCGAGGCTTGATCATGGGTGTCTAGCTGTACCGCTAAGACAGACACGTGGCTGTCGTCCATCACCTCTCCTGGTGTGTCACCATCTGTAGAGTGAGGGGCTGTCCTCTCTCATTTGAAATTCTACAATGCTTTAGGAGAGTCTAGTCCCACATTCACTGACTGTACCCCGAGTTTCCCCTCTCTTCTCTGCTAAATTACAGGCAGAAACTTGACCTTGAGGGTCATGCATGAAGTCATGAGTGTGAGTTTATTTTCTGCATGTGGAGTGTTCTTTATTTATAGTTGAAATCCCCCAAAGATTAAACTTTAAAAAGATTTAATGGTGCTGGGGTCAGATGCTAACCCCTTGCCACGCTGCAGGCAAGCAGGCAAAACTCAGAAGAGCAGGCTCTCGGAAGAGGCAGAAGAGGCGTGAGCCTGGAGGTGCTGCCTCACCTGAGGGGGAGGGATGGGGCCCGGGTGAGGGTGCGGGTGGGGTCTGCCTATGGAGTCGGGCACAGGGTGAGAAAAGGATGATAAACTTGGGCTAAGCGTGGGAGCCTGCACTCTGTGAATTGTCCTGTCCCCTTTCCCTCATGGCAGCAGGTCTCCGTTTGGACAGCCACACAGGTGCCTTGGGTACATGCCCAGGATTCTCTAAAAGTTGGCTGTTTTTGACAGTTTGTGAGGAGAGAGGATCATGGGATGAAGACATGGCCGTGGACCTCCTTCCTGGCACACCAAGATGGATTGTACCACACAAATGGCCTTCTAAAGACACTCTTTGTTTTTGTTTTTAAATGAGAAAATTAAAATAATATTACTTTTAGTTGTCCAGTTTGGGCCTACTTGCTGAGTCTTTTTTCAAAAAAGAGGGTACTATCATTGAAATGAACTAAACAGGAGTGTGTGTCCCCTCAAACTTTTGGCATAAAATTCAAGTCCAAGGCCTCAGAGTTCACAGCAAATTGTCAAAGAATTAGGCCTGTAGTCCCCTTCACCTCTGACCTCTGACCCCTGGCCCCCGACAATGGAACTCGGTCCCATGCCTACTTGCTCTGGGAATCGGGGCTCTTCTTGGCGAGCAGTTATTTTATGACTGAACTAGAGTGTTTTTCAAGCCTGCATTTGATTTTTGCTTATAATCATCTCCACATAAGTCTTCAATTTTAGATTTTGAATTGGAGACACATGAACCCATTTATGCATGTTAAAAGATCAGTGACAAAAATCACATGACATTGGCATGCTGTAATTGTTCCCCTGGTCCCCCTCAGCAGGCTTTGTTTGGAACTTCTAGAAAAGCCTGCAGGGGAACAGCCACACACCCTTCCTTCAGGGGTTGCTTTTATGAACTGTGTTCGCATGTTAAATCTCTTAAGTGAGGCACATGTTTTTGTCACCCTCAGGTCACACTTGCATGCTTCATGGGGACATGGCACGGTCGTCTCTGTCTCTGCTCCGGTGGGATTTTATCCTGTGGGCAATGCATTTGCTCTCCGATGGTGGAATTAGCAATCCTAATGAGTCTTAAGGTTGGGGGACAGGTTTTTATTACTCAGCAGCCTTCTCCATCATAAAGAGCACATCTCCGATAGTGCAGCTGGACACCATTGGCTAGAGGTGTGGACAAGCTGGACCGGCACAGGCTCCTTGAATTATGATCACCATGAACCAGTCAGGTTGTGTGTGTTGGGTGGTGGTGATGATGGTTGTGGTGAAGGAGGAGGAGGAGGAGGAAGAGAAGGAGGAGGAAGAAGAGGAGGAGGAAGAGGAAGAGGAGGAGGTGGGATGGTGGTGATGGTGGTGGAGGAGGAGGAGGAAAAGGAGGAGGTAGGGGTGATTGGTGATAGTTGTGGAGGAGGAAGAGGAAGAGGAGGAGATGGGGTGATGGTGATAGTTGTGGAGGAGGAGGAGGAGGAAGAGGAGGAGGTGGGGTGATGGTGATGTGGTGGAGCAGGAGGAGGAAGAAAAGGAGGAGGAGGAGGAGGAAGAGGAGGAGGAGGAGGGGATAAATCCTAGGACCCTAAGTGTATAAGGCAAACACACTGCCACTGTACCTCATCCCCAGCTCTTCACTAGTGAATTCTAGGCAAGTGTTCCGCCACTGGGTCACAACTCCTACTGGGCCATACCAGCAGCCTGGGGTAGACTGTGTGTGTGTGTGTACGCGCGTGCGCGCCTGTTTTCTCTCTGATAAGTGTTAGTGCGAAGTAATGCATGTGAAACACCATGCACAGCAGCACTTGGTGCAGAGTGAAAGACTTTTATGTGTAATTATTATGATGGTGGCTACTCAAATACTGGCTTAGGGTTGAGCAATGAGGCGCTTTCCATGCTCAGCTGCATAGCTCCCCTGTGGGTGTGGAGATGAATTGCTGGGGTGCACTGACCATAGAGCCCGGAGAGGTCCACAGGGAGAGCCTCGCCAGCCTCACTAAGGAGCAGCCTGAGACACTTAGAATGCTGTCTGCTGGATATAGCGACCTGAGGAGTGTGCTCCCTCCCTCCTGTGCAGGCTCCTGTCCCCACCACAGGAAAGCTTCTGCATGCCAGGTGAGGTATGAAGGGTCTTCACACAGCCTGCTCTGCTCTTGACCTGCACTCAATGGATGTTCTCGACAGTGACCAGAGGGAAAAACTGGCTCTTAACAATCGCTTATTTGATAAGTTGTGGTGTGCTAGTCTTCTGTCCATGTGCGCCTTAACCCGAGTTCCAATGGGGTCATTTTATAATGCGGTGCCTGACACATGTGCTCCTGGAAACAAAGGTCTGATGTGGCGTTTCCACCTATGAAAGCAATCTAACGGTGGCCTTCAACCACACAGGAGAAGCAATCATACCTTTCTCTAGGAAAAAAAAATCGTTGCATGCTCACAGCTGCGAAGAGTTTCCTTTGGTATATTCCCGCTTCCCGTTGCTCATGGAGTCAGCACCACCAGGCAATGGGTGCACTTTTCATAAAGGTCACTTCTGGTGGTGACCTTTTTAAATTAGGGACCATCAAAAGTTACTTCCAAATGTTGCCTTCTTTAATGTCACTCTTCCTGATCCCTCCCCCCTCCCCTCCCCCTTTCCTCTTGTGTGACAGTAGAATTTGTAAGTATTTTTGACGAGAAGAGGGTCGCAGAAAAATGGATTTATATAGGGGAAAGTATTAAAGTAGGTCTCGTTGGAGAATTGCATTTCCAAGGTCGAGAAAGCCAGTAGTTTTAGATGAGGCCCCTCAGTGTTGAAAGGGCTGGCTTGGGGCCTCTCTGCAGCCTTTCAAAGGACAAACACCTGTCCCAAGCATTTGAGATTACAGGCCACACATCTGCAGGTGGCAGGACAGAGCCGCATTGAGAAAGGCTCGGCAGGTCAGGAACAATCAGCTTACAGGGAATAGTTTTGCTCGGTAGGAATGTGGTCCTGCTCGCTGAAAACATATCCTCTGTGCAGGGAACACACATAATCCGAGGCCAACTTTGCCCTTTGAGGAAAAAAAAATAGGCTTATCTGGAACTTTGGATGGGTGACTAGGGGGTGGAAGGTGGGAAGGGATCCATTGCAAACCTGCTAGACAAACCAACGGCTTGTAGGCCTAGACACACTGAGAAATCTTAATAGAGCTCTGTTTTGTGAAGTGGATGGGGCAGGCTAACACAATAAAAAAAAAAAAAAACCCTTTAAAGTGGCAATTTAGTCGCCTTTAAAGGAACCGCTAATTTATAGCCCTTACAAGTACTTGCTAGGGTCACTTTCTGTTTGTTTTTTGAGAAAAGGTTTCACAGTGTAGCCAAGGCTGGCCTGGAATCCTAACTCTTCCTGCCCCAGCGCTCCCTCCACAAGAGTTGGGGTTGCAGGTGTGTGCCCCCATGCCTGAACAAAACCACTTCTGGAGCCACAGACTGCTGTTTTGGGGGGTCTCTTTCCTTTCACACAGCTACACTGCTCTGAACTGCCAGACATTCGCAGGGTTGTGTTGGTTTTTTTCCCCCCCATACAGCACATAATTTTTTTTAATGGAGATTTTTTTTTCTTTCACGGTGGCAGAATATTTTGCTCCAAGGGCATGACTTAACTTATTGGGCCTGCACATGGGGATGATACGTTCTCCACCAAATTTCTGAGGGAAAGAAAGCAAAAAAATCAAAATCGATTTGACTATTATTGAACTGAACTACCCAAGTACGGAAATATTGATTGAGTAAAATAAGACTAAAATTGTGCAAAAGTGTATGTTTTGGGTGATACTTTATTATGTTTGTGATCTAAATGAGATACTGTACTAAAAATAAAAATACCATTATGGCAGGTATACAGTAGGCACTCAATAAAGAAAGCCCCTACTTGTGTTACTATGATGGTTCCCATCACCACCAGTACCACATCTGATTTTTCTGAGTTGGGAAAATATGGAGCAACACGTCTTATACTTTATTCATCAGAATGCCAGGAGTTTCTGGGTGCCCACACGTTAAATATTAATTGTGCTAAGTCTGATCCTGTCCAGGTTTGTGGCACAGGGAATTATATTAAAATAAATTTAACAGTGTAAGCAGCTTGGACCAAAAAAAAAAAAAAATTGTATGACTAGGGCAGAAATCACCTGTCTAGTAGTTGGTTCTGAGCGCACAGGGTGGGAGTGGGCAACTCCGATGTGTGCCTGCCTTCCCTGTGAGAGCAGCGTGCAGCCTTTTTCTGGGTTGGTTATGGTCCGAGAGATGCAGGAAGATCCATGTCTTTGAAGCAGGGAACCGAAGGGCCTCGTCTGAGGCCTTGCTCTGCCTCCAAAGGGATTTAGAAAAGTCCCCTTTGCTGTTTCCAGGACACAACCTTCTGAGGTTTCCCCTCTCTCTGAGTTCATGGCCGGGAAACAGTGCTAGGGCCTGGCTCCATTGACCTGCTTGTAGAGCACAGCCATTGCAGCACTGGCTCCGTTGACCTGCTCTTAGGGCACATCCATTGCAGCACTGGCTCCGTTGACCTGCTCTTAGAGCACAGCCATTGCAGGCTTGTGCTCTCAGGGTCAGAAATGGGGAGCTAGCACACAGCAAGGGGACTTCCCTGTGTTGACGTGGAGCTTGCCTTTCTACTCCCAGGGGCTCGCTGCTGGGCACAGTGTGGCTTGCAGCCTCTTGCCTTTGCTTGAGCTCGGAGAGGCGGAGATCTATGGATGTTCACCACACAACCACACCGCTCTTTCTGCAACTCCTTTCTGGGTTTGTATTTAAAGAGCTTTCTGTCAATATGTTGGGAAAACCACATGTTCAAGGCCATTAACACTAGGAAATCAAAGCAACGTTTATCTTTGTGACAAAATACTGGGTTTCATCATTGTTGGTTACCATCTCCACACCCCTAGAATTGGAACAAGGTCTAACTCTGTAGTTAGGCAGGCCTGAAATCCAATATATAGCCCAAGCCGGCCTCAAGCTCATGGAAACCCTCTTGCTTCTCCCTCTTAAGTGCTAGGATGGCCGCGTGAGCTGCCATGCCTGCCTTACCAGTTCTTTTATTGTTGTTGTTGTTATTATATTTATTCAGATTATAACTCAATTGTTCTCTCATCACTCATATCTTTACGTTCCTCCTCCTTCCCACCTTCACCCTCTTACTCTCCCTTAGGTCCATGTCTGAGGGGGAGCTCCTCCCCTACTTTATGGTCACAGGCTAACAAGTCTCATCTTGGTAGTCTGCCTATTCTTTCTTTGAGTGCCATCATGCCTGTCCATCAAGGGGAGGTCATCAAATATGGGGCACCAGAGCTCATGTCAGAGTTAGTCCCTGCTCTCCACATAACTGTGGAGGATGTCCTGTCCATTGGCTAGATCAGAGTAGGGGTTCAGTGTTTACTACTTGTATTGTCCTTGGTTAGTGCAATAGTTTGAGCAGACACTCCTGGGCCCTGATCCACCCTTTACAATGTTCTTCTGATAGGTTTCTAGGATCCTCTGGATCCTTCTATTTCCCCATCTCCTGTATTTCTCTTACCTAGAGTCTCAGTAGGATGTCCTCACAGGCTTATCAGTTCTTAAACAGCAGCTCTTGATTCTTATGTGTCGCACAACAACCCCGCCCACTTCCCACTTGCAGAATGGATTGGTGATAACGTTGGCCTTACTGTTTCCAGAGGGACACTTCCACTTTGAGCTTTGGCCAATAGCATTAAGGGTGCTGCGTCTAGCAGGACAGATTGCACCTCCTAACCTTTTCACTTCCATTAAAGCTCCTTTGACTCTCTTGATTTCAGCCAACCAGTCCATAGTCTCGCTATGGCTTGGCAGTGACCAGCGCCTGCAAAGGCGTCCAACATCTGGTTGTCACTGTCCTATGTTTGGCTAACCAGTTGTGGGGTGGTTCCACTGCCAGATCTTTGGTGTTTTCACCTTAGGACCCTCCTGCTGCCTTCCTCTCTCCACTGCTGTGTCCATCTGCCTCACCACCCGTCCTTTTAGCTGCTTCTTCACACTCTTCCTCAGCTCCCAGCATCTCTTTCCTGCATCCTGTGCAGTCAGGGAGCGGGGAAGCGGGGGAGTGGGGAAGTGGGGGAACGGGGAGACTCAGCTCTCCACTTATCCTGCGTCACCTTGCACTTCACTTTCCAGGAGAAACGCACACAATTGAGACCACGAATCTCACTAAGCTAAGAGTCTCCGACCACGGTGGGTCAGCCATTGTCCGGTCATGCTGCTCTCAAGGATGGTAGTGATGCCTTTTCTTTTTTTCTCTCTCTCTACCTGCTGTGGGTGGTCTTGTCTCCATGAGAAAAGAGGAGCTCCCTGGAGTGTGCCTTATCTTTCCCTGGCATCAGTCCCCTCTGCCTTGCTCTGTGATACAGGAGGCCACAGGAGCCTCTGCACGATGTGCAGAAAGGCGACCACGCTTGCCTGCCTACACTCCCCGTGGCTGTCCGTTTTTCGGTCCTTTGCTTGCCTTGTCTTCTTCCTCTGTAAACTTTACCTAGTTGTTTACTATCTTTTAGCCCCACTTACTATAATATTAATTTGCAATCTATAATTATTCTAATCATTTATCCATTTGCCATCTTTCCTCTTCCCATAAATAAATATTCATTTGTCTGTGTTGTCCCCTAGAATCCATACAGTACCTGATATGGGTGAAGTCTTTATAAATACACTGAGCTCCCATGATTCATGAGTCCTGTATATTAGTTAAGTTTCTTGTTGCTGTTAAAAAAAAAAAAAACCTAACAACAGCAACCTAAAAGAAAAAGACGATAGCCAAGCTCACAGTAGGAGAGTACAGCCCGTCCTGATGGGGAAGACACCGGGTGAAGAGGCTGGAACCACCTTGTTGCGTCTGCAGAAAGGAAGCAGAGATGAATACCTGTGCTCAGCTCTCTTTGGTTTTTGTTGTTTCTGTTGTTGTTTAGTTTGAGGCGGCCTATGGGCTGGTGCTGCCCATCTTCAGGGTGAGGCTTTGCTCGTCAGGTAAACTTTCATGGAAAGGCTCTTATAGCCCCACTGAAAGGTGTGCCCGCTAGGTGTCTCCAAATGCAGTTGGGTGGACAATTGAGACTGACCGTTGCAGGAGGCTGCTTCTTTGACTGTAGCCCCAATTTGCATGTGGAAGACTGCTGGTCCCCTGATGAGAAATCTGAAGACTCTACTAGATCTCGGGTGTAATCCGTTGGGGGGTTCTAAGTCCTGTTCAAGTGCAGATGACTCTGGGCCAGGTAGAAGCTGCTGATGTGACAATGGCAGATGGTAAACTATGGGAATCCACAGGCTTGTCTGTCATGGTCAACAGGAAGGATTGGGGAGGGTTGGGAAGGGACCCACACTATCTGACATCAGCCTAGTGGTAGGGCCTTCGAGAAAGACATTTCTTCTTCACGAGCCTCCCATTACTCTCTCTGTTGGGCTTCCCCAACTCCATGCTGGTGATGAACCCAACCACAGATCTGCCTTTTGCCTACCGGGAGAAGCACTTCTAGCACTTTCTATGTGGCCCAACCTCACCCACATCCGATGACTTACCTGATATAGAAACCTAGAACTCTGCCCTAGGGATGTCC
Organism: Acomys percivali; assembly: GCA_907169655.1. Classification (NCBI taxonomy): domain Eukaryota; kingdom Metazoa; phylum Chordata; class Mammalia; order Rodentia; family Muridae; genus Acomys; species Acomys percivali. Next base: position 667,883 of record OU015759.1, read on the forward strand.
ACCCAACCTCTGGACCCCACTGAGGCCAACCCCAGACAAACCACCCCACGAATTAGTGGACCTTGTCTGTGTTGACACATCTATTCTCAACCTAATGATATGTTTGTTTAAGTGATGACTGCTGTCCTCATTAGGGACTCATTGTTGAGCCTGGAATAGTGATTATTTTTTGCTGATATTCCTTTTCTGCAGAGATGATTTTTTTTTAAAAAAAAATCTCTTTGGGTATGCTATGAATCCTTAATGAGGATAGTTAAATTTAAAAGAAACCCCCAAATCACCCTTCAGGTTGAAAATAGAAGTGTCTACCCAAGCAAGCTGTTAATTTGCAGGTTATTAATGGACACAGGACAGCGACACACCCACAATCTTCAAGGAGCATGCCCTTAACATGAGCATGGTGGCTACCAGGCAAAGAGGCTGAGCCCATGGGAAGTGAAGGCTTGGAGTTCCAGAACATTCTCTTTACTTTATGCAGAAAAAGACATCATTCTGATCATGTGAGTATGGATCATGGCTTCCAAACTGGAGTCAAAGCCGTGCAAATCCTGGGAATGGGTAGAGAAAGATCTTCATAAAAACTTATTAGCTGGACACCCAGAAAGTCAGTTAATGAGCTCGTTGACATCCCTGAGCCCCATCTTTTCTTTGGCATTGTTATTAAATTCTCGGAAGTAAATGCCAACTTCACAGCTCTTAGGCCAGCAGTGAGACACTCAAGATCAATATGTTGGCTGACCTCGGGGATGGGGGTACAGTTCTCAAATCAGGACCTGCAGTTAAGGATGAGGTTTACTCACCCAGAGTGGGGGGCCACGCTCAGTTCTATCCTACCCAGTCTTATCTGTATGCTGGGTCTATGCATGCAGCCCACTCCTCCCCCCCCAGCCCCCGCTTTAATAGATATATTTGTGAAAGCGAGGACTATGAGAGAACCCTGGGAACCTTCTGTTCATGGTGAACTTACAATGGTCTCACTAGCCCTTATGATTTCCATGCATCCCACAGAGCTGGGGTGGGCAGGAAGTGAGGAAAGTACCGGAAGGAAGTCAGAAAGAAGGTGTGTGCTCAGAGTGTGGAGAATGTAACCAGGTGGGGCCAAATTCCCCAAGAAGCTGGCCATTGTTGCTAACCCTCCAAACCTTGCTCTTCCATCGCCACAGCCACGGAGCAATGACGTCAGGAAGTAGAATCATGTTCTTCAGTGTATAAGAAGCTGTGTTGTCTTAAATATCAGAAATGGGACTGTGGCTGAGGACATCCCTGGCAGGGAAATAGGACTGTGGCTGAGGGCATCCCCGGCGGGGCGGATGTTACCCAGCATCTCTGCAGGGCTCAGACTTGCGTCAGATGTGTGCTAAGTTAGGCAGTGGGTCCTTGGTAAGCTGCATCAACCCCAGTGCCTGGCCTCTTCCCAATGCCTGGCCTGTCTTCTCTCCTGCTTCATGGCTTCTATACTCTGCGGCAGGCCGACCCTCCCTCAACCAGTATGTGCTGAAAATCTGGGGGTATTACATCCATCGTAGCTCCCTAGTTTGCATCCATGTCTGAATGGAGTCTTCTTCCATAGAACCATCCCCAGATCGTTTGAAACATTCCTGATGTCTACTAGTCACCTGGGCTGAGGCTATGGTGCTGCTCCCTCTCGGTCCTGTGTGCATTATCTCTAGTTGGTACAGCTTATAGGTCAACAGCAGGCTGTTCAGCAAATACTTAGAGCCAAGAGGTGGGATGGAGACTGACCAGAGCTGATCCAAGCCAAATAACCATCTCCAAGGAAAGATAAAGATGCACTTCTAGAGACGTTCTAGAGAACAGATCCACAGATGGACCAGGGAGGAGGGACGCCACCAGGAACCACGGCCAATTAGCATGCCCCTCCCCCACTCCCAGTGTGTGTGTGTGTGTGTGTGTGTGTGTGTGTGTGTGTGTGAATGTTTGTTCATATGTGTGTGATGTAATGTGCACACCTGCATGCATAGGTATGTGTACCTGAGGCTGACTCTGGAAGTGTTTTCTAGATCCCTTTCCACCTTAGCCAGAGAGATAATATCTCTCAATTGTACCCAGAACTCACCCATATGAGGTTATTCTGGCTTTATAGCTATTAGCTTATATCAGGGATCTCCTGTGTACCTTCTGTGGGCCCAAATTATCTGTGGAATGCCCACTGACATTTGTGTAGGCTCTCTGTGGGATCCAAACTGTACTACTTCTCACCTTGTGTGGCAAGTATTTTAATCACCGGCGCATCTTCCAGCCCAGTCGGCATCTTCCTAGCATGACTGTGTGTCCTACGCATGTGTGTAAGGCCGGACTTGCTCACAGGGCGTTGAGCTTAGATGAAAAGTCTGTTCCAAAGCTTTGGTGTTTATCGCCCGTGCCTTCTAGACACTGCCACTACATAGGCAGGGACTCCGTCTGGTCCAGTCACTTGTTTTTCTGGCATGTAGGAGGTGCTTATTTGCTGAGCGAATGGGCGAATGAACGGAACACCAATTCAAGGCATGTTGAAAGACAAGATACAGGCTAGTACTGGGCCTAGCATAGAGCCTTGCCAGAGGGAGCATCAACAAAGGCTTTGGAAATGCAAGGTTAGGAGAGGTCCTGTCTGGAAGGTAGCTTAATTTCTTAGAAAGATCCTAATGGATTGTAATGTGCATGTATGTACACACACACACAAACACACACATACACACACACACACACACACACACACACGGCCTTGCTATTTAATCTGGGGTAGCTTTGAACCTGAACTTGTCACCCTTTCACCTTTACTCGCCCATGCTGTGACTATAGGTGTGCATCTGCCCATGTGGGCCAAGTGGATCTTAGAGTCTTGTGTGATGCTTGAGGTAGCAAGGAGGAAGATGACAAGCCTGGAAGGCACACTTCTGTCGGCGGGCCTCCAGGAAACATGTCTGGGCTTGGAGTTGAGTGTGAAGAGAAGATTTAGAGACCATGTCAGAGAGGTCATTAGTGGCCCGCATGTACGGCCTGAGCTGGAGACTTTAGCTGTGACCCCCGATGTTATTTTAAGGTGGTGGCTTTTTCCATATTTAATTATGAATGAAATTGCATTTGAGGACAGCAGCTGATGATGGTGTGTGGTTATGCTGTGTGGGCTGCTTTCAAAATAGCTCACCCCAAACTTCATTAGCGATTAGTTCGAGGAAAGTGCAGCCTGACCCGCTGGCATTTTTTCATAGTGTCTGTGTCCAAGTTTGCATAGGCTGGGCAAGGTAGCTCGTGGCTTTGTAGGTCTCTGGTGACACGGGCTGTCTCTTCCAGGTCTTGATCTTGGAGGTCCATTTTTGGGGAAGCATGAGAAGGCATGATATCTGTCCTTAATTGTCCCACTACTTTACCTTTCTTCCTCTCATAACATGGTGGCACCGCATGGCCCGGGGAAGATGGAGCTGGCACTGCACACTCCCAGCTGGCTCAAGGCATCTGGTTGCTGAGCCCAATGCTGTTGTTTCCATTCCATCCCCACCTCAATACGGTCAGTGTTTGCAGTCGCTCCAACACCGCCTGCAACCATGTGGTCTATGGATTTCGGCTTGGCTGTCGGCAAACTAGGCCCTTCCTGGCTTGCCTTCCGTTGCTAGCCTTAGGATAAACCCTTGTTATCATAGAGCTTAGCCGCTGAGAAGTACACATGGGCTGGCGAGCACAGCACCCAGAACTTCGCTGGACACAGCACACCGTCTAGGTCTCTGTCCCCGCCCATCCTGTTGCTGACAGAAGCCACAGAGGCGGCCAGCAGCACCCCAGGGTAGGCCCCAGATGAAGCTTCCCCCATTGCTCTTGGAGGAGGCAGGGGCATGACTGGCAGACTTAGCTTGGCTTTCTCTCTGCGAATCCCCACTGCCCCCCCACCCCACCCCCGGACCTTCAGAGTCTTCCTTTGTAGCCCAGGCTGGCTTTGTATTTGCATTCCTCCCGCCTCAGCCTCCCAAGTGTTGGGGTTACAGGCGCACATGCGGCCAGGCTGGACTTCCGTTGGTGCTTGTCTGATCTTCTGTAAATTACACAGCCTCTCTGAGCCCCAGTTCCTCAGTATCCACATAATGGGGAATAACATGAATACTAGACATTAAAATAATCATGCATGACATTTAAAGAACTCATCAGTGGGCTGGGCTCCCGGCAGGAGCTTAGTGAGAATTAACTGTGCTCTGCCACCGGTGATGGTGATGATGATGATGGTGACGATGATGGTGATAGACCATGTGGCACGGTGGCTCATAGTGGAGCCCGATAGTCTGGGATTGAATCCCGAGGCTCCCGTTGCTTGGTTGTTTAACCTTGGGCAAGTGACTTAACCTTGCTCTGCTTTGGTGCCCTCCTGTCTGTCAGAGGCAGTGTCTATAGCATTTCTTAAGATGGCGTTAAGGGTCTGAACCGGGGCCACTGGCACACAGAAAGCCCAATTGCAGTCAGCACATTCCTCTGTGCAAACTCGTTCTTACTATTTTCTTACTATTCTTCAGTATAGTTTCTGAGTTTATTGTCCTGGCAGCGGCTTGACGTTGGACAGATTGTTTGTCTTCTCTCGTGCCTCTGTTTCTCCCATGAACAAGTCAAGATGCAAAGTCCTCTGTGGAGGCCTGTTCTGCTGACTCTTGGCATGCAAAACACCTGAAGAGTAAAGAGCCGGCTGTGGCTACGCCTTCCACACAGGCTCCCCACTCCCCTTGGGACTGTGAAGTTCTGTAGCTAAAGTAATCCTGCCCGATACACTCACAGGAGAGCCACTGTGCGGCCTCCTCCTTTGAGTGACAGCTGTTTCCAGGTAGATGCCTCTCTCCATGTTCTTGAACGGTGAAAAGAGAGGAGAGCAATCCAGATTTAAATTTGGAATGTGGCAGAGTCATGACAGCCTGTGTTGGGGGGGGGGCGAGACTCAGGCCAACTGCTACCCTGGACACCTGGATGCTGATCGTAAAGCAGCGGGTGGGGGGTGGGGGGTCTGAGTTGGGCCGTGGAAGCCTTGAGTAAAAGGAGGATCCAAGAGTATCTTGTGGGTCTTGACACCCATCTGAGGGGAGCCTTGATCAACGTCTGGGGGAGACACAGGTCCGAAACGCACACAGGCAGTGTGAGCCCCAGAGTGGAGTTGCACAGGAGCGAAATTTCAGTGTAGAGGGTGACCAAGTTTTGCTTACTCTAGGGCAGGGATCCCTAGCAGCCAAACTTCCTAGAAATCTGGGAGCTATCCTTACGGGTACAGGGGTGACCTTTTAAGGCTCTTGCTGCAATCCTGGAGTGTGGACAAGGCCTTGGAGATAGAGAAGGTGGAAACAGTGGCTCCTGTCTTAGCCAAGCTCCAACCTTTTCCCCTCCTCACAGACACTTACCAGCTCAGGAGTCTGACCTAGGGCTGCATCCTGTAGGGTTGAGCTGGGAGGCTCCGTGTGGGGAAGTCTAATAGGCGTTTGTTACTCCTCACAGGCCTGCTGTCAACCCTGTTGACTGTCAGCTGCTGTAGTCCAGCCCCAGCACAGTCTGTCCTGGGAAATGGTCAAGGCTGGCCCTGGTGCTGTCCCAAAGCCTTCCTCACTGCTTCCGGGGTTGCCAGAGGTAACGCTGGCTCCATTACTTGAATATGTGCCACGTGGCCTGCTCAAAAGTCTCAAGCGCAGTGGCTGCTGCTGGCTGTTATTCAGAACAAGTGGGTTTGGGGGTCAGGGCAAATGGGTGTTAGTGGTCAACTGAGTCATGCTATGAGCAGCTGACTGGACCACTCACTGGGACGGCCCCAAGAATCCCGGCCTTTGTCCGCCCTCTGTGTCATGCTCAGCTCACCTGCCAGCATCCTCTGGGGTCAGGACTTCATGAGCTCTGCTGTCCTCTGTGGCTCGCTCCTTTCCACGTCCCGTTCTGAATCTCTCAGACCCATTACACCTCTCCATGTGGGGCCGGACCCTCGGAACCACCCCTCTCCCCAGGATAGGTCAAGAGGACGCATGGACATCTGAGGAGTAGGGCGAGCATTTAATGCAGAGGATACTCAAAGGGTCCCCAGGAGTCTATCCATCGCGACTGGTTACCATGCATGGCTCGTTTTCTTCTTGTGTCTTTGCATGGACTTTTCACCTGCCTAAGTGCCTGGCCATCTCCCATGGACCAGGGCTTGGAGCAGGGAAGAGTTGGCAGGTTCTAAAATGATCTCCATGCCCCTACCTGCACATGCATATAGAAATAAGCCTTGAATGCCTTCCCTTAGCGTGCAATTTGCTGTCTATTTTTAACCTGTACAGAAAAGGGCCAAAAAAGAAAAAAATCCCCGAGGAAGTCAGAGCGGACGGAGGTTGCAGGTTATCCGGTCACCCAAGGACCCGATGTAATTGCCGAGATGACGTCTTTCAGCACAAGCGAGTCCCCCGCAACAGGCTGTGTGCTTCTCCCCTCTCCTCTTTTCTGCGTTTGCTGCTCTTAATTCCTTTCCAGCCATGTCAGGGAGACTTGAGGGGGAAAAATCCCAGCATTAAAGACATGTTCTTTGTTTTTGCAATCTGTGACCCCAGCAATCTCTTTAGCAAGCCATGGTTCAGTGAACTGGCACACAGCAGCCGTTCAGCAGTGGAAAAATCATAAAACAGATGGAAGCTTTACATTTTTGTTTAGATTTTAAGAGCAGTTTTTATAACATCGCTTAAAACCATCCTGATGTATCGCACTGTTTACACTCAAAGCTTTGTAGCTAAGATGTTTACAGTACGGGGACTGTTTTAAGATATTTTATAGTTATGATATTTAGATAATTGGCCAAGAAAAAAATAGTTTGTTAAGATTGTCGTGATGTTGGTAACCGTGAAGGAACTTATGAGTCTCAATAAATATGTCCAGTTCCGTGGAAAGTACAAACTCAGTTAAAACAAAAACAACACAAGAGGGAATATCTTTTTAGTGAAATCATTTCCTTTTCTTAATCAAAAGATGACAGGCAGGGCCTTAGGACGCCCATCTGTGTGGCACCGTGCCACGTCTCTCTGCTAAAAGCAGCGTCTCTCTTCTCCCTTGGTTGATGCACGGCGACCGACTGGTTGCTGTTGCACAGAAGTTCAGGACACCACCTCAGGACGGAGTCCAGGCCAGCCTCACCCCCATCTCTTTGTGCAATGTGCAATATGCACAGATTCCGCGTTTCTTTTTCAGTGTTGAGGAACTTATGCAGTGCTAGGATTTGGACCTCCCCCTCTTTTTTTTTTTTTTTTTGTCTTTAAACTACCCAAAATGGCATTAATCAAAAACAATAACTCCTTTTAACTTTCTAAAGTGCTCTGAAGGAAAGTATGAAATAATCTGTGTGTGGGCCACAAATGCGGAGAATGCAAACATTTCACAATAAACATCTGAAATGAAAGTCCCTGGCAAGATAGCCTGGAAGATAGGACATGCTGGGTTAATTAATGCACACTCATAAAAATAAACCTCACTTTTAAGACTCGACCAATAAAAATCATTAGCATATTTGGGTCGGATGACTTTGTATATGCGCCGAGCTTCTCCGTGGTACACTGTCCTCTTGAAGTCTAGAAACAGATTTTAACTTCAAGTCAGAACTCCCCTCCCACCGCCCTTTGTGTTTCTGACATAGTGATACGATGATTTATTCTGGTTTTAGCTATAATACCTGCAATTGATCTACTGGCGATGGGATTAAATTTATCACTTTAGTTGTATAAATCATAGTTAGATCACCCCAAAAAAATGTTTGGTTGCATAAAAACTCCTATTGTTTGCTGATGACACACAGCAAACACTTTGCACTGTAGTCAAATTGCTATTGTACATAATTTTCACCCAACATGCTTTTTTTTTCTTTATTTTATTTTATTTTATTTTATTTTATTTTATTTTATTTTATTTT
>OU015759.1:675774-683274 GCA_907169655.1 Acomys percivali
TTATTTTATTTTATTTTATTTTATTTTATTTTATTTTATTTTATTTTTTGCTATCTTAAATGGAATCATCTCAGCCTATTCACAAATTATGTTTTTAAAAACCACCTCTTCCCAGCTCAGGAGATGGCTCAGCGGTTACGAGCATGGTTTGTTCTAGCGCGGAGAACCAAAGAACCAGAGTTCGATTCCCAGCGTCCACATGGCTCCTCACAAGGATCTGTAACCCTGGTTTCAGTGGATGCAATCTCTCAGAAATCCAGGCCCAAAAAATAAATAAATAAAAATACCAATGTTCAGAAAACAAACAAACAAAAAAAACTACCACCTGTTCCTTGAAATCACAGGTTCAAACAAACGTTGACCCTGGGCTTGCAGACTACGCATTGCTCTGGACTTAGTTAAGTCAGAAGCCATAGAAACTTCCTACGTCTCATCACAATATGGAAGATTCTGGCTTTCCGCCCTGTGGTTTGAAGGCACAGGGCTGCGCAGGCCTCTTCTGTGGGAGGCAAAGCATCAAACCTAAGCAACTCATCTTTAAAGAACTGAAATTGGAACTCATAAACTCTGCAGAAGTTGTAACTATCTAGACAGCGAAATTCCCCACCTCCAAATGCCATCTCTCAAATCCTTATGAAAATAAAAACAACCTGAGAAAAATTATTGAAGGGGAAAAAAAAAAACCCTCCAGACCGAGTTTAATTTTATCCAACTTTATTGGCAGCTTATTTTGAACAAATGTGTAATAAAGTTCCACGCGGAACAATGGAAAGAAATGAGAAAGAAAAAAAACAGTTTTTGTTGTTTTCTCATGCTGTTTGTGTTAATAAATACCAAAGAGTGGTAAATACCTGAATAGTCAGGGACCTGTGAGCCCAGGATGGGCCCCAGCGCTGCACGACTCAGTGGTCATGCTGTAGTTGGCCTGCAGTGTAGGGGGCCAGGCACTGTCCTGTCCCTGCGGGCCTCCCTGGGGACTGCTGTCCTCCTTATTTCCCTCCCGTGGGGACAGACTTATGTCCCTTGAAGTCCTTCTATGGTTGTATCATTCCAGCTAGGCTGAAAGCAAGACAAGACCCCACTGTTGAGGAAGGCGCGTCTCCTGTGGACATTTTCTGACAGCGTTTGCAAGCCGGAGGGTTGTGGGGATTGTAAACAGCGACTCTCATACCCTTATTTTGTGCCAGAGACTCAACATTGCCTATTTTAGAGACTATGTGTTTACGCCACAAAACAAACTATGGCATGGCGTGTGTGCATATTTGTCCGAAGCCACACCTAGTGACCCCTCGGGTGGGAGCCTGTCCTTCATACCGATAGCCGAGCTCTGTGTACTGACCTTCCCACCCGTGATCATTAGTCCAGGTCATCAGGGCTTGGCTTAGGTAAAGGGGATGACCCCAGGAAGCTGTTCACCCCAGGAAGATCCCATCCACCGCTGCCCTGCTGACTGGGAGCCTTCCAAAGAATCCAAGGTCCCCCACGCAGCAAGCTTCAAATCTGAGTATGCACGCACGTGTCCCCCCGCCCCCCCTCCCCGGGTATTTTGAGGTAGTTTCTATGTTGTGTGTGGCAGAGGCCTGGACAGGGTTTGTGAGCATGTGTGAGTGTCTGTGCTGGTATGCGCCTATGAGGAAAGATGATTGTGGAGGTCAGAAAAGGGCATCAGATCCTCTGGAGCTGGTGCTACGGGTGGTAGCAAGCCCCATGATGTCAGTGGTAGGAACAAAACTGAGCCTTCTGGAAGAGCAGCATGTGTCCTTAACTGCTGAGCCATCTCTCCAGCCACTAAGCAGACTCCTGGGTTGTATTACGTAAGAGATAGACCTGCTGTGATTTGAATACGGTTGAGTGCGTCCCCCAGGGTCATGTGTTATGAACTTGGTACTCCATATGGTAATTCTGAGCGGAGACGGGACCTCTAAGAGATGAAGTTTTCAGGAAGATGTCCTTGGAAGAGATTGAGATAAACTCCCTTGGAGCTCTGGGCTCTCAGTATCGGGAGCAGTTATAAGAGTGAGCCTAAGGGGGCGGGACTATATATCTCAGTGGTAGAATGCTTGCTTTACCATGTACAAGGCAGTGCTAATGAAAATAATGACCTAATAGTAATGAATGAATGAGTGAAAAAATAAAAATAGTCACCATCTCATGAAAGTAAAGAGAGCAAGCTTGGCCCTCTAATTTGCTCTCGGGTGATCAACTTGGGGAGCTAAAAACACCTCTTTGCTTTGTAAAGGTAGCTGGCCTCGGGTATTGTGTTATAATAGACTGTAGGTTTACTATCCTTGGAGACACTAGGCTGCTTTAGAATGAGACGGAAGCTTCTGCAGCCCCTAAAGTCTCAGTCATAGAATTCTGGGCTGGATGTTGGGGAACAGCAAGAGGCTAGCCACCCCCAATACACTATACTGGCCTCACTACAGTATTTTTAAGGAGATAGATTATGGTGGGAATTGGGGTGACAACAAGTAGAAAGGGTTAGAGGAAGTGGACCAAAGTGAGCTTCAAAGGAAGCACTGAAGGCGTTTGAGAGGCGTCCAGTTAGGTGACAAGGACATTATCACGGCCCACCTCAGACCTCACACCGGGGTCTCCGTGTGCCCGTTACATCCACGCCCTCTCTCCTGGCTGCGAACGGTGAACCTTGTGCTACGGGGATTGTTGGCTTTGTCTGCCCATCATCATCATCGTGTCATTACTGAGCCTGGAAGCTGAGCGTTGGAGACTGTTGCTGGAGGAGCCACCTGCTGGGTCAGGGCAGAGTGGGGCAGGCATGCAGTCACTAAAGCTCGGCCCATGGGAGTCGTGAGGTTTCAAACTCCCCACAGCTAGAAGCTCTCTGGACAGTCCAGCCCTCCATCCTGCTATTGAGCAGGGTGTGGGAAAGGAATGGACTCCCCCCAACGCCCCAGTCTCAGATAGTGCATTATGACCAGCTAGGCAATGGCCAAGTCTCCTGGTTCTTAGCCCTACGGCCCTGTCACTGCTCGTGTAAATAAGAATATACCAGGCAACATTTAGTGTGAGATGGGCCATTCTAGAACATCTCCCGGGTTACCTTTTTGTCTGCGAGTAACAGCAGCAGCAGCAGCAGCTACTAATTGTGTGCGGGGCACTTTATTGTTTTTAGTAAACTAATTACTGATTCTCCCAGTTAGTTTAAATCACTCTGATGACCATCGCCCCATATTAAAGAGGAAGAAATGGGCTCAGAGAGGCTATTGAACATCCGAGGTCCACAGGATAGCATAGTACAGGAGGACTTATGCTTGACAGCTCATCCCAAGGTTGGTGCTCGGTCCTCCCCCCTCCACCCCATCCCCTACCCCTGGGCCATTTCTCCCATACTGCCCTATGTCTCCAGGTTCAATGTAACTGTGTGTGTCCCTCTCTGACCTCATTACCTGTTTGCTTATGTAGTTGGGGACAGCCTATTAGCTTTGGTTTGTGACAATTTTATATAAAATGAAACAGATTGGCTTTAGGAAATCTATCAGTCAGTTTGAGGAAGGCTTAACTAGCTCTTGGTACAGGCCTGAGTAGATACTCCCACAAGGCAGAGGTAACATATGCAAGTGACCTTTGAGAAGATGGAACCCCCACCCTTGGGCAGGACCCCGTAGCCTGCATCTGATCATGCCGCCAGGCACTCTATCCTGGACAGAGAGTTAAGAACCAGTCTGTGCTGTGCCACGGATTTATGGTACCTGACTCTTCCATGGAGTCACATGGAAGTTTACACGTATGAACTAAATCATGTTACGTGAGGTTTCCCACCGTCCTGTAAAAGTTTGTTTGTTCTCGGCATTGGTCTGAGACTCCCGTGGGTGAGGGGGCAGCTCAGAGCTTTGGTCCAGAGATATAGGATACTCTAAAGAGGCTCCTCTGGTCTTTCCTCCTTCCATTTGAGGTCCCATCACGCTCACGCTTATTCCACCTGCTGTTTCTGTATAATGTTTCCCTTGCCACCTCGGGGCCCTTCTCTAAGGGGAATGTGTGTTTTAGGACTGGTGGCTTCAGCCCCCCGCTTTACTTCTTTTAATGTGACACAATGTGGACTACACTGTCTTGGTCAAGACAGAACAGAAGGGATGGGGAACGCGTAGTGATGCCACAGTGAGGAGGAGTTTCCCACAGTTCTTGTGCTCATCCTGCAAGCTGGCTTCTCCAAGCATCTTATACAAGACTGGCTTGTACGAGGATGCTGGCTGTTTCTTCTTCCCGGTACCCAGAGAGGGCAGAGGCTTACTATCTTGCCAGTGGGAAGAGTCAGCTCAGGAAATCTCTGATCACCCTCAGTGCCACAGCTGGAGGCAAGGCGGGCCTGGCTTCCAGGCAGACTCACAGGCAGGGTTGGAAACAATAAGGGAGTGGTGGTGATCTGGGGGTTGAAAGACCGTCCTTGTGCAAAGACTAGAGAGGACCTCGTTCGAACTCCCCGCAAACTTGTGCTGTGTTGCTTGGGGTCGATGAGAGGTCAATGACCATGCCAAAGTGGTGATGCCAGATTTTTCAATGCATGACTCCCTCTTCCCCTCCAAGCTACTAATACCACTGTCACAATGTGTGAGAGTCACCAAAAATCATGAGCACTCCAGCACCAGTAGCTCCCAGTCTGGTGTCCATAGTAACCGAAGGGTTCCGAGGAGAGGCTTCCGAGGAAGCAAGAGGATGGGGAAAAGACTCAGGCCCCCTCTTGTAGACCTATACCGTTCCTTGCGGAAAGTGTTTGGCTGTGATGAGATGCCGAGAGCACACAGATGTTAGACCAAGTTCTTGATTCTATGAGTAGGAAACCGGGTTCCACCATAGAGCAAAGATTCGCACATGTCTGTCCTGTACGGACAGCTTATGTAAGCATCTTTGATGACATTGGTAGAGCTTTGGTGGAAGAAATGAAACACACACTTAAATGACATGGATGCCTACCTGGGACTAAGCTCACCGTGGGTGGGGGACCCAAAGTCCCTGGACCAGAACCTACTCAGCGATGCTGGCCAGAACTTGAGCAGCCTCCATGTGCAGAGATGGAGCCTGTAGCTCTTGGATATGTTAGCACCACTCTATATGAAATTTGATTGATGCTAGAGATTGTAGCCAGAAACTATGACATGCTGAACAGGCACCTTAGCTTTGAGTGACACTGCAGCTCTGTTCTCTCCATCCTACAGGTGGGGACATGGTGGTGGTTATGAGACTAGTGGTCCTCCTGCTGGAGCTGGTGTGCTCCCATGCTATGGCTCTTCCCATCCAGGAAGTTGTCCTCCAGTGTCCAGCAGGATTCTCTGGGACTATACTGGGCCGGTGGGGGGGGGGTTCATCATTAGGAGCAGCCCCTAGGAGGTTTAGATGGCTAGGACGATTTTCTGTCTTCTTTATGGTTGTATCAGGTCTGTAGAGAATCCTACAGGGTGAAACTAACCTGGACAGTGTTTCAAGCAAGGGTATATTTACCATATTTTCTTTTTCTTTCTTTCTTTTCTTTTTTTGTTTTGTTTTGTTTTTTTTGAGACAGGATTTTTCTGTGTAGCCTTGGCTGTCCTGGCCTCACTTTGTAGACCACCAGGCTGGCCTCGAACTCACAGCGATCCACCTTCCTCTGCCTCCCAAGTGCTGGAGTTAAAGGTGTGAGCTACCACCGCCTACCTTTACCATATTTTCTAATGTGTCTCCCATCAACTCTTTGGGTGGGCATGACCAAGGCATTCATGTATACATTTATTGATTAGGAGCCCATTGATAAGGGTCTCAGTTGTAGAGTACTTGCTTAATACACACAAGGTCCTGGGTTCCATCCCCCCCCCCCGGCACTGTAAATAACCATAGCAAGAAAACCTATTGATCCACTGATACCCACATCCACTCACCCACAAGTCACTTCTTAATTTGCATATGCGTTTTACTCATTCATTCATTCATTCATGCATACACTTACTACCTTTCTATTCCTCCCATCATTACTCTAGCTCTCCCTTCACTCATTCGTACATGCCTTTAGATATCCATTTACTTACATATTTAGTCATATGCACACTGCGGGGGCCACACTTTTGTACTTTCACTCAATCACTTAATGAATAATCCATGCACACTCTTTGAAGTTGTGTCATACTTCAACCAGGTAGATGCTTGATGAGGAAGCACAGAAGTTGGGTAGATGGTGCCAGGGCTTCGGAGGTGGCTTTTGGCCGGTGACAAGGAACAGTTAAGTGCATCCACTGTGATAGATAAATCGAGTGTCCCTCATTGGCTGAAGTTCCCATCTCCAGTTTTTCAACACTGTGAAAATATTGCCCTATGTGAGTCTCTCCAACAAGTCTTCGTGTGGTCTGGGCCATCTTTGGGTCATTCTGGAAGTTGAGAACGGGCCGAGGCCTCTTTTCCCGCCAGGGAAGCAGTCTATGGCTGGGTCTAGCATTGCGGTGGGTGGGAAGGGATTCACACAGAGAGTCACAGGAGGGCCACCACATAGAGCATCTAGGGACACAGCAAAGGGCATAGTGGTGGGAGAGGTGCAAAAGCGCCAAGGGCCAAGGAGGATCAGGGATTCTTGTCTTCCCCGGGTGCAGAGCCTGCACCCAATTGTCTGTGGAGGTCATGAGAACACAGGTCACACAGAAAGAACGCCGCTGTCCTCTTTCCCTAGCTGAGATATGCATTTGAAAGCTCAAGGACCATAAAACACAACCCAAAGGCCAGGTTGAATTTCTAGTAATAGTAATAATGACTTCCCAGCAGGCTGAGAACAAGCACATTTTTTTGGCTTTTTAAAAAATATATTTTATTAATTTATTCATATTATATCTCAATTTTTATCCCATCCCTTGTATCCTCCCATTCCTCCCTCCCTCCCATTTCCCCCCTACTCCCCTCCCCTATGACTGTGCCTGAGGGGGACCACCTCCCCCTGTATATGCTCATAGGGTATCAAGTCTCTTCTTGGTAGCCTGCTATCCTTCCTCTGAGTACCACCAGGCCTCCCCATCCAGGGGATGTGGTCAAATATGGGGCACCAGAGTTCATGTGAAAGTCAGACCCCCCACTCTCCACTCAACTGTGGAGAATGTCATGTCCATTGGTGAGAGCTGGGTAGAGGTTCGAAGTTTACTGCATGTATTGTCCTTGGCTGGTGCCATAGTTTGAGGAGGACCCCTGGGCCCAGATCTGCCCATCATAATGTTCTTCTTGTAGGTTTCTAGGACCCTCTGGATCCTTCTATTTCCCCATTCTCCCATGCTTCTCTCACCTAGAGTCCCAATAGAATGTCCTCCCCTCTGCCCCACTTTCCTGGTAAGTGAACTAGAAATGATCATAATGAGTGAGTTAACCCAGACGCAGAGAGAACAAGGACTTTTTATGCTTGGACACAGACCAACTGGAACAGAGCGTTGGTCCTCCATGATACGGACGAGGGCT
This sequence comes from Acomys percivali, assembly GCA_907169655.1. NCBI lineage: Eukaryota > Metazoa > Chordata > Mammalia > Rodentia > Muridae > Acomys > Acomys percivali. Next base: position 683,194 of record OU015759.1, read on the forward strand.
GGAGAGATCCTCTCTGTCAAGTTCCGAGTTGCCCCTGTATTCATTCCTCTCACATCATGGTTGAACACAGTCAGCAACCGG
>OU015759.1:685774-699784 GCA_907169655.1 Acomys percivali
TTTCCTAAATGCTATTAAGTGATCGATTTACATGGTCACATGATGATGTCATCCGCAAGAAGGGGAATGCAGATGACAGCAAAATACTACTGACAGTGACCTTGTTTCTGAATCCTTGGAACCCTGTCAGCTTTGCTTCCAGTATATGGTTTCAGAGAATATACTTTTTGGACAATATCTAGTTACTGGGTAGTGAATTAATAGAGTTAAGGGTTCGGATGCAATTCACATATAGGTCAATTACATGCGCCAACATCTGCTCTGTCACGATCATTTGCATACAGCATTCATATGTTAATGATGCCTCTTTTTTACTCAAGTAATATATTTTAAAAACAAGATTTGCATATCAGTTCGGATCAGTATATTACAAGCAATTTATCATTTTCTCCTTCTTGTTATGATTTGAGGAACAATCTCTTGAATGATGGCTGCTATATTTGAGCACGGCTCTGATTTATACAAGGAGGCCCCCTCGGTGGGAAAGCTTCCATTCTAAAGCTGCTTAAAGCCTTATAAATCAATAATGACACAGATGGACGGCTGATAATCTATTTAGAATGCCTGATAGCAAATATTGCCGTACAGATGATTAGAGGGGTAACCATTTTAGCAGAGCCCTTCCTCCCTCTACAAATGGCAAGTTTGAACAACAGGACTATGGAGGAGGTAGGGGGTGGGGGGGCCGGGGAGGGAAAGAGGTGCCTGTACCCTGACTTCTCATCAGACCTTCTTCTCTCAGGGTCTGGCTTGCACAAGGGAAGACCTGGGGAGGAGAACAAAGGCTCTTCCCGTCCCTGCCAATATAATCATATCAATCCCTGTTTCTTTAACAAAACAGGACCTCTTAATGGAATTGTGTCTTCAGGTGTAAATAGCATTAAAGGCCGCTCCTCGGGTCCTCTCTGTGCCCCCCGATACAGTGCAAGGAGTGAGGAAAATAAAGTGGAGGTTGTCAGAAGTGGCAGCTGTTTGGAATCCTGATAAATATAAGCTCTTATTGATCCGGTGGAAATAAAGGATCCCAGTGCTGGGCAGTATTTAGGCTTCTTGTCTATGGCGCGCGCGTCACCGGTGGCCTTGCACTGGAGGGATGGATTTCCATTCCCACACTCTGGGTTTGATTTCATCTTTAACCTTTGCAGCCGAGTTTGCCTTGACCTCAGAGTAGGGCTGTGATTTCCTGAATTGGTTACATTCTGCCTTACATGGTTTCTTTTTTTTTTTTTCTCTATGTCCTTTTCTTCCGTGACAGGGAGCGGGGGCCATCCCCTCCGGCCATCTCTCAGCGCCTGCATCCCGAGCATCCAGAGTGTCTTTTCTGGGGACATACTCTTACTAGACTGACAGTCTTAAGTCAAGCATGCAGTGAGGGTGTGGAGGTAAGTCTCACCCCATGAGAGCTGTCCGCCGGACACTCCTCACTCCTTCCCGTCTGTGTGGAGGTCACACAGATCCAATTCAAGCCATCCACTGTGCACCGCACCCCCCACACACACACGCCTCCTCTGGATGCAAGTGGAGGTGCCGTCACCCACCCTGTGAACTATGGGCTGTGGCTTCTGGGGACCGCCATTTCTTTATGACTGGGGGGGGGGGCGTGGGGTGGGCGGTGGCGGCTTGAAAACAGAAGGGTCTGAAAAAAGAAGATTCTGCTTTCTCACCACGCCTTGCCCCATGTTGTGTTTTCCACTCTGTAGTGGTGGTAGTGGTGGTGGTGGTGGTGGTGGCGGCCTAATCCCGTTCTAGAGTTTTCTTCCGGGGATAGAGATGGAGCTCCAGCACAGCATCCCGAGGTGCCGCTCAACACTCTTCCTGGTTCCGAGAAAAGCGCTTCTGTTACTTTGAGTAGTTTTGATACAACCAAATCAAAGTGAAGATTTGAAATGGCTTTTCTGAAAGCCCGAGCCGAAGTCATAAATTATTCTGTGCCGTGATTCTTTCTGATAGTGAAACCGTACCTCTGCCTGACACTGCTGCGGCAGAGAGGCAAAGTGAAAGTTAAAAATAAAATGAAACATTTAAATCTTGGCTGTTGAGAAGCTCAGATAGACATCAAGGCCAGTCGATAGAGGCGCCTATCAATTACACTTCCACGGTTATCATCCCTTATTAGGAATTGCTTGGGTTCAGGGTTCCTGGATTAAGAATGTGAAGGGAGGGACAGGGAAAATGAAAGGAAAAAGCAACCTGCGAAAAGCCAGGTAAGGCGCCTGCTCCATACGCAGGAGGCTGGGGACCAGCTGATGGCGGCGTCGTCAAGGCCTTGTTGTGACTCTTGCGGGAGGAAAATATCTACAGCGAGAAGACTGGAAGTTTTCCCTGGTTTATCCCCGTTATTTGAGTCGGAAAGTGTTGATTTCACACCGCGCTGAGTGTTTTCCCTCCCGCAGCTTCTTGGTGGGTGTATTCTATGTTGAGAAAAAGGAGCAGTTAAGGAAAGCAATAGTGGGGGCCACCGGCGGGCTGGAGGGGGGCTGTCGCTTTTTCAGATGCCAAGGTGCCCTCTGGGGTGGGGTGGGGTGAGGTGGGCAGCTCAGGAGCTCCGGGCCTAGTAGAGCTTGCAGACTGAGGAGCTTCTGGCTCGGTCGCTCCTCGGCATATCGCAGGCAGGGAACGAATTTTGGTTCCTTTGCTGCTGGGTTGGGAAAACAAGCCTGTGGTTGCCAGTAAGGTTCGGAATCTGGCTGCCAGATAAGGGAATGACTGCAAAAACTATTTTCCCTCTTGGGAGGCAAAACACAGATGGGGGAGTTCGGAGTCTTACAGCACTCAGCTGCTACATTGGTGGTAGGAGTTCTGTGGCGCATGCGCGGGTCCGTAGGCCTCTTCAACCTGCCTGTTGACGGAACAAGTGCTTGGGGCTTGTTCTAAAACCTCCACACTCTGAGGTTCTTGAGGTGGGAGAGGAAGCACTTCCGTCATGCTGGCCACTTCCCCCCCTGACTTCCTTTGGAATGGGGCGGGTAGGGAAGCGAGAATGAACCACAGGACTGATTGTCTCCCGCATCGCCGCCCCCCCTACTTGGAATGCCATGGCTTCTGCCTGTGGGGGACACACCCCATCCTTAGCCTGCACATGGTAGGACAGGCATTGTGGCTCACCAGGTTTTCCAGCACCAAGGCATGTATTTTTGCAGCTAGTCAGTCGCTGGGCTATGTAACTTTGGGCTTCCTAGGACGTAGAGGACAGCCGCGGATGTCTCCGCTCAGGCTTGAAGCCTCAGACCCCACCAAACCCAACACTTACTCACTCTGCCCTTCCTACATGCCTGCGCCTATGCATCTGGCACAGAAGATAGCATGAAGATAAAAACAATTCCAGCAGTGTCTATTTATAAGCGCGATGTCAATGTGGTCTTTTGAGCAGGGGACTGGGGCCTGTGTGGTCTGTGGGGTAGCCCATAAGCAGGCATGGGAATATTTTTTTTTCTGGATGGGAAATGTACACCTTGGGATGACGTGTGTGTGTGTGTGTGTGTGTGTGTGTGTGTGTGTGTGTGTGTGTGACGTGACCCGAAAGTATGATTAAAACTTTACTTCTGAGAACAAATTCTTATTCTCTGAGGCTCCATAGTAGACAGGAATTGGGAACAGGTAAAGGATATGTGGGTACCTCTCTCCCAGTCTCTTGTTGCATTTCAAGCCTGGGGAACACAGGCTCCCTGGGTCCTGGTTTGGAAACATCCCCCCCAGCCCCCATCCTCCTCCCCCACCAGGGGCCTGCACTAAGAAGAGCTGACAGCCGGTGAGAAGAGACAGCCCTGAGCTGGCCCTAAGCCACTGTTCCCTGCATGGGGGAGGGGGGACACATTCCCTCACTCCCACCCTTGCAGTTCTTTGAAAAGGATATTTTTAATAATGAACACTGGAAGCTTCTGGAAGGACCACTTGTTCTTGTTCATGTTGTATCTCTCCTCAAGCTCGACCTTGGCCTCTCATCTGGCCTTGGCACTTCAGCGCTTGGCCTTTGGAAACATCCTTATCCGTGATATATTTGTTCAGGGAGATGTCCACAGAGTACCTCGTGGACATGAGGTTACTGCAGTTACAAATTGACACACACGCAAAGTCTTGATCTCTCATATCTTCCCTATTTCCTTCTTGCCCATGGTGGTGGCTGTCACCGGGAGAGGGGCTGTGATCAATTGCAGCCACCACAGGTGGTCTGAGTGCAACATCAACGTTCAGCAGGATGAAGGCTTTGCATCCAGCAAAAATGAGCAGCTTTCCCAGGTTGCAGCAGCCACACAGCTGAAAGGTTTTACGAAGTCTTAGGTAACTGATGTTTAGGCTAGGAAGTCCCAGCCACCATGTACAGCCCCAGCATGGACAAGGAGGCTGAGGCAGGAGCATCAGAAGACCTCAGCCTACCAGGCAGCAGAGTAAGCTACAGGCCAGCCCGGGCAACTTAGAGAACCTGCTCCGGAATTAAAAAGCCAAAAGTCCAGTTGAGGTAGTGGACAGCTGTCATCCCAACACTTGTTATGCTGAGGCTGGAGGATCATGAGTTCAAGGTCAGCCTATCCAGATTTCTTATTAAAGTAAATTAACAATACAAACGGATGGGAAAGTGGAGCAGTTTGCCTAGCACGAATCTACTCCTGAGTACTGCAAAAAACTATGCCAATGAAATAAAATAAAGCAGAAAAGCCACAGAAACGCATTGCGGTGACCTACTGACTTCATATGTCACTACAACATGAGTGTCCAGAGACTACATCACTAAAGAGGGGAGATGCTGCTGCAGGTCCATAGTCCATCCCTCTCGAAGCTCCCCATGCCAGGTCGTGAGGGCCAGGGGCCTCCAGAGGAAGTGGTGCCCAGAACATCTAGGACAGTATTTCCATTGCTTCCCCTTCACGGGTCCCATAACCTGAGTCCCTCCCTGTAGGCCAGAAGTTGGATCATCCTCAGCCATCAGCACTGTTCAGGGAGACGGTGGAAACTACATGAGGTGGCAGGACTCTGGGGACCACAAATATGCTGAAGTCAGAGGCCAGTACTGTTGCGGCGCTACTGATGCTAAGTCAGCATCCGTTGCTCAGTATTCCTCACCTTAGTTGAGTGCTATGGGGCGGGAGCGCGGCGCGGATTTTGGGAGTGGAGAGGAGCAACAGAGATTGCAGTTTCTATGTGAAATGGATAAGGGGTGTGCTTTGTGCCCTACTGGAACTTGGGGAGGATACTTCAGAACTCCAGGAGGTAAGGAGTGCTCATAACTCCTTTGTAGACAAGGCGTGAGGTGGGGATGGAGTTCTGACTCCCCCTGGGAAAACTTTAATCCTAGAGAGCAGGCCGGGGCGACTTGCCGATGCCTACGCGGTCCTTGAGATGATCTTAATCCACATGGAGCCCCTAGCAGGCCGACCTCATCATGTACTTACATCTTCCAGGCTTGGGAAACTGAGGTTGCGGGGGTGGGGTGGAGTGGGAGTCGGGGTGGGTGTTAAGCTGTCTGCCTCAGGACGCATAGCTGGCAGGTGGCAGGTGGTACTAAACCCTTAGTGTTTCTCATCGCTGTGACCAGACCCTTGACACAAACAATTGAAAGCTGCATGGTCCGTGTCAGCGGATGGTTTTATTTTAGAGGGCTCAGTCCGTGTCCCTTGGCCTCAGACACTTAGACTGAACATCATGGTGATAGAAACACGTGGTAGAGGAGAGGAGGGTTCGTCATGGTGAACAGGAAGTGGCACACACGAGACAGGAAACGGGTCAAAGCAAGACGCGCTCCTAAGGGTCTAACCCCAGGGACTCACTTCCTTTAGCTAGAGACCATCTCTCGGGACAGCGCCACCAGCTGGTGGCTTGGGGATTCGCTATGCCGTGAACCTGTGGAGGGCAGTTGAGCTTTAAGCCACACATAAGGCCAGAGTCTCCTTGGAGGTCCTGGTGATTTAGAAGGATCATTTAGAAGGGCCGGGAACAACATGGCCAAGACTGTCCCAGCTGAGAGTGGGAAGCAGAAAGCAAGGAAACCAGTAGGTGAGATGTCAGATGGGCAGGTGCTATAAGAAAACGCCAGCAGAAGGATTGCGCGGGTGTTCTTCATTCAGGCATGGCTTCGTACGTAGGCCATGCGGAGGCCATTTTTTTCTCTATTTTTTCACTTGTCTTTAGTTGTTTTGTTTTGAGTTACTGTTAAGTGAACCCCACAGCCTTGCACGTACTAAATACCACACAATTTAGCACTACACCCTCCCAGGCTCTTCACTTTTAACCAAAGAAAGCATCTTGAGGAACAGACTTGTCCCAGGTGTGGAGATTCTCCTAGATAACTGAATTAGAATTAGCCTTGCAATGGCTTCCGGTGGTCTGGTTTCCTCTGGAGGGATGCCCGGTGGCTGGTCCAAGCTGGCAGTCAGGCCTGGGAGGAACCCGCTGTGTACACAGCTCTGGAACAGTGTGGCCTGGGCAGCCCTGTGAGCTAGTGGTGGGCTCTTGGACAGAGGTGGTCCCTCTAACCCCAGATCCTCAGACTGGCCAGGACCCCAGAGGAGAAGACATCCGTGCTGTATACATGCCATCCCAGCACTCTGGAAGAGGGAGAGGGAATGTGCCAAGCTCCAGGCAGCCTGGCTGCATAGTGAGACCACATCTTCAGAAGTACAAAAGGGCTCAGTGAGATGGCTTAGTGGTTAAAGACACCTGTTGCCCAATGATCCTAGTTAGGACTCCCAGACCCATATAATAGAAGAAGAGACCTTGCTCCCAAAAGGTGTCCTTTAACTTTCACACACACACACACACACACACACACACAGAGTCACACACACACATATAACCAAACACATACACACACACACACACATACACACACACACATAACCAAACACATACACACACCATACACACACCATACACACACACATACACACACACAGAGTCACACACACACATATAACCAAACACATACACACACGCATACACACACACATACACACACACACATAACCAAACACATACACACACCATACGCACACCATACACACACACACACAGAGTCACACACACACACATAACCAAACAGTTTCTGCCAAATGGGCATGGTGGTGGTACAGGCCTACAGCTCCAGCACTCGGCACTCGTGAGGGCTGAGGGGAGAAAGGGAGTGAAGGCCGCATTGTGCCTTCGTAGCAAGACTCTGCTTCAGAAAAGCCAGTGAGGAGACAAACAAAATTCTGCCAACAGTAAGCCGGGGCACTGGATGAGGCTGCAGTTCACGCTCCTCCACTGTGGGCACAGGGCATTCTCACTCAGAAGCACCAAATAAAGCCAGGCCAGCACTGCCCCCAGCCACCAGGTGGATGGCTCAGGTTAGAAAGCACAGCTAGTCCATGGAAGACACAGCATGGGCCGACAGAACCATACCAACAGCGGCGTGTGGATGGCTGTGTGGTGGTGGGGGATGGAGATGGGGGTGGGGAGGTGGGGGGGTGGGAGAGCAGTGGGGGTGGGGGTGGGCATAGCTCTGACTACAGCTGCCTATAGCAGAGGAGAGGTGGCTGTGGAAAGCAAGGTGGTCAGGTGGCCCCATGTGGGAATGCTGGAAGCCACTTTCTTCTGTGCCACCCCAACACCTGAGTCGCAAGTGCCTGCATGTCAGTGAGGGGATGTTTGAGACTTGGTTCTTGTCCCCTGGAGAGCCAAGTGGAGGAAGGACCCCTTGCGGCATCTGCAGGGGGAGCTGCCTGGGCAGGCAGTTTCCCTTTGCTGAAGGTTCTAGGTTCCTGTGAGTGGCCAATGCACTTTCCCCCTCAACTCCACTTGGGATGGTGGGCCAAGAGTCAGAAAGACAAAGAAGTGGTCCAGCGCAGGGATGGGGGAGGAGACGGGACACCGACTGGAGGGACCTAAGTGTTTTCTAGGATGGCCTGAAGTGGCATCGAGGTAGATTTTGGGACGAGGCTGCCTCACATCTTGTCCTCACTTCCTGTTGGCCCCTATACCTGCTCCGGCCATTTCTGCACAGTCCCTTCATCTGGTCCACACACAACATGGAGTTTCTGTGTGTGTAATATTATTTGTTTTTATTTCTGTAATCCCTTTATTGTTTGCACAACTGCTGTCAGACTGTTGCCTGAAAGTATCACAGGATAATTGCAGAACGCCTGCATAAGTAATTTCTTACGAAATCGGGCCTTGTCTGCATATAAAATTGTTTTTCGTTGTGGCATACACGGCCCTCATTATACAGAGGCTGTTTACAGGGTGGGTGTGCACCTTGCCCACAGGCCCTGGGATGGGAAGGCCTGGCACTGAGAATAATAAAATATGATCGATTTCTTTCTTTCTTTCTTTCTTTCTTTCTTTCTTTCTTTCTTTCTTTCTTTCTTTATTTATTTATTTCTTTTCATATGACATTTCTAGAAGGTGACAGACAGACCAAGGCTGTGAGGACGAGTCCAGCCTGGGCAGGAGGGAGGTATCTGTCCAGATGAGGAGGGTTGGGTTGTCTGGTGCTCCTGGGAAGGAAAGGCCACTCACTTCTCCCGGGCTCGCGCTGGGCATCTCTTCCGACCGCGTTTCAGCGATATTAATGGTGTGTGGTAGTGAAAGAAATGTGTTTTATTCTCGAGTCTAACCCTGCTGTTATCAAAGTAACTTCCAGCTTATTAGCGACAAAGGACTTTTCTCCTCTCGGCTGCCCTGTTCGCCGGGGCTTCCTGAATTAAACTGCTATTTCCTGTCCTTCGTATGCATGACCACATCTGGGCAGCCTGCTCACAGCCCCGCTGCTTAATAACAATCACCGTCCCTTTCAGTCTCTGCTGATTGTTTCTAATTCACTCTGACAGATAGTGCCTGACAACTTGCTGGCTTCTCCCTCCCTCCGTGACCTGAAGTTACTCACGGCACTTATATAGTCTGTCATTTTTAATATTTGATTTCATTTTAAGTTATGTGTTTTACTGAGAAGATGAAACCAAAAAAAAAAAAGAAGAAGAAGAAGAAAAAAAGAAAGAAAAAAAGAAAACAGAAAAAAATGGATGAGGAGGAGAAGGAAGGGGGAGGAGGATGGGGGAGGAGGAGGAAGGGGGGGGGAGAAGGAAGGGGGGAGGAGGATGGGGGTCTCTTTAACCGAACATAAGTTTAACCCTTCTTGCCCCATGGCCCTGTTTCTTCTTCCTGGGAAAAGGAAAATGAGCCCAGAGGCTGCGCTTTCTCTCCCTCCTTCTCCGTTTCGCGCTTTTCCTTTTCCTCCCTTTTCTTGTTTGTCTTGATTTTTTTGAAGCAGATCTTTCTCTGTAGTCCAGGTTGGCCTGGAACTCACCATCCTCCTGCCTCAGCCTACCAAAGTGTCGGGATTACAGGTGTAGACACCCACACTGCCACCAGCTTCATGTCACATTCTTTCCTTCCAATGAGACTTGGTGGACATTTGGGGTCCACCGTGACGCTCTCCGATCTGCAAACCGGGACCCCTTCCTTCGGGGGGTGTTGCCGTGGAGACATGGTATGGTAGAGGGGCTGGGGTACCCCTACAGCATCAGCTTTAGTAAAGGTGTCAGACGTGCAGCGACCAGCCTTTTTGTAAATGTTTCTTTTTGTACCGATGGGCAGGGCAGAGAAACGTCAACTGTCTCTGGGTTGGAGATGGGCTGCTTGGTGTAGCATCCCCTGAAGAGTGAGGCATGGTGTGGGCAGCAAGGTTGAAACCTAAATGTCCCCCTGCCCTGTTCCGTCTGAACCTGCCTCTAACCAAAGGCCTTATAGGATAGGCATCTCCAAGGCTGGACGGCCGTGTCACTTCAAGGCCCACCCCACCCATAGTGACTCTGGTTTTGTTTGTCTGGAGACAAAAGCTGCTGTGTCCCCTTTGGCCCATCAGAGGTGGAAAGCTGTGAGGCTGTGTGTTAGGTCAGCTTTGAAAATGGTCGCTGCCAAATAAAGAGGAACTATTCACCCGAGAGGCCTGTCTTATGCTTGTCTTATGGATGTCTGTCTGTCTGTCCATCCCACGTAGCAGGGCAGCCAAAGTAGTACAGGAAGGAGAATCTGGGCTGAACCTCAGCTAAAGAACTTTCAACTTCCCTAATTGCCCATGACTGGCAGAGGCATGGCTACCCTCTTCTTAGGCCCATGAGCCGTCACTGTCACAGGGGTCCTGTGGCCCAGCTCCACCTCAAATACTCCTCTGACCACCTGCAGCAATGATGGGCCAGCCCCAGGCACAGAGGCAGGCTTCACTGGTGACCTCAGGGGGACAAAACTTGCTTTCCAGACCCATCTTGCTAGAGCAGCCATCTTTGGGCCGTGTAGCACAGGTAGGGAGGGTCCTGTGGAAGGCTTCTTTGAGGCAGAGCCAGACTTGGACAGTAAAGAGCCAGGCCTGAGACTTGAGGTCCAGAGGGACCAGTCACTCGGTACAGGATTTCCTCACCACAGGCTGGTCCTGCTAGAGTCCACTTCTTAGGGGTGGGGTGGGTAAACTGAGGAATTAGCAGCCAAGTGAACACACGGTTCATCTTTCCCCTTTCTTCCTCTCAATGGGGTAGAGGAAGCCAGGGAAAGAGCTATTTGAATCCTCTTGTGACGATGCCTAGAATCAGGTACACACAGGCTGTCGGCTTTCAGCTATCCGTACAGACTGAAGACCTACAAACGCAGTGGTGAGGGCCTGCTTCCAAATGGGTGACTTAGCATCTCTCTACACTCAACTGTGTGCTCCTTATGGGGGAAGGAAGACAGGCTAAGAGTATAGAAAAGAAGCAAAGAAAAAGACCTTCCACACCACGACTCTAACCTTCCGGGGCTCACCAGGTCTTCCCTTCTGGCTGCATATGACAGGGAGCCGTTGGCAATGATGTTGCTTTTATCTGTCTGCCTGTGGTCCTCAAGATTTGCCCCAGCTCTGTGAGACACAAGGCGGGGGCTCTCAGGGGAGCGTCCATTGTAGGATTTGGAAGATGGTTTTTGCCCTGGGATTTAACCTTTAACAATGGACAAATTATATCCTTTTACCTCCTTCCCCCAAAGGACCACTGGCCTATCCTTGGCTCCTGAAGTCAAATCAAGGCTTGGCTTCATGTTTCTCAGCAGGTTTTCACGGATTACTTGTTGGGTTGGGGCCGACCCTCTTGGAGTCCTAGGGGGCGGCCATCATATGTATTCCTTGGCTTTTCTTGTCACGATGCAATACTGACAGACAAAGCTTGGCAGGGGAAGGATGTTAGCTTTTCGTATTCCCCTTTTTATTGTTTCTTTTTCTGTTTATTTTTGAGACTGTAATTTGGTTACAATGGTTCTCCTTCCTCCAAATCCTCCTATATACCGCTCTATGCGGTCCTTCAAGTTTATGGCCGCCCTTTTTTTTTTTTTTTTTTTTTTTTTTTGGTATCAGTTGTCACTACATGCATACATGCATTTGTGTGTGTGTATAAAATATATATATATATATATATATATATATATATTTCCAAATATAACCTGTCAAATCCATATAACATTACTTTCATGTATGTCTTCAGAGCTGAAAATACTTGGCACCGGACAATCATGGGCGTGCTTTTCCAGGGGCAGGGCCGCCTCTCTTGCTTCCAGCTCTAGTGCTTGCCTACAGTTCTTTGTGTAGGGTTGAGGCCTTGAATTGTGTCCTACCCCCCACCCCACCCCCGTGCTTCCCCCCTCCACGTGTAGTTTGGCACGCGTGTTGCTGTCCGTCTTGTTCAGTTCACGTCTAGGAAGTCATGTGGTTGAGACTTTACCTCCTGAAGTTACCAGAAGACGCGGCCTCACAGCACAGCCCCTGATGTTCTGCCTCTTACAGTCTCTCCACCCTTTTCTCCGCAATGTTCCCTGAGCCTTAGTTGTGGGAGTGTACTGTGGACGGATCCACTGGGGCTGAGCTCCACAGCTCCATATAACTAATAGGTTGTGGTTTTCGGTCTTGGTCTCCATCTTTCGCAAAGAGAGGTTCCTTGGTGAGGAGTGGAGACTGTGTGTATCCGTGAGTACATGAACAAGTGTTGTCTGGGGTTACGTGTCCTTATTCACAAGGATACAGTTCTTCGTGTTGGGCAGGCAGGGCAGCTGAAGTGGCTGGATTCCAGTCATGGGAGCTTGCTGCTCAGGAAAACAGGAAGCAAGTTCCTTAGGCAGGGGATGGGGCTTGGCCTAAAACTTTCAGGCCCCTCCCCTAGGCCCTACATCCATCAGCTAGGCCTCACATCCAGAGCCACTGGCTGGGGACAAAGTGTTCAAACACATGTGCCCGGGGGAACATTTCACACTAGGGCCACAGCGTCGACTTCTTATTTGATCTTCTGCCAGCGACCCCACCCAGGGGGAGGGACAGTAAGCAATCCAAGCTTTCTGTGAAGTCACCAAAGCAACATCGCAATCAGTTTAGGTTCATGTAGACCTGAAAAACCCCCTGGTGACCTCATTTTTGACCCCTTGACCTTTCCCAGAATGCATCTCATTCATAGAGCTATAAACTGGTGTTGTCCCAAGCCTGTCCCTGGGGTGTCATTGGTGGTGGGTTTCCGGAGGAGGCCACCTACAGGAGAAAGGCAAGAACTTCTTCAAGGGAAGAAGCTGTTAGTCTCTCTGACACCAACCAAGGTAACAAGAAGCTAGAACTACGAAAGCCACGGAGACACACAGAAAGCCACGGAGACACACAGAAAGCCACGGAGACACACAGAAAGCCACGTCATCCAGGCAGAAGGGACTGGGCTCACCCGAGGGTTAAAATGGTGAGAGGAGACATTGCTTCACAAGAGCGAGGGGGAAAGGACAAAGATGCTGCCAATACTGCTGTGGCTTGTCCTACACCAACTACGATGCAGTTGCTTAAAAAGGCAGAAACCTGAGAAGTTGTACAACTCAGGAAGAACAGGACGGGGCCTTTCGGGACCAGGGGCAGGATGGGGAGTGGGGCATTGGAACGGGGCCTTCCGGGACCAGGGAGATTCTCACAGACATGGGTGGGAGAAGAGGGACGTTGCTTGAAGGAGGTGGGGTTTATTTCAAGCATATTTGTGCCTGGCAGAAGGGAAGGTGGCATGACGGTTCACCCCAACTGGAAGCAATAGACAAAACCTTGGAAACACCAGGGTCAGGATGGGAGGTGTGGGGAAGGATTCCGAGGCTGCCTTTGGAACTTGGGGTTTAGGAAACAGGAGAATGGGCACAAGAAAACTTGTGGACAGGAGCCTGGTGGCAAGAGGCCCGTTTAGGGGGAGGCATCTGTGATAAACCCCCCCCATCAGAGCACTCAGTAACAAGGGGACCATTTGCTCAGCTGCAGAAGTTGATATTGTCCTTGCTCACAGTGCCCATGGGAAAAAGAGAGGTGGTGCAAGGGTAATTTTGACGCAGGGTGTCAGCCTGGGTCCAGCCTGCCCCTGGGGCTTTGTTGCAGGCAGTCGCCCTGATGCTTTCAGGCCAAGCCTGTGAGCAGTGCTTGGCAACTGGCTTTTAAAATAATAAGAGTCAAATGATTGCTCTTTGGAAAACAAAACCCACATTTATATGCATTGGGGGTCCTATGTGTTCTTTTTCTTCCCACACATATACAAAAGATGCGCTCTGGGTAAGACAAGGGGGTGGTGTATGCCAATGTCAAGAGCAGGCAAGGACAGTGAAACAATTGACAGACGCATCCATTCTGCTCTAACTTGGTTCCCGGACTGGAATGTTAGTTTGTTCAACTCTCTGCGTCCTGCCCTGCTCACAGTTTGAATGTGTTGACGGAGCTTGGCTTCCTGGTTGGAGGGTCAAGCCCCTGGGCTTTTAAACATGCTTATATGAAATCCAAACACCCATGGTAACTGGCCATCTGAAGTCAAGACTCAACTTATGAAACGAACACGTAATTATCTTGTTTATTCAGGGTATAAATAGAGTCCATGCATTTTAAAATTTTTCTTCCTGATAAGGACTTTGGCCAGCATTTGGTCTTTAGATAACTCCTCCCCCTCCTCCTCCTCCCCTCCCCCTCCTCCTCCTCCCCTCCTCCCCTCTTCCTCCTCCCCTCCTCCTCCCCTCCTCCTCTTCCCC
>OU015759.1:712777-723237 GCA_907169655.1 Acomys percivali
ACACACACACACACACACACACACACACACACACACACACACACACAGACTTTATTGGGCTGGCTCCTGGCTGTGCTATGGACAATCCGACAGTGGCTATCTCATTATGAGAATGTTACTACTATTCCAGTAGTCCACAGTGTCCCAGCAGTCCCGATCTGTCACTCCCCGAAGAGCCGCCCGTCTTCACTCTATGTTAAGACCCCAAAGTTCTAACAGCAGCAATTGGATGGCCCCCATAACAAGGTAGATGAACTTGCCAGTGAGAAACGAGGGCAAGCCGGCTTGGCTTCAACTACAGGGTGTGGCCCAGGTCTAGGAGGAGCCATCCCACCCCGAAAAGATCCGGTTAACAATATCCCTTGTAGGTGTGCCCAGCAGCTTGAGTTGTAGGTGATTCCAGATGGAGTCTAGTTGGCAGCGGAGATCCAAGTCACAGGTTTGAAGAGTGGGGAAGGAGAGACGGCCCTAGCTGCGGTTGTAGAGGGGCGGTTAGGTTCAGACGCAAGAATCCATCTGACGTCATCCTGTGGATATGGCTGGAGAGGGGAAATTGTCCGCTTTTCATATCCCAAGCATGGAGTTTATGGATTCTTCTGTGGATATGGCTGGAGAGGGGAAATTGTCCGCTTTTCATATCCCAAGCATGGAGTTTATGGATTCTTCTGAGCGGAAATAACATGACAATACGGCGGAAGGGTAACGGGAGAGTCTTCCTCCTCCTCTGGGTGTAAGGTCTAGACATGTATAATCCATGTTTGAGTCTCGGGAGATGGCTGGAAAGGTTAGATGCCCGGATCCTTTGCTGTGTGGTGTTCTCTAGGGGTGCAGGGCTTGGCTCTGCACTGACTGCAAGCCCAGGGTCAGCACCTGGTTTCCTCCTGGAGCGTGCTCTGTGGCATAGCCCCGGTGTGCTGAACGCCACCTGCTGATTCTTGCTAGGGTGGTGAGGAACGACAAGGGAGCATAGTCACACACCAGGGCTGGGAGATCCGTGTGTGAGAACGGGGTGACTGAGGACCGGAACAGGACAGGGCAGGTCCGAGGACTGAAGCGGGCAGGAGAGATGGAGGCTGGCGGGGGTGGGTGAAGAAAGGAGCCAGCACCTGGGATTAGAGCTGAAGGGTTTACTCCAAGTCAGGTACCACATTCCGAGCCTCGCTTTGCCCTGGCTCCGCTTCATCCTCTAGCATCCTCCAGGAAGATGCTGCTGTTCTGTAGATGAGCCAACCCTACCCTAGAAAGATGCGTGTCCCAGAGCCGGTCAGTGGGGCCTTCAGAGCACAGGCAACATTCTCAAGGATGTAGTTATCCCTCATTTCCTCTACACAGACACCCTCCATCAGGGAACTTATGTAGAAGGACCCCCCCAAAAGGAAGAAGCACGCCCCAATACAGCTCTAGGTGAAAGGACATTCTGCAGGGGGAAAACCTTTTCCTGAAAACAGGAATTTTTTTTTCCCTGCCAGCAGTCAGCCTTTTGTCTGTCTTTGTGGGGCCCAATTAGTCAACTGTGCCCCTAATTAGCCAGCCCAAGGCAGCACTTGTCACAGACATGGCAATTCACACGTGGAGCTAAGCGTGGCTGTGGCATGGTGTCATTCCTGGAAGTGGGCCGCCCCACTAAGCCAGCCTCACAATGCTGAGAGAACACTGAGGCCGGGTCCATCGACTACCAGGGACGTGGCGGCTCAACCCTAGCAGGCCACGAAGCCACCAGAGTCTGAGTTTTAAGTTTTAAGTGCCCCCCCCCCAAAAAAAGAGAGAGGGGTGGGGGGTTGGGCCTTTGAAGAGCAGAAAAGTACGAATTCGTTTAGCACGCTGTAATTCAACTGATTGAAGTGAAGTCTGGCAAAGAGTTTGCTTGAAACTCTCTGAGAAAATTGTGCTATGGTCTTAGATGTGAGCTTGGTCAGACCAGCTTCCTCTGTAAGAGGCTGGAGGTGGCCACACTGCTCTCCCATCCCCCAAAAGGGCCATTTTAGGGTGGCACAGAATTTCCTAGAAGCCATTTACAATTTTTTAGATGTTCTACATGTTTTGGGCTCCAGCCCCGGGTCTACTCAGTTGTGCCCAAGTTATGGTTCTCCGTGTCCCTAAAACAAGCTTGTCTCAAGACAAAGCCAATCTTCTTTTCATCACTCATGTGTCTGTCAGGCACTATGCTGGGAGCTGGGTGACAGGCAGAGAGTCCTGTTGGTCCTGGTGTGAAGTTTGTACAGGGAGAAGTGTGTAGGCTTAAGGACAATTCCCATGGGTGACACGCTCTGACCGGTTCGAACGGTGTAATCTTGCATGACCTGCCTAAGGAAGTGATGCCTTAGCTTTGGTTTACCTAGCCATCATGGAGGGCCAACTCCCATAGCGAGAGAGAGGATCCTCCAGGGGTGCGGATCACTTGTTTGGAATTACACTGGTAGCACCAGGGGTTCCAGGGACTGTGAAGGGAACTCTGCAGGCTGGGTGGATCCAAGGGACCGCTTCCTAGGTCATAGGGAAGCCTTGGAAAGTAGAAACAGCATCGCCTTTCTCACAGCCTTCCTTTAGTAGATAGGAGACATGGGTAGGGGCTGCAGAGGCAGGCAAACTGACCTGACGCACAGAGACGGTTCTGTTCATTTTTCCAGCCCCCCGTCTGCCCCAACCAAATATCTTCCATGTATCCAAGCACAGCTAAATAAATTTCCACGAACCCCGCAAACATTTCCTCACTTAATTTCTTTTGTTCAAAGACGGCAGCCAGGAAGAGCATCACACTTTACCTTCCTTTGCTCCGCTCTTGTCAAATTGGCCTGGGGGACCCTGCGGCCAAACACTGTCTTTGGTTGGTTTGTTGCTTGGCTGGTGTGCGTGCAGCTTTCCCAGGGTTGCAGCCTTTCCCTACCCACCCCGAGACACCGCTCTGTTCCTGAGTGCTATTTCCTGCATCATGAAGACAGGCAGACAGAGCTATAAAGAAGAAGGGGGGAAAGTCCCGATGTGGATGCAAACATAAACACATCAGCTTGGTGTGTGGGAAACCATGGGATGCCTGTCCTCTGTGGAAGGGGCCCAGGTCCCCAGTCCTCCTCTTCCACTGTGTCAGTCTCCCCAGAATCCGAGGCCTGAGGTTAGCCATTCTTTCCCTCTAAGACATTTGGGTGGAAAACCCACAAAACAATAATAGATCGATACATTTAAATTAGAACTTTCAAAAATTCAATAATGGTATTTACAAATTAATAACGCACTGTAAAGAAAACATCTGCACTTCTTTATTTAGGGTTACAGTTAATTTTTTCATTGATTAAGCATTCTTTTGGTGGAGAGGATGCAAGCAGGGACTTTTTTGTTGTTTGTTTGCGAAGAGGAAAGGTGTGTGGAAGAGCCCATGTCCTTCTGGTAAGCACCATGAACCCCTTGTGCGTCCTCCAGGCAGAGCTGGAAGTGTAGTGTGCTGCACGGTGGCCAGATTTGCTGGGCTCTGGTGACCCCGGCGTGATGTGAAGGAAGTAAGGGACAGGTAGCTGTGCCACACACTGTAGGTGGTGCTGGTTTCAGGTCACCACAGGCGGGGATTGGGGTACAGGGAGATGCCCTTTAGGGCACACCAACCAGGAACCCAGCCTTTCATTCCAGAGAATTCTAGATGGAGATTCTAAAAGTAGCCCATCTTAGGATTCACAGCTAGATGCAATGCCTGAGAAGGCCTCCCCCCATGAGTGAGGGTCCCAGGATGCCAGGACCCCAGTTGCCTAAGGAGGGTGCATCTCACACCACTTAGGGATATTGTCAAAAGTCTTTCCTTGGGGGATTACATAAATGAAGACATCTACCCTTCCTCGTAAGACCCTAACAACCAACCTACCACACCATCAAAGGCCATCAGTTCACTGCGCTTCCTAACAAGGCAGCGGGTGAGGGATTACGGGCAGGTGCTTGGGTGGCCTTAAATCAGCCACACTGGAAGTCTGTACCCAGCAGAGATAACGGATCCTCTATGGCTGAGTAGATGGAACCCCCCTTTCCCTAGCCCTTCCTCCCATATATGGTTTAACCCTTTCCCCTAAGACCCCCAAGGCCAGGCTCACTTAGGGAAGAACTGCAAGCATCTAGTTGGGAGTGGTGGCTGGGGACTCCGGTGAAGGTCCCATGACCTTCCTGACCCCTGTTTCTATGAGGGAATTGTCAATGATCACCAAGCCCAGCTGTGATGATCTTTTCTGAGTAGACTTCTGACGATGGTGGCAGTTTGGAAGCAGGAAGGTTTGGAGGGAGGGAAGAAGGCTGGACCTGCTCAGTAGGAATGGAGTCTTCCTAGTCTGAGCAGTGAACAACCCTGAGAAAGCAAGTTGGAGTCACATCACAAGAGGCCCGAGGAGGGGGGCGCTGCGCCCTGATGGTTCAATGCCAGTCAGATGGGCAGAGCCTCAGCCACAGGCACTCTAACCCTGCCTTGCTTTATTTCACTGAAAAACATTGGCGTAGGTCCACAGTAGGCTGTACGCTGCGCGAATGATGGGGCATCGTGGTGGCCGAGGAGTGAGACTCAACACATTCCCCTAGTGGACCAGACAGACACGGATGCTCTACAGCGGCTCCAGGCCAGCTTCAGCACTGGGGGGCCGTGGGGCCATCAGGCACAGATGCAGATCTGGAGACAGCGAAGCTTCTGTGTGGGCAGAGATGAGAGCGAACCGTCCTGCAGAAAGTATAGGCGGGGGACTCCACGCCATACAGACCTGTGGGAGCCATACAGAGCAGAAGGAGAAGATGCTTTGGAAGGATGGGCTTCCCGATGAAGGAGGGAAGGAAGAGAGAAAAGGAGGAGGAACAGGCTCAAGAGGGAGTAGAGGGCCAAGCAGGAGGAAAGGAGGTGGTCACCTGATGGATGATAGTGGGGAGAGGGGAGGGGAGAAGGAGGGGCCAACTGCTGGGCTCTTGGGCACAGGATGCTGAGCCTGGCTCCCTCCTCGCTTAAGCTCCTCCACCAGCTGCTTGCCTTCTCCCTGCCGCTCTTGCTTTCTGTTAACCACATGGTGTATCCTAATGTCCACACCTGGGACCAGACACCCTTACCTTGCTTACAGATGCTTGTGTGAAAAGCTGCTTTCTCCCTGGGCAGGTAAACTACACTGGTACACCTCTATGCCTTCTTCCTTCCAGATCACAACTCTCTCCTCGATGTTCTCCACATACCATTTACCACCCGTAGATACACTGGGGCCTTGACTTGCCCACGCTTGTGCGGAAGACATTTCCTTGACTTTGAACACCAGCCACTTATTACCTTGCACCTGCCTTAAAAACTCAGGTCACTTCATCTTACGTCTTTGAGCAGAGTTGGCTCCTTTTGGGACTGGATTTTCCGTGGGGGGAGGGGTATGCTTGCCTCTTCCTGTGTGTGCATGTGGGAACATGTGTGTACCACATGGCTGCATGTTGAGGCCCTAGCCTTGACATTGGGTGTCTCCCTCATCACTCTCCACATTGCTTTTTGAGAAAAAAAAATATTTCCCCAAGCCTGAGGGTCATCAGTTTGGCTAGACACACGGCTGAATGCTACTTTCACAGGGGGGTCAGGGTTTGAACTTAGTTCCTCACGTTAATGCAGCTGGTGCCTTACCAACAGAGCCATCTCCCAGGCCCTCTACTGGGGTTTCTATCTCATCTCCCGGTGATGGCTCAAGACATGACATCATTTCTCTGTTTAAATGTCTGTCTCTACTCTTGCCTCTTCTGACCAGAGTAGGCTCTCCTTGACATTCATGGCCCCCTGGAGTAGCCAGAGCTTGAGGAATTGGGTAGCCATATGCCAATTCTTATGAGCAGGTTTAAAGGGGAGAGATGTTAGCACCCGTTCTGCATATCATGGAGTGTGTGTCCCCCATGATGGGAACAGTGGTACAGCCTGCCTTTGGGCTCCCAGTGAGAGGACTGCATCAAATGGCTTCCAATGGCTTATGTATAGTCACAGCTAGCTGGTCCTTAAGACGGTGCGTGACACCCGTGTGTTTGGGATTCTGATAGAAAGGCGCAGAGGCAGCAACGTACATGCTATAGTCAGTGTGTCCCCTTTGTGACCTGAGTGTCCTGGAGATTCAAGGAAGGCAAACTGGTGGAAGAGCGTCTTGTGTGCCGCTTTCCTTTGCATGCGCCAAGGCTCTGTGGTTTAGAGCCTGCCTGCGTCTGACTGTGCAACCAAAAGAGCAAGTGGGGACTCGAGGCAGATACTAAAAGCAGCTTTTGTATCTTACTCTGCATGGGAAAGTCGAGGCTGAGACTTCTGAACTCTCTCTCTGCCGCAGGCTGGACCTAGAACACCCTGTTAGGTGAGGCTGGTTGGTGGGGCCAGTGCTTGTGCGATGCTCAGAACCCACTCTGGTGGGGCTGTCAGCCAGAAGGGACCCACGGCCTCCTCTTTCCAAGCCATTTATTGCCAGTTCCAATGGGTTTCGTCTACATCTGCTGCCGAGAGCACAGAGATCCCAATTTGGAAGCGTGGAGGCCGTTTTTCACCCACGTTGACAGAAACCATGACTCTCAAGGCTGATGACACACTCAAGATAAGGTCAAATGCTCAACAGAAAGAGACATTTGTTGCTCTGTGGTTTAATCCCTGCTCTCCAAGAAGCAGCAGACACTAATGGCTGCCGGGGGACGCAGTCCTGCCACTTAGGGGGCATGATCCGTGCTTGCTGGCTTGAGTACCAGTCCCCCCATCGCTGGGCATGAAGGAGAAGGCTGGGATTCGAGTCAGGACAGGGTCTTGGGCCCAAATTGGGGGCGGGGAGGATCTGCAAGTGTAGAGTTGCCTGAACAGGCCAGGGGCTTTGCAGCTCAGAAGAGGCTGTGTAATGAGGCCAGAATAGAGCTGGGTAGGGTGCACTGGTCCAGAACCTAAGGCGCCTGAGGGTCGGGATGCTCATCCTCTGCCTGTGCCATCACTTAAGACTAAGATGTCAAGACCTGTGAGTGGTGCTATGACACACAGGGAAGAGTGTACATGGGGTTATCTGGGGAAGTAAGTCGACCACCATCGGCCTCTTCTTTGCCCACAAGGAACCAGTAGACCTAGGTAGCTGCATCCAGGAACTGATACAGGGTGTTTCCTCCTTGTTGAATTGGATGGAGATGGTGTCACGGGACCTGATCTGTATCCTTGCAGCAATGGATGCTTTGTGAGATCATCAATGCTCTAGGACCATGTGCCAGAGGCCTTGGTGCAGATGTCCCCAGCCCCCTGTCTATTGTGTGCCCCCACTCTTCTGATGGCTGCTCAAGCTCATATGGTGCACAAGACAGGCTTGTGCTGCATTGCATATGGACCCACCTGAGGATGTCCAGGGCTGAGACACACTATGTACACACACACACACGCACACGCATACACACACATATACACATGCACACACACGTGTTCGCGTGCACACACACATATATACACATACACACACCATGCACACACCACACACACATACATACACACACCACGCATACGTACACACACTCACACACATATGTGCACGCACACACATATACATACATATACACACCACACACACACCACACATACACGCACACCATGCACACATCACACACACACATACACACGCACACACACATACGCACACACATACACACATGCATGCGCACACACCATGCATACACCACACACACACATACACATACCATGCACACTACGCACACACCACACACACATGCACACACATACACACATACACACATGCACACACTTGCACGCGCACACACACATACACACATACACACACCACGCACACACACATACACACATATGCACATACACCACACACACACACACACACACACACACACACACACACGCACTTAATCTTGACTACTTTGTGGAACCTAGAGCCATCCAGCATAGTGGGACTCTGACTGCGTTTCCTTGCGGTGTGTGGGCTGGGGCGGTGCGGGGCGAGCTGAGGCTGTCAAGAGGGTCATGCATGGTGTTATAGGAAGTGGGATGATTTTCACATGATTAATCCAAAGTTGTCCACCTAGAGATTCCATAGCAGCCAAGTGTGAAAAAAGGAGGAATTCTGTAACAACCAAAGGGCACACTGAGAGATTCCTTCCTGGCCAATGGGAGGACAGAGGCGTTCCACAGCAGCCAATGGGAAGCCATGGATTGATCTGTGGCTTTGCCAGCTTTCCTTGCTTGCTTTCTTGTTCTGGGTCCTTCCAGACCTCATCAGGATGAACTGCTGAGTGGACAGCTGCTGAGTGGGCCATCCCCCCACTACAGTGAGGGCTACAGTGAGGAGGGCCCTCCGAGAAAACTTCCCCCTTTGATGCCGCTCTGAAAAAACACAAGCCACAAGCCAGAGAGTGAGGACTCCTGGCTGGCTTCCTTCCCAAGGTGTGGTCCACCCACCCACCCATCCTGCATCTGCTCTGTCCTGGCATCACCTGTAGCTCCGTAGTCCAGGCCTAGATCCACATTTCCCAACGGTGCAGCTAGTCTGTGCAGCAGGTATACCTAAAGTGGGTCTTTAGACTTTCCCCTCTGGCAACGTCCTGGAGTATGGGGCATGGGAGTGGGCGGTAGGGATGGCATTCTTGGAGCGCAAACATTTGCTCAGAGAAAGCAAAGTCCCTGCTGGACTTAGCTGTGGTGGATAGAAACCCTCCTCTCTTCTTCACTAGGCAAAAAGATCTTTGTACCATTGTAAAGTGAACCCTGGCCACCGTAAAGAGGCTGGGTGGTGACGTAGGGATGGATGCAGGTAAGTCTCACTATCGGAAGGCTGCTGCCCAGATGTGTACAGCTAGTGTACACACTAGCAGGTGTTCTTTTGGTATTTTTCCAGTACTGGGGATTTTTGCAGTACTGTGGATGGAGCCCACAGCTTTGTGCAAGCGTGCTTCTACCCAGCTACACTCAAGGTCCTGAGATGTATTCCAGGCTGGCTTTGAACTGATTATCATCCCGGCTCAGCCTTGGATTACAACAGTGCACTGCCACACCTGGCTCGCTACTGGTGGCTCAAAAATTTTTTTTTACCCAATCCCCACAAGGCCAGAAATCTCTTCTGTATCCAGGGAAGATTAGGTGAGTGGACTTGCCACCTCACAAGGACTTTAATACGGTGACATTCTTCGTAGCTCACCCTGTCTTACTTCCGCATCATGTTCTAGAAGGGTCCGAGTAAGGCACACGACTGGGGTGCTTGACTTTGATGGCTCGGCGTGCTTGAATAAGTGATGGAGCCCATGGACTGTGGACAGGGTGGGGGCTCTGTCTCTACTGTCTCCCACGTGGTCCTGCTCACAGGGAGGGGAGAGGTAGTCTCTGGGATCTCCCAAGGGCCTTTGTCTCTCAGAAGTCCCTCCTGGCTCCTGAGTCTCTCTCTGTGACATGTACTAGGCAGCCTCTTGAAGAAATAGATGCTTCCAGGGCGGTTAGAGAGCCACAGAGGCTGGTCGGTCTGAGGCATACTTGTAAAAGGTCTCCTGGATTTCTCTCAGTCCGTGGAAACAGCCTCCTTTCTTGTGTGGCGCGCCATCTCATTGACATGGGCTGTGGGGGGACACGGGGAGTGCCCCACGGATAGTTCCCCCCTTGTGCAGTGTTGCCCTCAGTAGAATACTTCCTAGCAGTTAGTGGCTCCGGGGCTGGGATTAGAGTATGAGGAAAAGAAGCCTGCCAATTTGCTTTTTCACTTCTCACTTTGATCTGTTTAACTGTCCTTTGCTTAAGCTGGAAGTTATAAAATAAAAAATAAATGATTGCCGGGGACTGCTCGCTCTTTTAATAAGCCCTTGAGTTGAAAGGGGGTTTGAGGGGGAAGAAGAAAAGGGTTAGATGAAGAGCTGTACTGCGGGTGAACCTGTTGGAGGGTCAGGCTGAACAAGAGTCCGTGGCTGTAGGGGAGGTTCAAGGAGACAGAACACACAGCAGGAGTTTTAGCCTCCGCAGACTCTGCTCCAGCGTCAAGGAGAGGGAAGGCTCTATTCTTCACTAGGGCTGGAAGTGGGATCTAAAAAAATCTGTCTCTTGGTGCTGGGAGTGGTTGGTGACACCTCCAAAGCTGAGCCCCCTCCTCCCCGAGGGCGGGACAAGAGGCAGGCAGGGAGCTACCGCAGTTTCTGGCCGTTCTGGCGGCTTCTGACAAAGGTGCAGGGAGCCCACTGCTCTCTGCCCTCTCCAGGCTGTACTTACTCTCAGCTTACCCTCGCACCCGTGGGGACTGTGGAAGTCAGTGTCCCTGAGCACATGCACTGTGACAGGGTGACCAGGAACCCACTGGAAAGTTCCTCGACTCTTCTAACAGCACCGTAGGTAACTCAAGTATTGCACGTCCATGAGCTGTGGCAATGTTGGTGCTCACACTCATCGGGCCACGTTTAACCTGGAGGAAACACACGCTGGGTGCAGAAACCCTTCAGAGGCAGAGGCAGAGGCAGAGGCAGAGGCAGAGGCAGAGGCAGAG
>OU015759.1:730172-740942 GCA_907169655.1 Acomys percivali
CCTGCACCCCTTAGACTTTGGAATTCTGTATATTCTTTATTAATCGGCCTCATTTATTTAGATGTTAATTGGGTTTTGTTAATTTGGTCTCAGTACTAGAAGCCAAATCAACAATCAGACCTCTTAATGATTATAAGGTATTAGGGCCCGGGGAAAGGGGTCTGAGAAGACCTGGGGTGGGGGTGGGGGAGGGGAATGAAAGGCTGGAGAGGTGGGGGAGGGGGATAGAGAGTGAGAGATACAGAGACAGGGACATAGAGACACAGAGAGAGACACACACAGAAACCTCGGGAGCATACAGAATAGGGCGTGTATAGGATATTAGAAAGGACAGGATTTACAAACTAGTTTTCAGCTTTCACTTTTTATATCAAAGTCCTTGTAGATTTTTAGGAAGATATAGTGTGTGTGTGTGTGTGTCTGCGTGTGTGTGTGTGTGTGTGTGTGTGCATGTGTGATGTGTGTGTGCATGTGTGTGTGAGTCTGTGTGTGTGTGTGTAAGCCATTTATCACATCTGCATCACTATAACCTTAGCAGAGAGCAGAGGTGCCCAGATTTCGTGCTTGCCCTGAGCTAGCCCATCTACCCATGCCCCGCCGCTCCAAATCCCTGCAGACTGAGTCTACATCCCTTTATATGGTTCTGTCAGTTTGAGAATGTTGTAGTAACAGAGCCACACGATGGGTGACCTTTGACACCTAGACGGTGTCCTCTGGGAAGGGTGCAAGATGTTTCACAAATAAGAATCTTCTAGCTTCCTGTTGCTGGCTTCTCTAGTTAATGGGTGAACAACCCCATGGCCTGTGGGATGTTTTAGCTGTTTCCATCCTTAGTGGATCACAGGCAAAGCATCTCAGAGCAGGTGTTCAGTGGATGGCAGGTTTGTGTCTCTAAGCTGAATCCTTTGCTTTGCAATTCTCAGCCTCGTGACAGGTGTGTGTAGTTTCCTAAGAAATCATCAGCCGGGTGCGGAGGTGCATGCCTGTAATCCCAGCACTTGGGAGGCAGCGTCAGGCAGGTCTCTGTGAGTTCGAGGCCAGCCTGGTCTACAAAGTGACTCCAGGACAGCCAAGGCTAACACAGAGAAACCCTGTCTTGAAAAACCAACCAGTCAAACAAACAAACAAAAGAAAAATGAAAAAATGTCTAAAGTTCTATTTGTATTTGAGAGTTCTTTATACAACCACAAGTATGTCATATATGTTCCGTAGCTCATATATGTCTGTGTGTGTTGTCAAGTGTGTGTGTGTGTGTGTGTGTGTGTGTGTGTGTGTGTGTGTGTGTGCTCTCAGCCTTCAGCTTGTCCTGAGTATCGTGCACCCTGCTAATTTTAGTAACTTTCACAGAGCTCTGTTACCCGGTGACTCCCTTCTGATTAGCTTTTAAAAGTTTCAGGTTTTTATTGTTGTTTCACATTTAAGTCCCTGCGTGTGTTGGGGGTGGGGTGGGAGAAGAGGGTGAGTTTTGTTGTGATTCTTTGTTGCTACATTTTCTTCTTGATCGTGGATACTCAGCTCTGTTTGTTGATTTAGTGGATACTCAGACCCTCCAGCTCCGTTTGTTGATTTAGTTAAAAAGCAGAAAACAACAACAATAAAAATAGGACCAGCCTAGGTGTTGTGGTATTTGCCTATTAGCCCAACATTAACTGGCACAGTCTGAGGCTACCCCTGGCTTACATAGTGCCCTGCCAGCCTGGGATACACAGAAAGATCCTGTCCCCAAAACATTTTAAAAAGCAAGAAACTGTTTTTTTTTTAAAATTAAGCTTCATTATTAAAAAACCTTATGAATAAAATTAAGCATCACATATTAAAACGAATCAGACCCCGAAGTCTAGCCGGATCAGTGCACTTCACGCAGAACTGACACACGGAAGCTGTGGCGTTTCCCGTTGGGTTTTATGCTCTTGTTACCGAGTGTATTTCTCTGCCCTTGGCTACAACCAAAACTGAAAAGTCTATGGCAGAGTAACTACAAAAACTGCCGGCGTTGTTTCCTCTTTCTTTTAACTGGTGTCCATCATCTACCTTCACTTCCTCTCACCCCTAACACTAACTCTTTCTTCTTCTCTTTTCTAATCATTATACTGTGCCCACCTGTAGGTATGTGTGTATATATATATATGCATATATATATATATATATATATATATATATATATATATTTGGCTAGATATCACATGTGAGGGAGAACGTGTTGTCTTTCTTTCTGAGACTTTATAAAGCCCCAGCTTCCCTGCACTGAACTGACTGGACTGTCACCATGCATTCATGTCAACAGCGAGGCGGCCACACCCACCAGGGGCTCCTTCCGGCCTGTGCTTCTGTGCTTGGTAGATCCCAGCCCTTAAGGATGAGAAGGAAGGGGCCCAGGATCCAGGCAGACCCTGCCCACCCGCCAGGGCCTCAGCTTCCACAAAAAAAAAAAAAAAAAAAAGAGTCCAGGTAATGGATCCCACAGATGCAGGGCTTTGCTTTGCCAGTGAGCATGTGCGAGGAAGTTTCCAAACTCTGTCTGTGATGCTGTGATGGGCCATCCTTGCGTGTGGCTGCCTGTCTCTAACTACCCTGTCCTTGCTTACGCATTTCCTCAGATTAAAGTGGGATTTTTCTGAAACAGATTTTTTTGTATTGTGGGGTAAAGTCGGTAAGCAAACAGAATTATCATAGCAATTTAAATAGTAATAAAATATGTTTTTCTGTTTCTATTCAAAGATGGGGGAAGGTAACTAGAGAAATGGGGGAAAAAGAGTGAGAGCTGTGGGTGGTAGGTATGTTGGTTTTTTCCCCCTTCTTCACTAATAGGTACAGAATTTTAGTGAGGAACTTCAAGGCAAACGGGGAAAAATAGCATATACTGTTATGAGGTTATTTTTATCTTTCATTTTTATGACAACTTATTTGTACTTAAGAGAATCTTTCCAAAGAGTTAGGAGCATCATTAAATAAAGACTGTGAAATGTGCAATATGGCTTATTTATTTAAATGTTAATTGGTCCAACGAACACTTCTAATTAGCTCTATATTTGCTTAGCAAAAAGTTTTACAAATTCCAATTGTGAAAAGCAGCTATTTTGAGCCGGTAAGCATGTTGCAGCCTCAGCTATGATTTTTCTATAGTTCTCAGCCCTTGAAGGCACAATTTAATTTTTCATGTATGCATACTAGGAATGGTAAACACTTGCGAGTGTAAGGAACCTTCTTTAATTAGCTGCACAACAATTAAAGGATTCACAAACTAAATTGAACCCTGTCTCCGTGCTTACTAGCTGAATTCTACCACCTGTCACAACAGTACTTTGTTCAATCTGTTATGCAAAATCATTATAGCAATATAGCGGAGGGGGGAAAAAAAGAGAAAACAGCAATTATTTCTTACTTTTCTCTTGAATGGGTTATTTTGGGTGATACTGATGCCAGGTTCATTGACGCTAACCCTTTTGAAATCGGCAACAGCCTAACACTTCCAAGGCAAGGCTTAGAGTGGCTAGGAGAACATCCCCGAGTTACCTTTGCAGGATGAAGCCTTTGCGCATCCCTTGAGTGTGTGGGGCTCTGATCATTTGAAACAACCTGTTCTAACTCTTGCAGCCTCCTCCGATTTCTCCCTTCTCACAAGCAACTCCCTCCCCCAACCCCCCTGCTCGGCTCCACAGGCTCCCCTGTTGTAAAAAAGCTTGCAGATTACATCGGCGGGGCTTTAAAGATGCAAGCAATTCTCAAACTGTCTTCTCTGAAAACATAAACCAATTTATATCATTTCCCCGACCCAATCACTTACTGTAACGAAGTGTGTTCCATCTCTGCTCCACTTCAACTTAATTCTATTAAAAAAAAAAAAAAGAAAAAAAAAAAAGCAAGACCAAAACCAAAACCAAACAAACATAAAACCCCCAAAACCATTCTTTTATAGATTGGGGTGGGGGTACTTGCCCCTTCCTATTGGCTGAGACAAAGGCTGAGCTGTGATCCCAGCCCCTCCCTTCTGCCTGCCACCGCTGCTGACTTCTCCTTGTATCCAAGGAATAAATGTTTGCATTTGGTGTTGCCTACCCTGGCCTCTGGCATTCATGGGCAAATGCTGGGCTCTCCTGCAGGGAAGGCAAGAGGGTTGCAGTGCGGGTGAGGCCTGGGTACCTCTGCTGCCCTGCTGGTGGGCTATATATACTTTGGAGCTCTGGCTGGCAGTTGTGGCACCGGTGCCATGTTGTGACCCCTGAAACATGTGTGATCTGGGAGCATTTTGGATGACTCAGTGACTCATTCAGAGGGCCTGGATTTTCCGGCATTGCTTTTTTTTTTTTTTTTTTTTTTTTAAGAAGTTGCCTCTTTACATCATTTCAGGAAAATGTGCAAAGAAGACAAGGCAGCCCTTTGAAAACATAAACTCTTTTCCCAAAAATGCTGGGAGAAGGAAAGTGAGAGCCAGAGGTCAAAGGCCGACAAAGAATGTGCGTCTCTCTCTCTCTCTCTCTCTTTTTTCTTCTCCTAGTTGTGCTGTGGAAAGCAACTTCTCATGGTATTGGCATTTGGGTCTTGGGGACTGGCTTCCCTCAGGGCGGAGAGGGAAGACAGGAGGCTACGCAGGCCTGCAGGCCTCTGTTCTTTCTCAGAAGGGTCACACCTGACAGTGGCCCGGCTGGGAAGGTCAAGTCTGCACTGGAGATGCTCCTGAGGTGCTCACTGCAGGCACAGCAGAGCCCACCACCGCAGCCTGTGTGTCCCTGCTGCTGAGCTCTCCTGTCCTGTGGCAAGAAGAAGAGCCTGGCTCTGGGCTCTGGGACACGAGGTCCCCTAGCTCGCTCGCTTGCTCCCTGTGGAATCTGCATGGGAGGGTGTGGACTCTCCGGAGCCTTAGAGCAGGATGGTGTAGTAGACGCCCAGTGACCATCCGTTGATGCTGGTGATTGGGATCTTCCCTTGGCTAAGAGACTCATGGGATTTCAAAGGTAAATTCAGGCAACAGACTCTTCAGCTTTCCCTTGCATTTTGGCTTTCTTGTGTTCTTTTCTTTTCCTTTCTTTTCTGGGGGGTTCGCTTAAAATCTCCTTACTGCTGTGTAGCGTTTGTTTGTCTTCCATGCTCCTTGTGGCTCACAAGGAAGAAACCAGCCATCAAGTGGCCTTAAACTCAGCATTGCCGTGTCCTCCTTCCATCCTCCACTACCTCCCTCTCTTCCCTCCCTCCCTCCTTTTTCCTTAAGACGGATTTATTTTATGTACACGAGTGTGTGTCTGCACGTAGGCATGAGCATCAGATGTGTACCTGGTGCCCTCAGAGGCTGAAGGAGGGACGTCAAGTGCCCTGGAACTACAGTTACAGATGGTGACATTGAACCCTGGTCCTTGAAAGTACTACCAGTGATGATCTATCTAACGGTTGAGTTCTCTCTCTCTCTCTGTCTCTCTCTCTCTCTCTCTCTCTCTCTCTCTGTCTCTCTCTCTGTCTCTCTCTCTGTATCTCTCTGTCTCTCTCTCTCTATGTCTCTCTTTTTGTGTCTCTCTCTGTCAATCTGTCTGTCTCTCTCTCTCTGTCTCTCTGTCTGTCTGTCTGTCTGTCTCTGTCTCTCTCTCTCTGTCTCTCTGTGTCTCTCTCTGTCTTTCTCTCTGTGTGTGTGTGTCTGTCTGTCTGTCTCTGTCTCTCTGTCTCTGTCTCTCTCTCTGTGTGTCTCTGTCTCTCTGTCTCTGTCTCTCTCTGTGTGTCTCTGTGTCTGTGTCTGTGTCTCTGTCTCTGTCTCTGTCTCTCCCCTCTGTGTCTGTCTGTCTTTTGGTAAGGAAGCTAACAGTAGGATCAATAGTTTTCCTCCCACACAATGATGGGCATCACTCAAGGTGTAGCTGTCTTTAGCTTGGAGCCAGGCTGTGAGAGGTGGCCAGGAGCCTTACCCGTGAGGTTCATACTACACATATGCTCAGCTCTGTACACGGGCAGAGGAAATTCAGCTGTCGCTCACTTTTGGTCTGTACTGGACGTGATCTGCACAGGACTGTCACAGGGAGTGTGCAGAGACGACAGATATTCAGTCGGTCTAGTGGAACAAACTGCTTGCTACCTCAACGTTGTCATGACTCGACTCATGGTCACATTTTTGATGAGCGAATGATACACCCACATCTGCTCCTCCTCCTCCACCTCCTCCTCCACCTCCTCCTCCACCTCCTCCTCCACCTCCTCCTCCCTCTCCTCCTCCTCTTCCTCACTCCTGGCCTATGTGCTCCCGTCCCACGCTTTTCCCTTGAGTTCGTTCCTACCAGGGGTCCACCTGTTTCCCCCTCCAGCCTACGGCCATTTCTCCAGGCAATAAATCCACCGCCATCACCCTCTTCAGCGCCGTCAAAATCTTCTGCCATCTTATGAGCACTTCTCTCGTGTGTGCCAGTGTCAGCAGTTACTAGGACACCAGAGGAAGACCCTGAAGGTGGTCTCGTGTCTGAGCTGCAACCTACTACTTTTGGGGTTTTACTTTGGTATCTGTTATTAACTAGTTGTTCATCTGCCCACCTATCCATTCTTCCATCTTCCATCTATACGTATTTTTTTATTTGCTCATCCATATCCGATATCTAGGTGGTATCTGGTATACTAGTTGTTCAACAAATATTTGGGAGAGTGGATTTAAAAAAAAAAAAACCAAATGATAAAGAAGCCAGAGGTTTTCAACCTGAGGTTATTTCCTGCTAGCAGCCTGCAACAGGTCCACCTGTGAGATTCATATCACCCCTGCTGGCGTAACTTCCATACCTTACTCTGCTAAAGGGCATCTCAAGGCTCCCTGATCGCACAGAGCTCTCGTTTGTGATGCAGTTATCCTTGGGAGGCATCCTGCCTAATTTTCTCCTTCCGAATCTCTGATTCTCCCCACCTCCTGCTCCCCTCTGCCTCGGCAGCGGAGAAGGAAGAAAGGCAATCTAAGTGTACTTTTTATAAATGATACTTTGATGAACATCATTTCAGTCAACTCTTTGTACACATTCTTAATTATTTCCTTAGGTTTAATTGCTAGAAATGGAATTGCCGGGTTAAAGAGAGCACATTTGAAGATTTGAATACCTGCTGCCAAATTGCTCTTTGGGCACATTATGTCAAATTATTTCCCTTTTGCCACCGCCCCCACACAAATTATGACAGCACCCTCTTTCTTATCATCTACTGGTATCTAAATATTAACTAATGCAGTAACGTGATTTGACATGCAAATACCTCGTTGGATTTATTTCTTAAGCTTAAGTCGGCCTATCATCCACTCGTCTATACATTGTGTACATGGCCATCTCTGTATGTAACGATGGTCTGTGTACCTCCCTGCTACCAGCTATTTAATAGTCTCTGCTTGTTAAGACGATTTCCTGCCTATCTGTCTTTATGACTTATCTGTTATCTACCTATCATCTATCTATCTATCTATCTATCTATCTATCTATCTATCTATTTATCTATCAATCATCTATCTACCTATCATCTACCTATTTATCATCTATCTATTTCTATATCTATCATCTACCTATCAGTCAGTTATCTATTATCCACTTATGTTTCTATCATCTATCATCCTATCATCTATCTATCTATCTATCTATCTATCTATCTATCATCCATCTATCATTTGTCTATTGTCTACCATCTATCTAGTGTACATATATATACATATATATATCTTTATTCTGGTAACATATATATATATATATGTTTATTCTGGTAAATTGTCAGTTTATGACCATTATCTGCTTCTCCTTTGATCTTCTTCCCTTTATAAGTTTTTTCCATACTTCAAAGATATTAACCCTTTATCTTATGCTCATTTTGTAATTGTTTCTTCCAAATTTCTCTTGGCTTTTTATTTTGCGTACCATGATTGCAGCCCAGTCCTTCTTTTCTTTAAGACCTTCTGAGCCGGGTGGTGGTGGCGCACGCCTATAATCCCAGCACTCGGGAGGCAGAGGCAGGCGGATTGCTGTGAGTTCGAGGCCAGCCTGGTCTACAAAGTGAGTCCAGGACAGCCAAGGCTACACAGAAAAACCCTGTCACAAAAAAAAAAAAAAAAAAAAAAAAAAAAAAAAAGACCTTCTGCACATTGTCACAGTGCTGTGTTCCCATGTTTTAATGTTTATGTACCTGGGATTTTAAAATGTAAGTACGTAATTCAGTAAGTATTTATTTTGGTGCAAATTAGTAGTAAATAAGCAAACATCACATGTGTGCACTGTATTTGTTTGTTATCACGCATGTCTTAAAATTAGGCTTTCCAGTTGAAGTGTCAAATGTGGGCAACTCCTCATGTCTCTCTGATTTTTCAAGTTGACAAATGAAATAGGTTTAAAAAACTCATATCACAAGCCAGACACAAGTGATGTACGTCTTTAATCCCAGCGCCTGGGAAGCAGAGGCAGGTGGATCTCTCTGAGTTTGACATCAACCTTGTCTAAATAGTGAGTTCCAGGACAGCCAGGTCTACACAATGAAACTCTGTTTTTATTATTAATTTTTTAAAACTCAAACAGCAGAAATATAGACTGAAAAGCACAATTCTCATTTCTACTTCTTATACGCATCCCGATTCCATGCCATCCGCATCAGAGATGACTGCTTTTGAACTGTGTGTGCGCGAATACATACAACAGTGAAGCATGGTTGGTTTTTATGGTGGGTTTTTGAGGTCCTGTCTACGCTGACCTGCCACGGCATTTGTCTACTTGAGAATATAGAGATCTGGGGCTGTGGTGACAGCTCAGTCAGTAAAGCTCTGAAAGTTAGTTAACAAGAAGATCTGAGTCCAACACCTAGAACCTGTGTAAAGATGACAGGAATAGTGGCAATGTGCGTGTGATCCCAGGAGAGAGGGGACACTCCTCAGGAGCTCGCTGGCCAGCCTGTCTAATGTAGTTGGTGAGCTCCAGGCCAATGAGATATCCTATCCTCTCTGAAAGGGGGTAAAAGGCACTTCTGAGGATGGCATCTGAGATAATTCTCTGGCTTTCAGGAATATGCACACGCACACCTGTTCATACATGAACGCAAATGTGCACACACGCACACACACATACACACACACACACACACACACATTTTTAAAAAAAAGATCTAGCTAGTGAGATAGCTCCGATGGTAAGGAGCTTGCCTTACAAATAAAAACATAAGCCGCATGTGGTGGCCACGTCTTTAAACCCAGCACTCAGGGAGGCAGAGGCGGGTGGATCTCTGTGAGTTCGAGTCCATCCTGGTCTACAGAGTGAGTTCAGGACAGGCAAGGCTACACTGAGAAACAAGCAAGCAAGCAACCAAACCCAAATAAAAGCTAAAAGTTCAATTTCCAGAACTCAGATTTTAAAAAATGTCAGATGTGCTGGTGTACAGTTACCTGTAATCCTTGGGGCTCACCGATCAGCCATCCTAGCCTACTTGGTAGGCTCTACACCAGGAAGAGACTTTGTATCAAAAAATAAGAAAGGTGTTACAGTGTCTGAGGTTGACATGCTCCTGACATGTGCAGACCCCTCTCCCTCGACAGGCACATTCCCACATACACAGACACGCATGTGCAGCCCATCCCCCACGAATCATATAGAGCTCTACTTCTCTTTTAAAAAATGGGTAAAATAAGCTGGGTGTGGTGGCGCACGCCTTTAATCCCAGCACTCGGGAGGCAGAGGTGAGAGGATCTTTGTGAGTTCGAGGCCAGCCTGGGCTACAAAGGGAGTCCAGGACAGCCAAGTACTATAACACAGAGAAACCCTGTCACAAAAAAAAAAAAAAGCCCTACGGCCACCACCAGCAGCATGAGTAGAATCTCACAATATGAATATGACGTAATGACTTAGACATTTCTCAACAGATCAGTGATCGATTCATTTTCCCATCCTCTTTTTTTCCTGTTAGGAAATGCCTGCTGTGCAGAACAGAGAAGATATTGTATGGGGGATTCCTACAAAAGACAGTGGTAGGTTGGAGGGCACATACAGTTAAATTTCTTTTTTTTTTTTTTTTTTGGATATTACAGAATAGCCTTAAGGGATGTGGAGGGCAATAGGCTGACATTTCTGCAGATGGTGTGTGGGAGTGGTTAGTCTCCCGTACTTGTGCCAACAGTGTGCAAAGAATTCTCTTCAGTCTTTGGCAACGCGACGCACCAACCCTTTTTTATTTTCTTTGAATTCCCCTTGGCATTTTCATGACAATATACTTCCATTTATAATCCTTTGTACGGCTTCCTTCAAAAAATGTCTTCCTTTGTGTGCGTTTTAACTAGATTGCTTGTTCTTGGCCTTAATGATATAAAGACACTCTTTATATATTAATATCCACTCTGTGCATTTATGTGGCAAAAACTTTCAAAATATTTTTGTGCTGTCGGTCTTTTTTGATAAGTGGCATTTTAGCTTTAAAAAAAATCAAATATGGAAAAAAATTCTCGTGCGTGACATCAATGACTTCTTAGTTTTACTTTAGTTTGTATTTTTATTTTAATTCTGGGGTTTATGGTTTTAATTATGCCTATGCGCCCATGTGTGGGTGTGTGCGCATCAGCGCAGGGTCCTGCAGAGTGTGAGATCCCCTTGAGTTGGAGCTGCCTACTGTGAGCGCTGGGAACCGAACTCAGGGCCCTCTGGAAGGAACTGCGAGTTCTCAGCTTGCTGAGCCTTCTGTCCAGCTTTGTTGCTCTAATATTGCTTTTATGTGAAGGGATTTCATATGCAGTGTCTCGTGTGAAACTGTTTTCCTCAGCGGGTAACCTGTGGCCTCTGTGTGTCCCTGCTGTTTCTGACCCCCCGC
>OU015759.1:746173-781875 GCA_907169655.1 Acomys percivali
TTTCTTTCTTTCTTTCTTTCTTTCTTTCTTTCTTTCTTTCTTTCTTTCTTTCTTTCTTTCTTTCGGTTTTTTAAGACAGGATTTCTCTATGTAGCCTTGGTTGTCCTGGACTCACTTTGTAGACCAGGCTGGCCTTGAACTCACAGCGATCCACCTGCCTCTGTCTCCCGAGTGCTGGGATTAAAAGTGTGTGCTACCACTGCCCGGCCTTAAATACTATTCTTAAGATTCCACCCAATGCTATCAGCAAAGGGGAAGAAAAAGGTGACTGGGAGGTTTCTAGTTGGTCAAACATACCTTTAGAAAAGTAGCGATCATTTACATTATGATGATGATGATGATGGTGATGATGGTGATGATGGTGACGATGATAGTGATGATGGTGGTGATGATGATGATGATGATGATGATGGTGATGATGATGATGGTGATGATGATGGTGGTGATGGTGATGGTGATGATGGTGGTGATGATGATGGTGATGATGATGATGGTGGTGATGGTGATGATGGTCATGATGATGATGGAGATGATGATGGTGGTGATGATGATGGTGATGATGATGGTGGTGGTGATGATGATGGTGGTGGTGATGATGATGGTGATGATGATGGTGGTGATGATGATAGTGGTGATGATGATGGTGGTGATGATGATGGTGGTGATGATGATGGTGATGATGATGATGGTGATGATGATGGTGATGATGATGGTGGTGATGCTGATGATGGTGATGATGGTGATGGTGGTGATGATGATGGTGATGATGATGATGGTGATGATGATCTTACTTTTGCTTTACCAAACATTTCCCCTAAGGATCAGGCACAAAATACCCACTTTTGCTTGAGACCTTTTGTTGATAATTGTCTGCAGAAGGACCATCTGGACTTTGCCCACTGACTTTCCTGAAAATCGATTTCTGAACATTATGCTATCACTTAGGGTGTTTATGAAGCAGGAGGCGTCCCTCCTGAAGTGGAGGCAGCTCCCCTGACCTGCTCGGGCGCACTTTCTTCTCTTCCTAGGCTCAGGGGTGAAATTACAGGACAGGAAACTGACTTGATGTCCCTCATTTTATTGAGTCTAAGGGGTTGGTTGGTGACTGAACAGTGGGTGAACTTACCAGAATGCCTTAGTTTTCCAGGGCCTGCTGCGAAACAGCCAGAATCCCAGGAGAGAAAACACGTTAAGCTTGTCTCTGCTTCCTTAATGAGCCCCCTGATTCATTTCATCGGCATTTTAGGGAACACTTATGTACACCTGTGTACCAGACACCAGGGCTAGGGAAATGCAAAGGCTGGAAACTCTGGAGGGCAGCGAAGGTTGGAAAGGTTCCCAACAATGGGCCAAACCGGAAGTTTAGGCCCTCACAAAACTGTCAATCCAGGATCCCCGTGTTAACTGAAATTATGCAATTAAAACACACTCAGCAATACAATGACTATTGTTTGGTTGCTGTATTAATGGCTGTTACTCTTACTTGAGTCCAAATTAAGCATATCGTCAGCCTAAACCCCTCGCGTTTTTTAAAAATTAAAAAGTCTTAAAAATGGTTTTTATTGAATGAAGGTACATTTTCTTGCAGTCTGTTTTTCTCTCCAAAAATGAAGGGTTTTTTTTTCCTCCCTTAGGATTAGAGAAATGATGTACACCTATGAAATAATTGGGAACACACACAATAGCATTTAGAATAAGTTTCGTCCCACCACCCAAAAATATCATTTTGCCAATATTTAGAATATTTCCTTTCATTGGTGTGTGTGTGTGTGTGTGTGTGTGTGTGTGTGTGTATGTGAGCACTCGCACAGGCGAGTGTGCTCACACACACACACACACACACACACACACGCATGCATGTTCATCACACATGAGATCAAGCTATAATCAAAGCTTATGTTTAATTTAAAATGGCACCATTTTCCCTTCCACCAAAACATTTGCTGAAAAGTCTGATTTTTAACCTCAGTACTCCACAGCAGTATTAATATAGCCACTCTTCCATTTTTGGAGCATTTTGGGCATCTATATATTTTCCCCTTTCTGCTATTAATGGCATTTCCTGTCAGTTTTGTCTTCCTCTGATAGCATCGTAGGTTCGTTCTAGGAGTGGAAAACTGAGTCATGAGTTATAAATACATTTGAGGCTTTTAATACATATCTCCGAAGGCTGTTCAGAAAAGCTGTACCGATTTTCACTCCTCCTAGTACGTATCATACGAGACTGTCACCCAGACGTGGCGGTACATGCCTGTAGTTCCAACCCTTGGGAAGTTGAGGCAAGGGATCACTAGGTTACAGCCAGCTGGGCTACAGAGCTAATTCTAGAACAGCCTGGACTACATAGTGAGACCCTGACAGTTCGTTACCCCCACAAAGACTGTCTCTTGGGAGTTACGAGCGGCAAGATGGGTCATTACAAGCACATGCACATGTGGGTACACACACACACACACACACACACACACACACACACACAGTTTTACAAGGGACAAACACGGTTGCTGCTGTTTCAAATTAGATTCCACGTAAAGCAGACAACATGAAACAAACTTGGCCTTGAAAAGGCAGAGCACAGGGCGTGTAAGTAGGCAGGGAGGGTGGGAGGCTTGGCCTGGGTCCGAGAGTAGGCAGTGACCCAGCGCCATCGATGGAGCGTGGCCTCCTGATGTGCGCACATCTGGGGAGGCTTCTGCGTGAGGCCCCTTTCACTGCAGTTCACCCCATCCACGCAGTTCTCCCAACACGTCCCCTGCTCCACGGTGTCCCTGCCAGGCACGGAGAAGCCATCAGCAGCCTGGAGAGCTCAGTGGAGGAGACAGAAAGCAGAGAAGAGCGACAAAAGCTCTCATCGGCCATGCCTTCTGGGGACCGGAGGAGGGGCCTGGCCTGGGATGGCCCCTCTCCAAGAAGAGTCACAAGCCCGATGCTCCCTAGCAGCAGATGAAGGCATGATGGGTATCTGGGCATCCAGGGTGCTTGGCAACTGTGGGATCCGCTTGCGCCTGACACTCCCAGGGATGTCACTGGGAACTGCTGTGCGTGGCTGAGAACAGAATCTGACTTAACGCATTTAACAACTTAATGTTGGTGCTCACGGGCCCTGTGCACATTTAAGAATTAATTAAATCCTTTAAGGAAGCCATTTATGTTTGAGACCAAAGAAGATACTCAAGGGCCAGAACGCTGCTGAAAAAAGGACCAATCAGAGCTCTTCTGCATGTCACAGCCTCCAAGACCAACTTTTCTCCCCCCACCCTGATCCACAGCACAGCACAGCACAGCACGCAGTTACCTTTAACCCATTCTTTCTAGAAAGCTCCAGGGGAGCCATATTAAACTCGCGTTATTTTCAATTTCATTTAAGGTGTCTTTATCCAATGCGGTTGCTTCAAAGTCCGCAACGTGGGACTCAAAAATCTCTTAGCATCATCAAAGTCTTAGAAAAATATATTACTAGGCACTGGAGCCGCTGCTTGCGTGTTAATTACAACAAGCCCGGCTGGCGCGCCGATAATCTCCAGCGTCAGAAGCATCGCTCAGGCAATATCAGGGAAAAACAAAAATTTTTTTTTTCAAAAAAAGCAAAAACAAACAAACAAAAAACACAAAAAGACCCCACACATCTAAACTCTCCGTTTTTTCAGCCTTTGAGGGGGAAAAAAACCCGCCGTTCATTGTGAGCTAAATCCCATCTATTTAGTTGTTCTTATAAAGATTTCACTGATACTTGATGCATTCCTCTTTTGAAAGAGCAAATCGCAGCAGCAGCAGCAGCAGCAGCGTTGCGGGATGCCTGCTCAGAACTGCTGGGGTGTTGCTGGTGGGGGCAGCTCACCGGGCGGCATTTATATTAGGGCAGAAAAGGGGCGAATCGCCCACCCAGTTCGGGCTTCGGAAGGAAGATAGATCAGAAACACAGCGAGCCCAGGAGCCAGGGAAGAGTTCTGTGTATCTTCCAATTAATTTCTCCCTTCAATGTGGAGGAAAGGTTAATCAATTCCCCATTTACTTGAAGCTTCTTAAAGGGCCCCTAACCTGTGGCGACCCGAGGACTCGGTGCATGAGGACTTCTGCAATTAGTTACTTTTCTTGGCGCTTTGTAAAAACACCCAAGGAGACCACCTTAAGGGAAGAAGGATTTATTTCGCTCACAGTTTCAGATGTTTCAGTCCAGGATGAGCATCCTGGAAGCGGAAGTGCGTGCTTGGGGGCTCTCTTGGCTTCTGAGAGAAGGGGAAATAGGTGCCTAGCCAGCCCGGCTTTCTCTTTGTTCCCTTTGCGGTCCACCTGGGGCTTCCCACGTGTGGGCTGGTGCCACCCCCACGCAGGGTGTGTTTTTAGTTCATTCCGTCGATCCTCTGCCTTCACAGACATGCCCACAGGTATGCCCCGGCAGTCTCCTTCCCAGCTGATGCTTAACATTGTGAATTTGGCAGTGAAGATTAACCACATAGTTTTTTTTTTTTTTTCCGAGACAGGGTTTCTCTGTGTAGCCTTGGCTGTCCTGGACTCACTTTGTAGACCAGACTGGCCTCGAACTCACAGCAATCTGCCTGCCTCTGCCTCCCGAGTGCTGGGATTAAAGGCATGCAGCACCACGCCCGGCTCAACCACATAGTTTTTAAGTGGCGGAAGACTGGCCATGGAGAAAGCAGCCGTGGGTGGTGTCCAAGGTGGCTTTGGGAGATACAGGGGGCTCCTTGCGTCCCAGGGTAAGAGGTCCGTCCCTGTTGCCCTCCCTGAGATTCCTGTGCAGGGCACTCCTTGTAGCTCCTAGAGTGCCCGCGCGCCACCCACCCCCTTTTGTCTTCCTGGCCTCTGTGGAAGAACAGCACAGGCCCGGGGCCAGCACCGGCTGCAGGCAGCAGAATTCTGCCAGGATTTAATAACATTGTTCTCATTTTATTTATTTTTATAATTACCTCTAATTTAGAGCAAGTGATACAAAGTTCCATTTAGGGTAATGATATAGTTTCCCTTTAAATGCATTAAAGTAAAAAATAGTGAATTAATTAAAAAAATATTAGCAGGGGTACAAAACGCTGCAAAAAAAAAAAAAATGCGCTGTTGGTTTATTGCAGTTTCACTCCATGGCAGAAAGTGCTGGGAAGGTGGTATGTGAGGCCCGTGAAGGACAGCGTGGGCCTCAAATCCTCTTGGAGGCTACTTACTACTCTTAATACTGTCTTTATTGTCTGGGAACACATCGGGGGGAGTCTGAGCTACTAGAGAGGTTCAGAATTCAGGAAGCTGAAGACAGAGATTATGGAGTCCAGTGCTTAGAACGGATTTGAACCTCATTGAAGTGCCCCCGGAGCACCCCAGAGCCGTGTTCTCCTCAGAAGCACCTGTGTTCCCCAGAAGGGGCCATGGCTCGCAAACCTAGTGAGCCAGCTGCCCGAGGAAAGCCTCTTAGACACCCAGCTAGATTATCATGGCTGCTGAGCTCACCGCTTACCTACCTCTGAATTCTCTCGCCAGTGTGCCCGCCCCCCAGAAGATGACTGGCTTTTCTCGTTCTTGGGTCCCCTCTAGAGGATGCTTGGTTTCTGTGGTCTTTGCAGCATTGTAGCATCAGGTACCCGCCCATCCTCTACCCCACTACCCACCCACCCATCTCTTAAGTTCATCTGCATATCTACCCATCTATCCATCAAGTGCTTCATCCCTTTTCTGTCCTCTCATCTTCCCGGCCCACGCATCTCTCCATCTGTTACCTTTCCATGCATCCCTCTGTCCCAGCTCCGTTATCCATCTTTGCCTATTCATCCACACATCCGTCCAACCGTTCGTTCACCAATCCATCTCCTCACCTGTCCATCCAGACATCCTTCCCATCTTCAGCCAAACATCTACCCACACGTATATTCGTTCACACATCGATCCATTCATCTACCCGCCTTTCCATTCACCGGCACCTCCACCTGACAACCGCACATTCCTCCACTCCTTCGTCCCCTCGCTGTCTACTGTCACCTGCTTATCACACATCTATCCAACCATCCCTCCATCCACCCACGCACACACCCATCCACCCACCCATCCGGGCGTATTTTTAACCGTTTATCCACTCGTCGCACTATTCAAGCACCCGCCTACTCATCCATGTGTGTGTACACGCATCCATGCTCTCTCCCATTTATTGACATAGAATCTCGTTTATTCATCCACCCACTCACCCATCCGTCTTTTCATGCAGTCTCCTCCCCCCCATGGTCTACATATTTTTCCATTAACATTCTAAATATCTGACAATAAGTAATTAAAGCAAGGAAACATATTCAGGGTGGTTCCAGTACTTCGACGGGCAGCAGGGGAGATGTTGTCCTGACTGTCACAGAGTTTATGCTTAATGGAGGAGGGAGAAAATGTATTGGCTGTTCTGTGCCTGGTTAAACGAGTGAATGAGAGAGCAAGAGCTCAGCCAGCCTCTTTTCTCTATCACTGCTGGTCATGAGGACCTATGGAGTCCAGGATGTTTGGGGTAAACTGATGTCATAGGTCAGAGATTGAACATACCAGGTTCCGGCCAGTGGGGAAGTGACAACCTCCATATAACCTTCTCAGCCTGTCTCCAACCTCCAAGGACCTATGAGGGTAGGGCACTCTCCTGTGGCTTCAGCAAAGGCAAAGCTTGCAGCTGCAGCAGCTATGGGGGGAACGTGGGACAGAGAGGTGATGGGACAGGTGGGCAGGCGGAATAGCAGTGACACGGACCCAGATGCAGGCAGCACAGGCTTCCTGCTGGGCCAAGCTGGCTTCTGGAATAAGAGCTGAGTGGGCATGTCCTCCAGGGCAGGGGGCTGCCTATAGGCCAGTAGCTATTGCTGAGGCCCCAGGGTTTCTCCTGCTTGTAGGGAATACATGACGGTGGTGTGAGAATACAGCTGCCAAGCCATGGGGCCTGGCTGCAGCTCGTGGTGATCCTCCTGTTAATTTTCTATATGTTCCACCCCATCTGTTCCTATTCTCTCCCTCATAGCCTGAACTTAGAGCTGGGCACTGGATAGGCTGCAGCCCTCTGAGTGCACCTCTGTCCTTTATTGACCTTTCCGTATGGAAAAGAGGACAAGGACCCATTCCCTGTAGTGCATGGTGGCCGGAGGAGCAAGAGGTACCCGTGTCACCTATACGTAAGCAACATGCAGGGGGGAGACGAAACATGTTCACCTGCCTTTACACATGTATGAGCAAAGGAGCCTGCTCAGTATGTGGGGTTCTCAGAGAGGATGGCATCATCTTTTGGGTCTACGGAAGCCAGGGGACATCTGTTGGTGGTGGCATCTGTCCAGAGATCTGAAGAAGTTTCCTGAGATGATGATGGGAGAGAAGGGTTGACATATAACGATCAGGGAGAGCATTACATCCAAACTCCAGGGGCCTGTTGGACACTGGCGGGCACCAGCATCATGCTTCCTTGAAGTGAAACCCTGCAAGGAACGCCTTGCTGTGGCGTGTCAGATCCCATGGCTGATGGCAAGGGGGCAGCCCAGTGTGGTGAGCAATTTAAGTTTAAATTTATGTGTCTCAAGGAGGGCGGTGGTGGCGCACGCCTTTAATCCCAGCACTCAGGAGGCAGAGGCACAGGCAGATCTCTGTGAGTTCGAGGCCAGCCTGGTCTACAGAGCGAGTCACAGGACAGCCAAGGCCACACGGAGAAACCCTGTCTCAAAATACAAAAGTGGAAAAAAATTATATGTCTCTGTGTGGGTATTTGCATGCAAGTGCAGTGCCTGTGGGGGTTGGAGGTGGCCTCGCATCCCCTGAGCCAGAGTTACAGGTGATTATGGGCAGCCTAATGTGGGTGCTGGGAACTGAAGTCCAGTCCTCTAGAAGAGCAGTAAGCACACATAAATGCAGAACCATCTCTTCAGCCTCCTCAGCCATGTATTCGTGACACCTGTTGTGGGTTGTGCCTTCTGTGGCCCAAGCATGCAGGAGAAGGTATACTACTTTTTCCCCATTTCATAAACCCTGTGAGTCACTACACACACAACTTCATCGGACCAAGGGTCTGATGTTGCCCAGGTGGAAGAAGAATTCTGAGAAACAGGAAGCTGATGAGCTTGGCGTCTGATGGAGAAGGCGTGCTATGGACTTATCTTTCCTAGCAGTTAGACTCATTCGATAGGAATCTGTGGTTGGAAAGCACATCCACCTCCCTGTGTTATGGCAAAGCTTCCTGTATCCGTCTGCTCATGCATCCTCCTACCCATCCTTCTATCCTTCCACCATCCATCCATCCATCATCCATCCATCCACTCACTCATCATCTGCTTTCCTATTCATCTGTCCATCCACCTACCAACCCAAATCTCCATCCATCCACCCATCCACCTATCTATCCATCCACCATTTATCCATCATCCATCCACCTATCCATCCGTCCATCCATCCATCCATCCATCCTTCCACTCACTGATCATCTATTCTCTTATTCATCTGTCC
Organism: Acomys percivali; assembly: GCA_907169655.1. Taxonomy (NCBI): domain Eukaryota; kingdom Metazoa; phylum Chordata; class Mammalia; order Rodentia; family Muridae; genus Acomys; species Acomys percivali. The sequence continues at coordinate 754,625 of OU015759.1, forward strand.
ATCCATCTACCAATCCAAATCTCCATCCATCCATCCATCCATCCATCCACCCATCCACCCTTCCATCCATCCATCCATCCATCATCCATCCATGCATCCATCCATCACCCATCCATCCATCCATTCATCATCCATCCATCCATCCACCCATCTATCCATCCACCATCTATCCATCATCCATCCACCCACCCATCCATCATCCATCCACTCTCCTTTTCGTTTGTCATCTATCCGCCTATCTACCCATTCATACTGACACTCACTCATCTATTCACACAACAACTCATCTTTCCACCACGTCTCTTCACTGACTTAGCATCTTCTGTATTTCTGAGTGCTTAGGAATTAACCAATGGAAGTGTGATGCATATACGTGGCTACCAATTTACTGTACAATCTTAGACGTGTTACCGCAGCTTCTGACCTCAGATTGCTTACGTGTAAAAGGCGTTTAGACTGACTAGGAGCGAGATAGTCTCTGTGATGTCTCCAGCTCTGCCTTTATTGTCTAAGCATTACTCCTCCGGGGATTATCTCTGAGGAAAGGGGTGCACACAGCTACCATTCATGACAAATGATCCCTAGGCAGAAAAAAACGTGGGGAAGACGGATGGAAAGTGGAACTGGCTGGTGATAGGAGTGTCTGTTTTCTGAAAGTCTTTGACATGACTCCACTTAGGTGTACGTCAGGAAAAGTGTTGAGATTTTTATCTTTGGCTACCAAAATTACAGGAAGACATCCCATGGATGTTGGGAAAGCAATAATATTTGGGGCGGGCAGAGGTTCTGGGTGTTCTGCAGCAGCGTGAGCCCTAGAAGGGTATTCTCCTGGGAAAGACTGCCACGTGCTTTCTCACTGGTTTCTCTGGGGGAAAGAAAGTAGGAAATCCAAGGCCCTGTCTTCTGACGTCAGGACTTCCTTTGCTACCTCTCTGATGCCGCCATATGCTTGGGAGAACTTTCTAGAATGCCCACCTTGCTAGTCTGTCTTTCTTGGTATGACCTTAATTATTGGCTCCGAGGTTCTGATTTTAGAAGTATTATGGTTCCTGTATGTTTTCCTTGGGTCTTAGGAAAGATGGCGTCTTGGGTCCTTGGCTCACATGTGACTCTGTGAGGGGAACGTTAGAGCCTGAGTGTGGTCCTCAGCATGATGATGGTAAACTCAAGTGGCCATTGTTTGGAGGCTTTTTGCTTTCTAGTCTGAAGTGACATTTTTATGGTCATTAGCCAAACTCCATGTCTCCTGTGAATTGCCAGGCCCCATAGCTTTTGTCTGGGTTTCAAATGGAGGTGAAAAAACTTTTTTAAAAATAAGGGAGTTAAGCACATTAACCCCTCAGCAACCACATATGCTTGTGACTGTTAGAGTTCCCTGAATGTGTGTGTGGCTCAGAGATGGGGTGTGGGTGACTTTAAGGACATCAAAGCCCTGCAGTGTTGGGGTACAGAGGGTATACCAGAGGAGGAAGATGAAGAGAGGGAGAAGAGGAGGAGACTCTGGAAGAGGCCAAGGATGTCAGCAGCTGTTGCCTTTGCAGTGTACCTGCTCTGCGCCACACCCCATTTTCGGGAACTTTCCCATCAGTGACTTCATTCAGTCTCCCATCAGCCCAGCAAAGGCCATATCAGATCAGCCTGGTGGTCCACTGGGTGGCAGGAGCCAAGGATGTTGACCTGGACACCCAGTGGCCAAGAAGAACTTTGGTCATTTGCATGTTGTTACAGCTGGGGGGGAGCACTTAGGATTCGTGCGCACATGTTACATTCACAACTACAGGGGATTAAGAGATGGTGCACATCTGAGCTCTTGTCTTTTATAAGTGCCGTGTGACCAAAGCCGACTGGGCCAACCTCTACAGAGCCAGGCCTCCTATGGTCACAACAGGCAGTTTCCATCATATTTAGTTTGAGGCAAAATTCAATCTGAGGCCTTGGTGAAATGAAAAGAAACCAGCCAGCCTGGGATTCTAGTCCAGGCTGCTCAGATGCAACTGGCTTTAATCCAGGGTGAAGGGTGTGGGGAGAAGGGTCCGGCTCCCAGAAGCCCTTGGGGCAAGAGGTGTCTTGTGCTGCCGGGACCTGCCAGCCACCTTGTTCCCCAGAGCGCTGACTGTGAGTGGAAGAGGATGTTCCCCTCCAAGGCCACAGGCAGAGCAGGGAGCCAAGTCAGGTTAATAGGGGATTAAATAGCTAACTTCCTGCCATGACCAGCTCTGTTTAAAAGGGGAACTGAGAAAGCCAGCAAGACGGGAACAATCAATACACTTCTGACAACTGCTGCTGTCTTCTCCCGTTTCACACTGTCACCACAGCAAAGGGAAGCCTTTCCTTAAAGGCATGTGGAGGCAGGGCTTCTCTCTTCTCTATCCCTTCTTCCCCTCCATGCTTTTCCCCCTTCCTCTTCCCCCCTCCTCCCCCTCCTCCCTTTCCCCTCCTCCCCCTCCTCCCTTCCTCCTTCTTCCCTTCCCCTTCCTCCTCCCCCTCCTCCCTTCTTCTTCTTCCCTTCCTCCTTCCCCTCCTCCTCCCCCTTTTCCTCCCCCTCCTCCTCCCCCTCCTCCTCCCTTCCCCATTCTCCCCTTCCCCTTCCCCTTCCTCCTCCTCCTGTCCTCCCTTCCCTCTTCTCCCCTTTCTCTTCCTCCCTTCCCCTCCTGCCCTCCTCCCCTTCCTCCTCTCTGTCCTCCCCCTCCTCCTCCCTCTCCTCCCCCCCTCTTCCTTCTCCTCCTCCACTGCCCTCTGCTCCACTCCGTTCCATCCTTCCGTACTGTCTTGTCTTTCCCTCTTTTCTCCCTTCCCCTCTCCTCCTTGCTTCCCTTTCTGATTTCTACAACGGACATGAGTGCACTGAGATAACATCAATTTCAGAGAACAAGGGGGCAATTTCCTTCCCAGATTATCTCATTGAGGAGACAGGCCCAAGGCAGGGCTTCAGGGACTGGATTTTGGCAGATGGGGGGCTGGGGCTATTGTTCACAGGCTCCTGCCCCCCTTTTTTTTATTCCTTCTTGTGCTGCGGATTAAACTTAGAGGCTTGTACATGGTAAGCAAATAAGTCTGCCGACCTTCAAGCTACATTCCCAGCCCTCTGTTTTTCACATTTTATTTTGAGTCATGGATTCACTCAATGGTCCAGATTGCCGTTGGATTCACTCTATAGCCAGGGAATGATCTGAACTGATGATCCTCCTGCCTCAGCCTCAAGAACATTGGTATCATAGCCCTGTGTCTCTGGGATTGGTTTCTGCTGTTCAGTTCTTTGATGCTCTGGCCACCATCCCCTCTTGGGCATGGAGCTAAGTAATCAGCTGAGGGATGTTTTCCTGGGCCTGGGTCCTCTTGGGACCTCTTGGAGCATCAGAATGCTTGGTTAGGATGGGATGTCCACTCTGAGGTCCAACAGAGGAAGAAGGACCACATGCCTCCGATGGCTGACTGGTTCTGAGGAAGGCGTGACCAAACTGCATCCTGAGAGCAAACCAGGAAGGCTTCCTGAAAAAGCAGCATAGAGCGTGGAGGATAGATTTGGTCTGACAGCTATTGAGAGGTCAGGGTGGACTGTGAGAGGGTTGGAGAGATGTCCCACCTCTGCTTTTTCAGCCTTTTCTCACTCATGTCCGGGAGGCCCTCTCCATGATCGAATTCTGACTTTACATCACTTTGCGTCTCAGGCAGTGGTGGCGTTTTGGAGGTTCTTTGGAGGAAACTTTGGAAATTAGGAACGAACGAGGAAAAGTAAGTTACTGGGGGGTATCCTTAGGGGTATATTATGCCTGTAGCCTTCCTCCCTCTGTTTTCTGTCTGTTCCAAGATGAATAGCTCTCCTATACTACATATGCCTGTGGCCATGAAGTTGAGCTTGAATACTTGCGGCCAAGCAACTGTGGACTGCACCTTCTGAACCCCTGGATCAAACCGAAATCCTTCTTAAGTTGTTTGTCAGGTGTGTTGGACACAGCAACAAAGATCAACTGATGGATCTAAAACCAAGCATGTTAAATGTTGTGGTCAGTATCTGGGTAGGGTTCTCGCACACCTAGGGCTGTCAGTCATTTAAATGTCATGCTGCATTTTGTTTGTTCATTTGTTTGTCATCTCAGAATCCTAGGATGTCAACAAGACAGTTATTATCAGTCAGCTTTGTAAACCGAGGGCTGGGCATGTACTTGAGTCACCAGTGGGGGAATCATATAACTGGATTCTCATCAGTGGCTCTTCGGGTGGCGTATTTCTTCACCGAGGGAACAACCTTCTCAACTCAGAAAATAAGACTGGGAGATGATGTGTCAATCTTTGTAAGTAGTAAGAAACCACTAGAGTGTAAAACGACTTTTGTAGTTTGTGTTGTTTGAGGTTTGTGCCAGCCTCTGGTATCCAATCAGTAAATGACAGACAAGCCTTTTATCTATGGTGCCTGCCACCTCTGCCCCAACACCACCAGTCCTCAGGAAATGCCTTTCTGCCTATTTCCATGCCATGTGAGTGTTTCTTGCTTGTGCCTGTGGTTTCCTTTCTCCCTTGCGTTGTCTAAGTGAAAGAATTGGCTTGCCAAGCGTTGCAGTACAACAGGCATGCAAGTGATGTGAACATTAAAAGTAGCCCACCCACTTGTCTTTGCTTTAACTCTGGAGTCAGGCTTCCCAGATGTAGATTTTGTGGGACTTTAATCTTTGGAGCCTCAGTTTCCTTATTTTTCACTATTGCAGTGGTGTAGGCGCCTACGGTGTAGAGTTGTGTAAGACTGACACAATCTGATAATTGTGATATGCTCAATAGTGTTGGCATGCTTTTCCTTAGAAAGGAGATTATGAAAATGAAAATACTGTTGTAGTGTAGGCAGCAAGGATGCTGACGATGACAGTGATGGTGGGGAACATCTCAGTGGCAATGAGTGTAATCTCATCCAGTAGCTTTCTCATCTCTATAACCCAAACAAACAACAACAAAGAGAACAACTTAAGAGCAGTAAAGATCTGAGTCCTATTTCCAGAGTGTTTTTTTCCCCTATGCCTTTTGGCCCTGTGCACTTGAGCATGACCTCATAGCAGCATCAAGACGTAGAAGAGGCTGCTATTCAGCTCATGAAAGGCATGAGGCAGAAAGAGTGAGAAAAGGACTGGGGGCCAGGCATGATCTTCAAAGTCATGCTAACAGTGGCCTATTTACTCCAGTTGGGTCCTACTTTCTAAATTTCCTACTGCCTCCCCAAACAGGACCACTAGTGGGGAGGAAACCTTCAGCGTGTAAGCTTGTGCTTGACACTTCATAGTCAAGCCTAACAGTGATGATGCAGAAGACGGTAGTGATGACACATAGGACGGTTATGATGATGTGATGGCTATTGCTCTTCTACTGAAAGCTTACTCTGCCTGCCAGACAGTCCCTGGTCATAATAACCTTGATGGTGCTCCAATTCCATCCCTAGCATTTATTTCTGTCTCCAGCTTTGCGTGTTATAAGCAGGCTGCGGTATAAGAAACAAAAAATTGGACCCCAGCTCACATGTTTTCTCTATCCTGAATCCTTTGGGCTCTTCTCCTGTCTCATCTGATGTGTCCCTTGCCTGTCTCTAGTTCTGGGCTCAACCCAGGACTCAAAAACTCAACATGGCAGAGAGACCTCTCTTTCACTGAGAATTTTAGAGCCACCTAGTCTCCAAGGAAAGAGCACTTTTTATTCTCTTTACCTGGTCTGTGTCTTCTCATGTGTCCACCAACATGGCTGCTGCCTCCTGTTGCCAGTTCAGTCAAGTTCCATTCACCATTTGAGGCAAGAAAGGCCTTGATCTGAGGAACTTTGGAAGTTTGACTCTCAGCTTGAACTTAGTTTCCGCCATTACACGATTTCCAACACCCATAGACTGATTTGAATATTATGCTTTCATTAATATATTCAGTAAGTTTTTTTTTAACTGTTTCTGGCCCTGTCTCAAAGCATTGCCTGCACATCAGTCAAAGATGGAACAGGTCACCCATGCTGCCCTCTTGTTTATCTATTAATCATCTGGCAAATAAACCACTCAGTATCCTGCCTACCTCAGTAATGTTTGTGATGTAATTTGTTTGGATGCCCAAATGTCACCAGCGTTGATTGTAAGAGCTGAAAAAAAATGTACTTGCTTAGCACAGCAAGCTCTAGGCCAAAATGTAAGCATGAAATCTCTGGTTTATTTTTGTAATAATGTTTACAGCTGTTTAATGACCCCGAAAAGGTTCAGTAGTCTGGTGTTCTGTATTTCAGGAGTATGTGATGCTTAGAGCAACCTTAGCTAGGGAGTTAGGCATCAACAATTGGGAAAATTGTATTTAATAAGCCACTGTGTTCTAGGTGAGCCTGTCTAATTATTGCTTAACTTATGTAGAAGAAAGCAAAGTGGGTTACAGGAAGGAGCCAGGGTCATTTGAGTTTTGAGGAGATGGATGTCTCCCCACAACCAGAACTGTAGGCTGTGAGACCCTATTTAACAGACAACTCAGTTGTTTTTGACCCTCCCATGCCGTTAAGGGGAACAAATCCCAATTGTGCTCAGCAGCTCAGGTGCAGGATTCCTTCAATGTGTCCAAGGCGACACTTTTACCCGCTTTGATAAAATATGGGATGTTTAGTTGTGCTCAGCTAGACAACGATATTCAATTTTTCAAAAAATCCACTTGAAATGGTTATTCTGAAAGTCGTTTTTATCTCCCGCCATTCTCTTTTGGGAGTACGTGGATAATGCTCCTCTGTGCATCTTATCGGCGAGCTCTATATTCTTGAGATTATTCACAAAGTTTATCCCTCCCCCTCCCACCCCAGTGCTTGCAAATTGGGGACTGTATTTTTGTGTAAAACTTATTTAAACTTATGGCTCCTGGCATTTCTGGTGTCCTGATAGTTTTAAATTTCATTTTGAGGGAAAGATACAATTACAGCCTCTTGGAAGAGTTAAGTGAGGCCTTTGTCACTGATATCACAGGAAATAGTTTTAAAGGGAGTAATGCAAAAATGGAAATAGCCCTTAGCCCTACCAAAGGCAGTGGAGTGGCTCCTGGTTCCTCCAGTGATGGGCTGAGAAGGCCGTTTGGTCGTCTGCACTCAGTGGCAGGTGTTACCAGCCGACGAGCCCTTCCTCATGAATGGTGGGCTTGCAGAGCTCATGGCTTTCTGAAGCCTTCACCAGACCCCTGCTTGTCTTCAGGGGTGGAGCCCAGACTTTCCAACACCAAGGTGAGAAATGTCGGGAGCGTCACGGAAACTCTGCATGCCAGTTGGATTCTTCATTGGTATCAAACATGAGGCTCAATGTGATGGTTGCCCCTCACCGTGACCCGGGGTAGGTCAGGACCACTTAGAATGTTATGATAGTCCCTGTAACTGAAAACGTCCATCTCCAATGGGGACAGTTGCCTGCCTTTGCTAGACTTAGGTAATTTGTATTCATTGATTCTGTCCATCGGTCAACCAATGCTTATGACTCACATCTTCACATGCTCAGGGGTGGGGCCAGTCTGTAGGTCAACAGCAAGCTATTTTCAGTGTTGAGCAGTTATTTTGCTTGTCTGCATGCTTGTGGTAGTGGGGGTTGAGGCCCTTATGTGGGTGAGGCAAGCATCCTCCCTGTGAGCTCTATCTTCCTTTGGTTTACTCGCTTTGCTGTACCCACGTGAGAGTGCTGCTGGCTGTGATACTCAGGTCAGGCTGCTTAGTCGCCTGAAGGCCTGGGTCGTGGCCTGTCCTCTGTTAGTTGGTGACTTCATGGTGTGGGCCCCCAGCTCTTGCATTGGGAAATTCTGAGCTGCTAGCCAGGCTGCTGCTAATAGAGGATGGAGCAAGCACGTGGGCTAAAATGATCCCTGGAAAGTGGCTGTTCAAGTGCATGACTGCCCTGCTTATTAGGACCTGGCCATGGGGGGGGGGCAGGGGGGGACAGGTCACAGTCAGACAGTTGCTATGTGGCCTATGAGGGACCAGTGTGATCCCCCCATGGGAAGGCATTCTTTATGTGTTTATTTGTTCCCTGGACAGCTAGGGGAAAACAGTGGAGCCGTCGCAGGCAGCCCACCTCCTCCAGTCCTGTGAGCGCCTACAGCCGCAGCTGGATCCAATCCTTTAATAGTAGGATAAATGTCCCTTGGTTTCCCATGGTGTGTATGTGTGTGAGTTGCTGGCGTGCCACCATTGAGGAACCCCTGCCTGACTCTCAACAGTTATACTTGAAGTGTGTGCCTGTGTTCCCGGGTACATGACTACATGTGAGTGTAGACTAACACACACACACACACACACACGCACACGCACACGCACACGCACACGCACACGCACACGCACACGCACAATACATCTCTCTAACCTTGAACATACTCCTTGTAGATACTTTCCCATCCCTGCCCCGAGATGGTCCTTGGCCCACAAGGCAAGTACGTTAGAAGGTTTATGACCAATACTTGCTGAATGGCGGAGGTGAGGCCTAAAATGAATTGTGGATTGCTTAAGTATGGAGAGGTTGGGGCTGGCCCAGGTTTTTGTGAGTCCCAGGCCGGGCCTGAGGCCAGCTTGTCCTGCCTCGGCCACTTTGGCCCAGGGACAGAACATCAATTACTTCCGACTCTTTCCAAGAATTCCCATGGCCCTGTCTTGCTTCAAGTCGGGTGGCAGGCAGTGGTTCCGAATGACACTCTGCAGCAGCCTGGGCTGCCTGCTCTTGGAAAGCTGAGGATTCAGAGATGTGCCCTGACACAGTGGTGCTCTCTGCCCAGGTCACATGCAGGCTTAGCTCAGGGCCTCAGGTCCCTAGGAGCATCTTTTGGATGCTGGCTGGTCCTTCCGAACACATGTTCACTATCTGTTCCTTAGTGTCCAGAGTAGGGACAGCAAAGATGCATAAAGACTGGCGTGATCCTCACGGGCACCCAGATGGCGGAATATAGTGGTGAGGTAATCCTCTCTGGTCGCTTTAGAACTTCGGCATCTGAACTGTCGATGTTCCCCAACCTATGAAAAGCTGAGGTTGGAATGAAGGCGAGGCTTCTTTGGGGGCCTAGCTGCTCCTACAGTCAGTGACTCTAGGGTCTGTTAATGCTTGTCCATTGCTGAGGGACAGAGAACCCAACTGAGATTCAGGGTTTGCTGCATGGCATCTGCTTGCAGAGAAGAAGCCCCCGAATAAAATTGATGGCACACTGGACTATTCAGGAGGGCTCCGATCACGGGAGGGAGGAGGTGAAACAGAGCAGAGCAGATGACCAGCCTCCACCAAAGTGGGTGCGAAGGGCCTCGTGGGCTCCGTCCTGTGTAGAGAAGTCAATTCAGAAGGACTGGGAAGCATGTCCCTCCTCCACTAAAACACTAGCTGTGGCCTGTAAAAAAAAAAAAAAAAAAGGTGTTGATTTAAATAATGACAACAGCAATGAATGTTGCCCTTTGAGAAGAATCAGAGCCCTCTGTACTCAAGGCGAACACCAAGACTGCGATGTTGAGTTGCTGGCCGGGGTTAAGGTGGGCATAGGCTCCAACTTGACTGTCCTAGTCCAGGCTGATTGTAGACTTGTTGCTTGTACTCCCAACCTCCTCCTCCCTCTCTGCCGAATTGGCACCTGGCCTCAATGACCTGAAAAGAGCACATCTCCCTGGATGGCTATCTCCTGAGCTGGCCAACTGGGCAGCCCTTGGAAAGTAGGCCAGTCATATTGGCTTTGATTTCTCCAAACTTACCAAGAGCTGCAGGGTGGGATGCTGTGTACTGTCATGTGGCCACAGAGACTTGATCCATATTTGCTCAAGAGAGGAGCTAGCGTGGCTTGAGAGGGCTGGAAGGAATGCGGAAGGACCCCAGATTAGGCCCTGGATGCCCCTCAAGCCTGCAGTCACTACACTCTGGGCATACCTGTCTCTGATCGCCGGTGGACTGCTGTGATCGCTGGAGCCTGACAGTCACACCTGTCAGGATATCGTCAGGTGTGAGTGGTAGAGACTGGTGCCCAGTGACGATGAGTCAGTAGGTTTGTTGAATGAATTCTAGAATCTCCATGACGACCTAGCTCCTGAGCAGTCTTCAAAACTGAAGATGGCGAGTGGGAAGCTGTTTGTTTGTTTGTTTTTTTACTGCAGGGGAGCATGTGCCTCTGTGAGCGTGTGCAAGCACGCGCAGAGCTGACCGTGACATTACTCAAGGGATACTCTGGTCCGAAGCCCCTCTCCCTCCTGGAACTGAACACCCACGTCTTTACTCTTGCCAAGGCAGCCATTTTCCCACCGGAGACCTCGTGTCACGCACTGTCTACTCTGTCTGGCGGGCAGCCCAGCAAACAGAAGACGCTGCTGGGGCAGAATGTACTTGCCCCACAGTTGAGAGCTCTCACCCCACAAGTCCCCCCCAAGGGGAAGTTGCTTTGACCTCACAGTTTTGGCTGGGGTTAAACACAGGGCCCCTGGACCTTCCGGCTTGCCAACACATGGAAAGACTGGGACACAAAAGAGAGACGCACAGTCTCATTCTGAAAGCAGAAGTGAAGCTGGGCTCCCTTAGGAGGAAGGCACACCTGCAAACGGAAGGGCTCCCCGGGCATGGGCTCGTTGCTTTCCAAGCTGAGCACCCCAAACACTCCGACGTGGAGGAGTGCCTGCCCTCTGACCCACTGGAACAGTCTGGTGTTTGCTGTTCCGCACAGGCTGTGGAGGGGGCAGAGGAGACCATTAAAGACAATTACGCAGACTAGCTTCGAGTGTTTGTGTTTAACAAACAGCTTTGAGTTCTAATTTTCTGCAAAACACATACTGCAGGTACAATTTGTACTCATTACTGTATATTGGGAAAGTTATTAAAAACACTCAGACTTGGTTGAGACTTCCTATGGCATCGTCCCTGGATTTTAATTGGTTTTTATCTAGTTCTGCAAAAGATCTCTTTAAGGCCAATCAAAGTCCCTGGCTCTGCTGTCTTGCTAGCCGAAGGACAGGGACGAGGACACCATCGCATGGCACAAGTTTACCTCCATCCAAACTCCGACAGCCACAAGAGTCCTCCGAGATCTCCATCAGGAGATCACGTATTGGATGGGCACAGTTGCCAGATGACAAAAAAAAAAAAAAAATCAGCGTTTCGTAACTAAGGGTTAAATTTTAATCTCCGAGGTTTGCAAAGCTGCTACTAGCAGTCTCCTTAAAATTTAATATACCTCGTTAATGCTTCCTTGCAAACACTGAAGGATTTTTATGATTATAATCATGTGTTACAGCACCTAGTACTGTTTCTAAGCAGCATACTAATCAGCTTAATGAGATATTACTGCACTTTTTGTTGACTAAAGCAAAATCTCTTTTATTGTTCTAAAGCCTGTCCTTTACTTTATTTTTTTCCCCAAACATTATCTTGTTTTATTATGTACCAGTAAATATCATGCTATTGGCTCTATTTTTTTCCCTTTGGCCAAATCATAAAATGATCTCTTTCATCTTAGACTATTGAGTGTACTGAATATAGTGAAAAGAAAAGAAAGTGCCCCGGTGGTCTTCCAATGAAAGCCACTCTGCTCTAAGGCAAACTTCGGTCTGAACCAACAGGTAGAGGAACTTTGTGAAGGGAAAAGAGAAGTCGCTGAACACACAGAGCCTTGATATGATAGGTGTTGAAAATCGTAAAATATTAATAATTGAAACGTGAATGAATAATTGCAATCTGTAAATAGAAAATACAAGGAAGGCGATCCAGTCCCAAAACAAATTGGAGGACACTGCCATGTTGCATAATTGACATTTAATAATTCATCTCTTTATTATTGTTTTTTTGTCTATAATTCCTTAGCGTTATTATGGGTGGGTAAGTCGCGAAATGCAAACGTACTCCTCCCCACCCCCCGCCTATCCCCAACTGACGTCATTGCCTCTTTCAGCCACTGTACCTGGCACAGATCTGAACTCTCGGTTTTTTGTTTTTGTTTTTTTACTTCTAGGGATGGAAGAAGCGAGTCTGTGCCTTGGAGTGTCCTCGGCGGCACCGGAAGCTGAGCCTCCTCACCTGAGCGGCCCGGTCCTCAATGGCCAGTATGCCATGAGTCAGAAGCTGCACCAAATCACTTCTCAGCTCAGCCATGCCTTTCCTGAATTGCACCCGCGGCCCAACCCGGAGGAGAAGGCGCCCGCGGCCCTTGAGGAGAAGGCCCACGTGCCCATGAGCGGGCAGTCCATGGGCAGCCAAATGGCGTTGCTGGCCAACCAGCTGGGCCGCGATGTGGACAGCAGCCTGAACGGGCGCGTGGACCTGCAGCAGTTCCTCAACGGGCAGAACCTCGGAATCATGTCCCAGATGAGCGACATTGAGGACGACGCCCGAAAGAACCGGAAGTACCCTTGTCCTCTGTGCGGCAAACGTTTCCGGTTCAACAGCATCCTCTCCCTGCACATGCGCACCCACACCGGCGAGAAGCCATTCAAGTGCCCCTACTGCGACCACCGCGCCGCCCAAAAAGGAAACCTCAAGATCCACCTGCGGACCCACAAGCTGGGCAACTTGGGGAAGGGGCGCGGGCGGGTGCGTGAGGAGAACCGTCTGCTGCACGAGCTGGAGGAGAGGGCCATCCTGCGGGACAAGCAGATGAAGGGCAGCCTGCTGCAGCCCAGGTCTGAGCTCAAGCCCTTGGCGCATGCCCAGCAGGCCCCGTTGGCCACCTGCAACTTGGCCTTGCCTGCAAACCACACCGTGCCCGACATAGCCCACCCGGCACCTTCCCCCAAGCCGGCCAGTCTGCAGGAGGACCCGGTGACCCCAACAGCCGGCTTCAGATGCACCTTTTGCAAAGGCAAGTTCAAGAAGCGCGAGGAGCTGGACCGCCACATCCGCATTTTGCACAAGCCCTACAAGTGCACGCTGTGCGACTTCGCGGCCTCGCAGGAGGAAGAGCTCATCAGCCACGTGGAGAAGGCGCACATCACCGCTGAGTCCGCCCAGGGCCAGGGTCCCAATGGTGGCGGAGAGCAGTCAGCTAACGAGTTCCGCTGCGAGGTCTGCGGCCAGGTGTTCAGCCAGGCCTGGTTCCTCAAGGGCCACATGCGCAAACACAAGGACTCCTTTGAGCACTGCTGTCAGATCTGTGGCCGGCGCTTCAAAGAGCCGTGGTTCCTGAAGAATCACATGAAAGTCCACCTCAACAAGCTGTCGGTGAAGAACAAATCCCCCACCGAACCCGAGGTGTCCGTGCCCATGGGTGGCCTGTCCCAGGAGGCCCATGCCAACCTGTATTCTAGGTACCTCTCCTGCCTGCAGAGTGGCTTTATGACCCCGGACAAAGCCAGCCTGGGGGAGCCCACCCAGCTCTATGGCAAAGGGGAGCTTCCGGCCAAGGAGAAGGAGGTTCTGGGAAAGTTACTCTCGCCCATTTCCAGTATGGCTCACAGTGTCCCCGAAGGGGACAAGCACTCCCTCCTGGGCTGCCTCAACCTCGTGCCGCCGCTAAAATCCAGCTGCATCGAGCGGCTCCAGGCAGCTGCCAAAGCTGCCGAGATGGACCCCGTTAATAGCTACCAGGCCTGGCAGCTCATGGCGAGGGGCATGGCCATGGAACATGGCTTCTTATCGAAAGAGCATCAGCTCACGCGCAACCACGAAGACCCTTTGGCAAACGCCGGAGGAGGAGGAGGAGTTCTGTTTGATAAGGAGAAGCGAGAGTACGTGTTAGTGGGAGCAGATGGCTCCAAGCAGAAAATGCCTGCTGATTTGGTTCACAGCGCTAAAGTGGGCAATCAGAGAGACTTGCCAAATAAGCTCGACCCTCTAGAAGGCAGTCGGGAGTTTTTGTCACATGGCCTCAACCAGACTCTCGAATACAACCTTCAGGGTCCCGGCGGGCACATGAAGGAGAAACCCACCGAGTGCCCCGACTGCGGGCGGGTGTTCCGCACCTACCACCAGGTAGTGGTGCACTCTCGCGTTCACAAGCGGGACCGCAAGAGCGAAGAGGACGCGCTGCACGTGGGTGTGGGCCTGGAGGAGCGGCGAGGATCGGGCAGCGACCAGGAGTCCCAGTCGGTGAGCCGTTCCACCACACCTGGCTCCTCTAACGTGACTGAGGAGAGCGGGGCTGGAGGGGGCCTGTCGCAGACCGGGAGTGCCCAGGAGGACAGTCCACACCCATCTTCACCTTCTTCCTCAGGTAGGTTGGCAGGAGGAAAAGGGGCCGCCGCTTGCTTCCGCACACACACCAGCCTCAGGCCTTAAAATGGGTCTGAGGTTAGTGAACTTGGACCACAATGAGTGGCAGGCTGGATGATGGACAGTGTCGGTTTCCTTCAGGATGATGCTCCAGCTCCAAAGATGGGGCTGTCCTTTTCAACCTTGAGCCATGGCTACTAGCTAAAGGCAGCTGAACCTCTTTCCGGCTGGTGGGGGGTGGGAGGGGGATGGGTTTCGATGGGGCACAGTTTTGCTTTTCCACTTGTAGCCTAACTTGGTTCTTGGGTTTGTCTTGGGAAGCCAGGAGCTGATGTTTGGCTCCAGACCCGGATGTAAATGTGGAGGAGGGTAACCTTTGCTTTCCCGTAATTGCATCCACACAAACCTCTCATGTGGGAGTTTTCTCCCAGCCTCCCTCCCCAGGCCACACCTACACCCCCCCTTCCCTTTCTTAAACCCCAGGCTAGCCCACCTGCCCCCAGAGCCAGAGCACTTTCCTCTGATGGTTTCAGCCAAGCACAGGGGTTTGAAAACACAGATGTATGCCTGCGTGCCTTTGACTGTACTGTGTTGCATGGGCGATACAGTTCTAGGGTCTAAAATAGCAAAGCAGGAAAAAAAGAATCTGTCATCAGAAATGTCTTTGAAATGCTGAAGCATCCTGGCCCTGTTTGAGGGGGGAAAAAAAGAAAGGAAAAGAAAGGAAGAAAAAAAATTAAATATACTAGTCTGAGATGGCTAAATTTAAATCGCTACCTAACAGCAGGTAAAAGGTTGCCTTCATCCGTATTTCCAAAGTCCTTTCACTAATGGATAGTAAATTGAAAGTTATATCTCCAACCCTTTATAAAGAAAGCACCTTTGCTAATACTGTAATCATTCTACTGCCTAACAACAGAGGAAATCATGCCATAACAAATACCCTGTTACTAATGGCAACATTGATTTCTGCATCAGCCATTAAGTGTAGAAAATGAAAGACAGTTTGAGGCACCTCGAGGCACTGCGTTGCCCACTGTTAAAGATGTGGCAGTGTGCTGCGGAGGGTCGTTTCTTAAAAGTTCTCTCTCTCTCTCTCTCTCTCTCTCTCTCTCTCTCTCTCTCTGTGTGTGTGTGTGTGTGTGTGTGTGTGTGTTTTCATTGTACAGGCAATTCACTCCTGTAGTTACTAACTAGATGCCAATGCATCTAGTTAGTTTTTGCTTTCTCACTTCAGTTTCCCTCTCTCTTCTAGAACAAAACTAGTACCAGAATAAAGTGTGTGTGAATGTGTGTGAGTGCGTGTGCGAGTGTGTGAGCGCGCACGTGCGCGTGCCCTCGTGTGCCGGCTTCTTACAAGCCAGTAAAGAATTGTTAATACACATAAATCTGCGCTACACATTCCAGAGATTCCGATAGCACTTAATGCTGCTGCTTAAATACCCATGAAACACACTGTCTGCTCATGAAGTCCTGGACTGGCTGGCGATTTATTACTGACGGGATGCTTCGGGGGAGAGCCTGACGAGGGTGTGAGGACCGCGGGAGGATGGGGTCACGCTGCTGCATGGTGGGGGCCTTGTGAAGAGGAAAGTTGTGACGTTGTGTTGTCCTTCCCGCCAGTGGGAGCGGGTTGGGGAGCTCCAGGCATCCCTCTGCTGTCTCCAGGGACCCTTTCCAACCCCCTGGAAAGAAGGGGGGAGTGTCTCTTCTTTAGGAAATGCGATTGCCACTGTTCTGAGGTTGGGGACCTATCAGGGGGCAGACATCAGGAAGCAGACTGGACTCCCTAAGTTTTTGGAGTGACATGGTTTTCACACTGACGAATTCCATCCCCCTCCCCCTAGACCTGCTAAAACAAGAGGGTCTTAGCATAATGTCTCAATACCAAATGCTCGGCTCTATTAATGGCATGTTTACCATGTTTTTTTATCACCTTCTGGCCAAGCGGTAGCCGGCTGCTTGCTGCTTCCCCATCTCTAAATACTGTATTGGAAGAAAAACACACACCCAAACCCAGATTTATTTATTTATTTATTTATTTATTTATTTATTGCTAAGAGAAGCAGCGCTGGTCAAAGGCAACTCACACTTGAGCTGGCATTAGCTCTCCACTTTATTTCCCTGCCCGCCCCCCCCCCCCACCCCGAAGGATTTTTACAGTTGTGAATACCGATGCTTTCATTTGGGGTTTGACTTCTTTGTTTTCTTCATATTCAAATCAGACCCTTTCATAATTTTCTGACTAAGTAGGGAGGAAATGGATGGCCTACCCACTCTGCAGCCCAAATCAACTGCGCGTCTGAGGGCATTCAGCCTTTGCTGGGATTTAGGATTCTCAACCAAATCTGGTTCATTTTCCCTGTTCTTTCTAACAAGTGTGACTTGTATAAAGTGGAATCCAAAGACACATTTAAATAAAACTCTCCACACAATTGGGACTTACATTGTTACCTGTGAGAAACCTGCAAGGTGAAAGGGAGGGGAACATTTTTAAGCCCTTAAGTAAAGAGGGGGGAAAAGTACTTATTAAGGCGTCTATTAAGAAATAACTGCAAAACACGGTCTTACAAATTTCTCAGACTGCATAACAATGTCACAAAACTTCATTTGCATGGCTTGATTCTTTTTTTGTTGAAAACTGGGTCAGTAGGGCCTGAGAAACTATTTTTCAGATCTTAACCAATGAATTCTTCTTTATAAATCGCTGCTCTTAACATGATAGTAGTTTTGAATTCATCATAAAAAAAAAAACCTTTTTAGCAGAGCCTCTTAGAATAGATCTCTAGAAGAAGGCTTACAATGAGTGGCAGAGGCGTCCTTTGTTATCTGATGTAATTCTTTGCAAAGGAGGATTGGGAACGGAGTGGCTGTTTAAAAATGTCTTGCTCAGACCGAGACGAAGAAAGGGTCAAGTTTGCAATCAAACAGTTCTTGCCGAGACGGGCGACTGTCACTGGCTAAGCTAATGTGGGATGCAGCTGTTTGTTATGTGAGCAGAAGAGTGTTTGAATCAGTGAACATGTGAAAATGATTCCAGTGAACCAGAAAATTTGTTTGTTCTTTTGCCTCCAAACTGCTGAGAACCAAGCTTAAGATCAACCGCGAGAACCAGGACCTTTGACAGACGGAGGGGTCATATTTTTTCTAACAGAAAAGCGGAGGAATTCACCACACAGATCACCTCCCCGTCGTCTCCCTTTGTTGTTTGTTTGCTTGCTTGTTTGTTTGTTTGATTCATTTATAATTTCACACCATAGTCCGTGTCGTTTGCTCCCGTGTGCAATGCAAAGCGAAACTCTTGTGGAGAGTGTCAGCTTATAAATTTTACTCTTTTATGACATTTAGCAAGCGGGGCGGCTGTTCTGGTGCCTCCTCACTCCCTGGCTCTAGTGCAAAGGCTCTGATGACATTAGTCTGTGCATCTTCCCCTAAAAAATCTCCTCTCACGCCACCGCTGTACCCTAGCTTTTTTGCTCTGAGGCCGGAAAACAACTGAAGTTCTGTTTCTTCCGATCTTGCTTTTTGGAAATCATGCTTGGTATAATTAAAACTTAATGTACTAAGAAACGATATTGTTCATTATATCCAACAGGGCAGTTACCTTCCGAATTCCCTATCATTTTGGAGTGGGGATAATTGAAGTGTTGATGGTGGGAAGGGGGTAATTGAACGCACTGACCCTCCGTTCATTAAATAAAGTCAGCAAAGTTGTGTGATCAATGGAAGGCAGGGAGAGAGAGAGAGAGAAATACAAAGATGGAAATATCATTAACCCCTGCGTCTTCTGCTACGGGTGTTTTGAGTTGGACAAAGATTATTTGATCAGCTGGGCTGGACGCCTTGGGGGCCAGTCTGATTTTGTTGCTAGAACGCATTCCTGAGATGCTGGGTCCCACTGGCCAGTGCATCAAAGGCCTTTACCCAGACCCCTGTGATACCCTGCTGATGGTGGTGGGGCGATGGCTTTCTCTTCCTTTCCCACCTTTCTTTCTTCTGAGGAGTCAGCACCCTTTCCATCCCCATTCAAGATAACCACTGCCTGTTCCACGAGAACAGATCCAAGCACTCAAAAGATGATTTTAAAAAGAAAAAGGAAAAAAACCCCATATAAAGTCTGAGGATTAAGATCTCCTTTTTCCCCCCCTTTCTTTTTCTTTTAAAAAATTTTTTCTTTCTTTTTTTTCCTATTTTTTTTCTTGTGCATTCCAATTGTTCTTAAAATATTTGGCAATGTCAATTAGTAACTGAGCAGAGTTAGCTGATGAACACAATTTTCCAGTAGACTGAGCACCCTATTGTTGCCGAGCGAACAGCAGATTTCTGAGGTCATTATCATTGGCTGGTTGCTTGGCCCAGCTGCTTCCTGCTGCAAAAGCCAAACTTTATAGTGGAGCTCGGGGATGGCTGCAGCAACAGGGGGCTGGGAGGGGGGGGGGCGGAGAGGAGCTGGAGCCAAAGACTGCCATTAGCAGCCGAGGAAACAGAAAGCAAAAGTTTCCAGGCGATTCCAGTGAAACCCTGGGGTCTCAGGCTCTGCCCGCTGTCCCTCTGCGTCGTCACCTTCCACCTCCAGGAGGGAAGTTAAAGGTTGGGAGAACACCACCACCCCCCCAAGGCACGGTGGCAGTTGACCTCTTGTAGGACAGAACTTTGGGAAACAACCATTTTCATTTATAAACTGCCTTAAGAATGTTTAATGCACCCCCGAGAGCATAGATGTGACTCCCTTGGAGATAGATGAGACACCCCCATTCTCGATTTTAAAAAGTCATTTTCAGACGCTTTTAGCAACGTGAAGTGAGTCAACTCGGGGACTACAGGCAGGAAGCAGCAGCATGCCATTTTTTTCCCAAAGGAACCTTCGGACAGGAGGTGGTCTGAAATTCCCTGAAAAATTAAATTTCATACTGGGGGGGGGGAGGGGCTCACTCCTATGCCTTTTAGCTTTTTTCCCCTCTCCTCTATCAGCTGACTCCTGAACCCAACTCCCTCTCACCGCCCCTCTACCCCCTCCCCCCAATTCAGGAGCTGTGTCAGTGAGATGAAAAAATGCACTTTTTTTTTTTAAAGCTCAGCTGTTAAAGCTGAACACCATGTGCAGCCCTTCCGTCCCCCACCCTGCCGTGGGAGCGTGTGCAGACGGCCGCAGTGTTTGTGGAGATTTACAGAGGCCCAGCTTGTGTGTGCAGAAGCAGGGCCCAGGCAGCCGCTGGCCAAGGGCCTTCCTCCAAGTTGAAGATTTGGTGGTGGCCTCCTGCCTGGAAGGATGCACTGGCTGAGGGTCCTGGGGAATGTCAGAGAGGGCAAAGGTCAGAGGCCTGGATGGGTGCCCTTCCTCAGTCCTTGGCTCTTCCACGTACGTGGTCCTCTCCGGTGGTCCGTGCTCCGCTCACCTGAAGCAGCTTGTGGTGTTATGCGACAATCACTGGTAGTCACATCACCGCCCTCCTCCCACGGGAGCAGGAGGCTTCCCTGTACTTCTTTTTTTAAAACAAATTTCCCATTCCAAGGCAAATTCCAATTGTTTTGTGTTACAAGCAACTATTTACAAACATACTGTGACATTGGGGGCTTCCCCCTTGAACTCGGCTGCGTGCTGCTGTCCCTCAGCAACTCAGTCAGAGGGAAAAATGCCACTAGCTCTGACAGTCCCCACATCTCCAGTACGGCAGAAGAGCTTCCGGAGGTCTTCAGCCTCCCCTACACTCTGGTGGTTTGTGGACACCATCTGGGGCATGAAGGATTAGCTTCCAAGCCTGTGCTTGCTCAAAGCGCAGCTAATGTTTAGTTGGTGGCCTCAGTTGCCTTGTATGCAGACTGGGCACCATGTGGTGATCCCTGCTTTTCCTCCTGGTGTGCAAGGGGGTGCTGTGTTCCAGCCCACGGACCTCTGCAACACCCAGGGTCCTCCAATGCTCACTCAGATGAGGAACAGGAGAGGTCTATTAAATCCGGTATTAATGATCATAAGTAAAATATGTGGGTGAACAAAGGGCAGGTGACAGTGAAGCAAAGAGTTAAACTGTCGGTTTTGAACATGTGTGCAGCGTGGTCCCTGTTAGCTTGAACAGCAGTTTCCAGGTCACGTCCGGCTGCCACCCTTTTGGGTCAGTGGGGACAGACTTAGCAATTAGCTTTATGAACTGGCGCGGCGGTGCAGGTGAGCTCAAGAGCTGCCTTCCGTCCGTTCCCAGTGTCTTTAGGTCAGTAGGAAATTCCACCCAGCTGATGGACACTACACGTGCTGAAGTGGTGCAGCATCTGCTCGCGGGGCTCCGTGGGGTCCTCCTGCTCACCCCACCCTCTTGGGGGGGCTCATCCTTTGAATCCCTTCTTTGGGCTGCTTTGTGTCTTGCATACAAGAAGAACATTTTCTGGGAAGGAAGGCTAGAGTGTGCCTTAATTTACCCCGTGGGAGCCCAGACTTCATGTGGCCTTTAGGAAATTTGGGAGCAGGCTAAGTTTTGAGTCCTCTGATTTTACTATGGAAGAGTCCACTGGATTCCAGACTCCAGACTCCCCAGGATCCTCAGGCAGATCTCAAGCTGGAGAATGTGGAATATGTTGAGGGGAGAAGTCAACATTCTAATTTTTGTCTTTTTTTCTTTCTTTCTTTCTTTCCTTCTTTCTATCTATCTATTTTTTGAGACAGGGTTTCTCTGTGTAGCCCCGACTGTTCTGGAGCTCACTCTGTAGACCAGGCTGGCCTTGAACTCACAGAGATCCTCCTCTCTCTGCCTCCCAGTTGCTGGAATTGATGTCGTGGGCCACCACAGCCCTGCTAGAATCAGCATTCTTGATGCCGCTTTGTAAGAGCAGCATGGAGCCATTTGGCCTGCGAACTTAGAGACGCATCCTGCCCGGGGAGCTGTGTGTACAGTGCAGGGTGAGGGTTTGAGACAATCCTGGGGACGGGCGGTTGGACTAATGATGGCGGCATTGAGACTTCTGCCGTCTTCTGGGTATCCTCCCAGGTCCTCATTGCCCTTGTTGGCAGCTGACAGGCATTTCTTACCCTAGTTGAAGCTCTAAGCCTGGCCCGGAAGGAAACTGGCTTGGGAGTGACTTGAGAGTTCACAGAGGACAAGTCCAGGATGAATGGAGAGAGGGGGGTGGGTAGGCAGGTGGTGGGGGACGTTGATCTTCCCAGGAATGATCCTGGCTGCAGCCGAGAGGAGCCGAGGCTCTCCCCTGCCTTTTCCTGGCAGGATGGGACCATAGCAACATTTACTTAAGCTGTGGAGTCTGGCACAGCCGCATCCAGGCGCCATCTGGAAGGCCTTCTCAGAAAGCCGCAGACTCTCCCCGCCGGAACTCAGGGGAACAGGACTTGGGCAGAGTTTGGGAAAATTCTTCTCCTTGGGCACAGTTTGAGCATCCAAGCACCTGAGTAGGCTGAGATGCCCCCCCCACCCCGCACCCCTTCCGGGACTAGAATAGCTAAAGTGTGGGCTTTCCCTCTGCACTGCCCTGGCTAAGCCTAGAGACAGGTCTGGCTTAGGTCGGCTTTGTTGGGGGGTCGGGGGTGGGGGGCACTTACTGTCCCTGCCTCTCTACTCGTTTTATTTGATGTCCCATGTTGCTTCCTGCCTTTACTTACCTGTTCTATGCAGGTATAGACACACCTTGGAAAAAACAAGGCCCATTAATGAGTGGAAAGCAAGCCTCTCTCTAGATGCCCTGGGCAAACAGGGTCTAGAATAAAGATCTGATAGTATTCTTTCCCTGGCCTGTATCTTCAAAAGAAACACTGGTGTCCTGAAGCAATGGATGTCTAAACTATGTCTGCATCTACCTGGTGTGTGGCTGTGGCAGCAGGAGCCGTGCTGAAATCAAGGGGCGTGGTCTGGGTGCAATTCAACTGGCTCCTGTTTGCTTTCTGCTTACCAAGAGAAAGTGAGGGCTTAGCTTCTTGTGGGACCCTTGGGGCTCTTGTGTGACATGCGACATGTGTCTGAAAGAAGTGAGAGACACAGCACAAGCTGACTCCTTGGCTGTGCTGCCCACTACAACACGTGGCAGGGATGGGGCATGGTGGGAGGGGCTCCTTGCTGAGGGTGCCTGAGCAGAGCAGCTCTCTCCATTGAGGGTGTGAAGAAGGGGCTTGTGGGTGGCCTTGTCACTTGCTCCCAAGGGTCAGGGCTATTTTTTCACAATCCTTGTGAGGCAGCACCTACGTCTGAAAAGTCCTGTATCCCTGTGATGGGGTCTCGGGCGTCCCACAGAGGAGTGCGTTCCTTCTCTCATAGAGGTGCCTTGTACAAATGGAATTTCGGTTGGCACTCCACTCGTGTCTTCCCTCCTGTCTGGGCTCAGGTTGTAAGCCATCAGGTGCATGAGGAAACAAGTTCCCCCACCACGATGCCATCTTTAGAGAAGCAGTGTGTGAGCAGCGTGTTAGACACTTTAAGCCCAGTGGCCTTTGTGTGTGGTGAGCGGATTGATTCCCTTTGGTGTCCTCAGTCATCCTGAGAGACATTTTGGAGTTCTTCCTGTGTTGAGCTCAGTATCAGAAGTGGACAGTGGTTGCTCTCCTTGGAGGACAAGTCAGATATAGTGCTCTCTCTATCCATAAGAAGATTTAAGATTTTGATAAAGTTCTTTTATTTTATTTTTTCTCCTTAAAAATGGAAATGGTCTTCCAGCTTGACTGTGGTGTGTTGTCATAATACCAGCTGAGTCCTGTCACTCTCAGCTGGGTCTGAGCCCTCTGAGTGGGTGAGCCTAATGCCTTTCTTTTTCTTTCTCCTCTTCCTCTTCCTCCTCCTCTTCTTCCTCTTCTTCCTCTTCCTCCTCTTCCTCTTTCTCCTCCTCCTCTTCTTCTTCTTTCTTACTATAAACTACTCCTTATTCACCTTGAATATTTAGAAGATACAGATAATTTAAGCGCAGTTTTCTTAGCTAAGGGTGACGGCTCCCCCTGTGAGCTAGCACTGAGGACGCTGAAGCAATAGGCTCTCAGTGTGAAGCCCACGTGTTGGCCAGCTTGGGCTATATAGCCGGGCACTGTTCAAAAACAAAAACAAACTAAGAAACAGACAAAAAAGCAAACAAACAACCCGATTTTAACTACAGCCACTCAGGACTACCCACCGCAAATTATTTTAATTCATGCCTTTCCATTCTTTTTCACGAACCACCTGACAATGTGGTTCATGAAGGGGTCACATCGTCCTCTTTCCTGTATAGGTACCTTTCCTAAGGTATATGTTACATATTCAGTTCTGCACGGCACGTGGTATCTGTAGCAATACTCCTCCCACCATAAATGAAAGGGCACGGTGATGTTCCACTAAAGCGTTTCCCATAAAGCAGGCAGGAGGATGGATGCACCTTATAGGCTATTGCACGCAGGCTTCTACCCTGCTGGCATAGCTGTCTTTTTGTTTTGTTCTTGCTGTTTAAGACAGGTCTTACTATGTAGTCCAGGATGCTCGCAAACGTGAGAACCTCCTATTTCAGCCTCCAAGTGCTGCAGCTGGACACGCACAGCACCAAGGCCAGCGCTTGTTTGTTTGTTTTTGGTTTTTTTTGCTAACTTTTTCTCTTCAGAGCATCACAGAATAAGTACGCTCTGTGTGGAAAGGCAGAGGACCAGAGAAGAAACGGCGTATCCATAAATGACTTATCTCATGTATCACGGGGCAGCGACCTCGGTTTTAGCTTTCTCTCTCTGAGAGCTAACACCTCCACGGACGTTTTCCGCATGTTTGTGTCTGGATGATTCCAGCCGTGTGTGCAATTATTTCCTTAGGTGTAAGTACAGAGCACTTGAGCCTGTGGTCCCAGGCAGGCGTCCCTGCAGCTGCAGATGTTCTGAGGCCGTGGCTGGAGATTGTGCCACAAGTAAATTCCTCCCCCGACTGTCCCCTGAGGTGAACGCATCCCTTTCGCTCGGGTCCTCTCCGACTGATTTGTTCTCTTAGAGAGCATGCGTCTGTGTTCGATCATTAATTCGTCTATTTACTCATTGAAGGATGAAGGGATGCTGAGCAATAAGTATTGGGGCTGCAAAAGTGAGGAAGGAGAGAACGCAGCACAGCCCACAGAGGCTCGCACGCAGCCAGGACCTGTCAGATGACGTGGAGTGAGGCGGACACCCAGAAGACATTAGCGCTCCAGAAGCTCTATGGTGTCCTAAAGGGTTCCAGAGCCTTATCTGTTACCCAAGCAATGGTCTTGAACTCATGATCCTCCTGCCTCCCATCTTAAGTGCTGGGATTATAGGTGCGCATCCCCTCACATGGCTGAGAGTAACTCCCTGAGCAGAGAGGAATAACTAATTTTCTCTGTAGAGCCTAAGCAGTCGTGGTGAAGCCAGGAGCAGGCAGACATGAAATCTTGGTCACCTCCATCCTTAGTCTCATGGTCTGTCCAACAGAAGCAACCTGAGGGCAGGGAGGTTCATTCTGATGCCGGGTTCAGGGGACATAGCACCTCATAGCAGGGAAGGTATGATGGCTGAAGTGACTTTGTCCTGGCTGAGGATTCTTGCTGTGCTGGCTTTTTGCATACGACTGAGCATATGAAGGAAGCGGAAGAACTCTGTCCGGAAAAAGGGCTGCACAACACCTCTCAAGGCTCCCCCCCAAGTGATGTACTTCACCAACGAGGCTCCAGCCTCTAAAGGTTCCAAAACCTCCCAGAACGCCACCACTAGCTGGGAGCCAAGCTGCAGGGACATTCCGCATTTGAGTCACTGCAGACTGACTTGTCCCTGCCCCAGCAGCCCCTGGCTGTGGTCCTTTCTCCTCGGCCATGAAGCACACCCACAGGAAGGCGTTGGAGGCGAGTAGTTTCCGAGGAAGCCTCACGGCAGGCAGGGAGCACCAGGTAGGCTAGGCACAGGTCTCGGAGGAGCCAGGCACCTTGACAGGGCTGCCTGACGTGGTTTTTGGGGTGAGAGCAGCACAGAAAGGATGGTGTGTCCGCAGGTGGGATGGAGAAGAGGCTCCAGTACGTGTCTCTTGGTTGCTGGCCATGCTGTCATTTTGGCCACTGACTCATGAACCGGACACTTGTCAGACTGCGCAGCAGGTGTGAGCCTGTCACTGGGATGCTAAGTACGAGCCCCTGAGTAATTGCATGACTTCGCAATGGGATGTATGCTTGCCAGCACAGGCTTTGTCCATTTGGCCCAAACTGACCTTCCTTTACCTAGAAGCTGTGCACACCTGCTCACAGGGGCTCTGGTGAGTTCTGGCCAGGCTGTGTGCTCTGTGTAACCCCTCCTCTGGCATGCCAGCAGAAGGCACTGTTGGGGATCATGTTTTCCTTCTGTGGGGGCAGAAACTACACTAGGGATCATAGGAGACCTGTGCAAACAGAAACTATCTTCACTCACGCTCTGTCTTCTCATGAAATATAGCATGACAGGCTTGACTGTGGAAGCAGAGTCAAACACCTTTTTTTTTTTTTAAACATTTAAGAACCATCTTGGGGCAGCGCTGGTGGCCTAAGTTCTGTTTCTAGAACCCATATGGTGGAAGGAGAGAGCTGGTTCTTGCAGATTGTCCTCTGCCCTTGGCACAGCTCTCCTCCTGCTTCTGTGCCTCAGCTTATTGGACTTGATCTTAGAGTTGGGGTGGGGAGTGGGGAAGACTGAATCCTGACCAGCATTCAGTTCTCACGAATCCTGTCTTCTCTCACTGACCCCTTCCCTCCCTGGTGCTATTTGAACAGGAACCGGCCCCACTGGGTCATGTGTTGGGACTTAGTTGTCAGAGGATGGGTTTTGAGGTGTGGTTGGATTCTGAGGGTTCTGATTTCAACCGTCGATGGACTCATATCACACTGGGATTGCTGGGGCGGGTCGGAGTTATTTCAAGTGTTCTTTCCCTGACGAAATGTAAATAGTGTCTCCCTGCTCCTTATAAGGTCTATGTGACAAACTAAAGAACAATTCCACCCTAGTCCACCCTGGGGAACTGTGAGCTGACTGGGCTTTCTGTATAGAGCATGAGCGAGGAGTCACCCACAGAAGCATGAGTGGCCCCAGGGCAGCCCCACTGGGAAGTCTTAGTTTGGCATTAATGATGGCTTCCCTGTAGTCATGTAGGTACAGGCCCTCTGCAGTTAATGCTCCTTGATCTGTATACCCACACCTCCTAAGCTCCCGAGGTCATGCACTCTGAGAAGGTGACCGGAAACTCAAGTGATGGTTCAGTGCCCATCCCACGCCATCTTTCTGTAAGGGACTGTCCAGTCCCATGTGTTTGATGGACATTCACAAGCAGGCACAGCTCATCTGATAAAGATGACAGCATTAGGAGGAGCATCTTCTCCAGCAGAGGTGGCAGAGGTAGGAGGCAGAGCATGGACAAGGTCACTGGTGGTGTGTCCTTGGGGTGACCGCTTGCCAGGGCCCCTTCCCATACATCCCCTTTCTCTGTTTTCTGGCTTCTGTGATATAAACCATGATTTTCCGCCGTGCCCCCCTTCGTGCCGGATCGAATTGTCTGAACCCTTGAGCCAAAAGGGACCACTCTCCCCTTCGGTTATTTAAGTCACAGTGAAGCAAAAGTTGCCATAGCCAGGGTGGTGTAACTCTGCCGGAGTCACCTCCTGCTGGGCTCAGCAGAGGACCTGGGTTTTCACATCTAGGAGTTTGTAGCTCTGAAGTTTATTTATTCTGCTCCGTGTGTGTGTGTGTGTGTGTGTGTGTGTGTGTGTGTGTGCACGCGCGCGCGCGCGCATGTGCATTCATGTGTGAGTACGTGCATGAGTATAGAAGTTGAGACAGAGTCTGGCTGTGTAGCCCAAGTTGGCCTCCAGCCTGAACCTCCTGAGTGCTGGGATTACAGCTGCGTGCCACCACACCTGGGTTCTTCTCATTGACGTTTGTGTCATCTGCACCTGGCGAGCAGGAGTGGAGAGTCAACCCCATCTGCTCCCACCTCCCCGGCCCCCGACACACCTGGAGGTAGAGCCTTGCAGCTGCAGAGGTCCCATGTTCGACCCGCATGGCTACCGGATGTTCTTGCGTGTGGGGACTGTCTCGCTGTCCCTTAGGAGTTATGTGGCCCAGCAAGGGCTCCTCAGCGTCCTTGGGTTCCTTGTCAGTGTGGGCACAGTGATGGCACCTGTCGGCCTATGTCAGTATGGGCACAGTGATGGCACCTGTCGGCCT
>OU015759.1:792414-822414 GCA_907169655.1 Acomys percivali
CACACACACACACACACACACACACACACACACACACACACACACACGTACACACGCACACACATGCACATACGTACATGCACACACACATGCACACACAGCAAACACACACATGCACATATGCGCACACACACACACACACACAGACACACATGCGCACAGTAAGCTGCCCTGTGGCCACAGCCATCTGTCCCACATCCTTTTTCTGTTGCCTGCTGGGCTGTCCAGACCCAACCCAGCACAGGTCTCTAGACCTGACCCATCTATCTCTCCTCCATCTTTCCATGACCAAGGCTACACATTTCCAGTAGTGCTGGGAGGTATCCCTCACCCCCGTGACCCTGGAGATGACCAACAGCCCCTGAACTGGCCACACGACAGTGACATTTGTTCAGGGGTTTTGTTCTTGGTGCTGAGCCTCGTTTCTTTCTCCTGGGCTGTTGAAATGCCCACGATGGGCTTGTCTTCTAGAGAGCAACATGGCTGCCCAGCACTGTGGAGACAGCGGCTCCGGGCGTCCTCACCAGTCTCTCCCTCCCTGGGCTGGGCAGCTGCTCCTGTCCTACCTGCAGCCTACTCAATGCTCCTTAGTCAACGTGTGGAGGCCCTTGCTCCACAATGATGCCGGCGCTGTGGAAAATGGGGCTCAGAGGACCCTGGTCCGCCATTTGGGATTCTTTTCCAAAGCAGGTAAGCAGTTCCGGGCACTTTAATGTACCTGCTTCTGCTGCATGTGGGCTTACTGAGGTGTAGCTGAGACGTAGACGCCTACTGCATACATCGCACTGAGAACTGGCCTCCCCCGGGGAGCAGTAAGCGTCCGCATCCACTTGCTCCACACTGACCCTCCATGAAGGAATATTGCTTGATGAAGAGGGACTACTGAGTTTGTAGCTCCCCCTCCATCCCTGTGGTGGGGCTCAGGGGTGTGGACGGAACGGGGACATTTCTGGGCTGGGTACCCGTTCTCAAAGTTCTCAGGTCTTTCTTAGTAGCTCCCAAATCTCTCAGGGGGGAAGAGAGGATGCTGAAGAGAGGATGGTGAAAGGGGTGAGTGGCTTCCCACAACAGTGCCGACCCGTTAGAGCCCCTTTGCCTCGCCGATGGCTCTTTCGTCAGCGCTGTTTCCCAACCCTGCCTTTTGCCTCTTAGCAACACTCCAGTAGTATCCTGCCTCAGGACCGTTGTGTGTCCTCTCTCCTGCCACTCTCCATCACCTCATATAGGTGGGGATATGGAATGGCCTTATTGACTAGAATGTGAGCTTCCTGAAGGCAGGGATGACGTCTGTCTTCTTTCCCCTTCAGCAATGCGTCTCCTCGTCCACGTCACAATTGTATCTGTTCTTCATGATGCCACAAGAAGTATCAATGGGCCAAGTATGGTGGGCGGGTCCCCAGAGTGATAGAAACATGAGTATTTTTATAAAGCAGCTATGACCGGCAGCTTGACAGAGCAGCCTCTGGCTTCCTCTCACATGCCCGCCCTATAAGTAGCATTGTCTGCTGTCACCGGCGAAGCCAGGACTTCCAGCATATTTTGGTACCTCTTGCCTTCCAAACACTCCCCAGTTCCTGGATGTACTCGGCTGCTTTCCACAGCTGTAATTGTCAGATGCCGGGAGCCTGTCAGGGGAGGAGCCTGATTAAGCTCACAGGTCTGGGGCTTGGAAGACTGAACAGCCAGGTGCAGGGCCTTAGGTTTTCAGAAACTGCAGAAGCTCACTTGGAGCGCTGGGCCAGGAGTCCCTCCCTGATTTCGGAGGAGAGGTGACCAGGCCTCTGTCCTGGAAAATCTGACATCTCTGCTGTGTCCTGCTGGGCACAGTCTCCACAGACTGTTGAGCTCCAAGGATGGCAGGAAAGATTCAGCAAAGTGGAGATTCACAGTCCTTGTCCGAGTCCAGAGGGATGGTAATACAAGTGACCCCTCCCCTTTGCCCCAGAGCGCTGTCTGCTGCAAGAAGAGCTCCAAGTCAGCCAGTGGCTTAGTCTTACTCCATAGAAATAAGTCTGTCTGTTTAGACGGTGCTTGGCTGTGTAGGCCTGGAATCTTGGCACTGGGGAGGTTGAGGCAGGAGGGTCACTGTAAGTCTCAGGCTCTCCTAGGCAACACAGAAAGACTTTCTCAAAAATACATACATAAAACAAAACCTGTCTACTGCATGGCCAAAGAAAATTAGGCTGTTTTGCTAGTGCTTTTAACGTATGTTGGTTTGTTCGCACCGCCCTCCTTAGTCCCATCCCTCTCCAGGCCTGGGCGTCCTGATGGGCCTGAAGGACAGAGGAGGCACGTGTGGTCAGAGTTTAGACTGTTCCTGTGGGGAGCCCTTTAGGTAGTCCCCTACTTCTTCTAGAGAATGTTTTATTTCTAGTCCTGTGAATCAGACACCAAGAAATATAGGGTAGGAAGCCATTTGGGCTGACCTACTCAAAATGCCCTGTGTGCTCCGGGCACAGGTCTCAAGTTTGGAGGGGCCGAGGTGTAACTCAATCCCATTCCACATCCACCATAGCCCTCCTGGCTTCTGTTTGCACCCAGCAGCCCCAGGTGGGATGTCCACTCCTTCTCAGACAGAGGGCTCTCACCTTAGAAAGTCCTTCCATAGAGCGGTCTCAGGGGAGCCTGCTGCGTTGTGGTCTCATCAAATGAGGTGTGTGCAGTGGGGAGGCCACTTCCCCGTGTTTACCTTGAAATGACAGTGTCAATACAATCAATGCTGGGATCAAATGGCCACCGTCCTCCACCAGAAAGCCAGTAGTGTATAGCAAATACCCAGCTGCGGTGCACATTCTCTCTCACTCTGTCTCTCCTTCTGTCTCTCCCCCTCTCTCTAAACTGCCCTGAAATGTGATCCTTCAAACATAGACACTTGGGGGCATGGAGGCCTTGCTTGACTGCCTCCCAGCCGAAAGGCAGGTGTCCAGCAGCAGCGTTGAGCCTTATTCTGATCCGGCGCTCAAGGCCTTTAGCCTGACTCCTGTATCATCAGCGTGGGTTCTGGAGGAGGCATCACTCTTGGTCAAGTACAGATGTTCTCTGAGAGACTGTACACAAGCTATTTCTACATGGTGATGCCTGGCTTGGTCCCCCGATGTCTCCTCTGGGGCCAGGTGAAATCCCAGCTTCCTCCCAGCTCGGCATCATGACGTAACATTGCATATACTCTCCTCTGCCTCTTAAACCACAGACTTATACACAAGGGCCAGGCAGGTGGACTGTCTGCCATTTCCAGTGTGAGATTTCTACAGTTGCTCAGGCACCAAAACCCAGGCATTGGGGAAAGAGAGGATGAGGAGGGAGTGCAGGGCTTCTCTGGGGGAGTGGCTCACATCGCTCTGCCCAGACTCCAATGGCAGGGCCAAGTAGAATACCCTAGCAAGGAGCAAGTAGGTGAGTCTGGAAAATGAATGGCTAAGCAGAGACTCAAGAGAGCTGGGGGAAGCCTGGCATCTCTGTACACATTTCTAGTGGTCCACTGTTTTCCACTCCTCGAGAGGAGACGTGAGAGATGTGGAAGACAATGTCCAGGACTGGACACAGGCTGTGGATGGAGGTACAGCATGCCTGTGGAAGGAGACACACTGTGATTGGCAACTGTCCCTATTGCATCCAAATATGAACACTGGTCACTGTTTTAGGTTTGGCCACTTACTGTCTCCTTGTCTGGATAGATCATGAAGCAGCAGGAAAGATTCTTTTGTTCATGGGACCTCCCTTGCACCCTAGGTCCCCACTCCTGGCCACCCACACTTTCACTGTAGATAAGAGATGGTTCTGCAGCACAGGGTTGGTCTGGGGTGCACTGCTGCACCCCAGAGGGGTGCCTTTTACCTCGGGTGTTGGTGCTTTACCCTGACCGTGTGGGCATGGCTGCTGAGCCAGCCTCTGATCCGCCGCTTGGCCTCACCTCTCTCTTTCTTATCACCATGGAAATGGAGGTGCCCGTGGGAGACACAGATCCCACGGTGTCTGCTACCCACCAGCCTGCAGGGCTGCACTGACCCAGCCCGTTCTGGAAGGCCACGCTGGCTTTGGCATTGCTCTTCCGTGGCCTAGCATCTCCAGATTCTTGGGGGAAGGAAAGATCCACTCTCAAGTCAGCCTTGGGGTCAGTGGCCCGTGACCTGCTGATCACATGTCTTTCTTCACCATGCCTCACGTGTCACCGCAGAGCCTGGCACCGTCTGTACCAGCCTTCTTAGTATCACAAAGCAGAATTCACTGGAGTCTGAGGACTGGCGTGCTGGTCTGGCAGACACAGTCTCTGGGGGCCCTTCTGTATGTTTACACGGTGAATGGACGATCTTCCTCCATGGGAGCCTCTCCTCTCCTCTCAGTCCCCAGCCCAGTGCCGTGGGCCCAGCAGCACACCCCACTTCCTCCCAGTGCACCCCACTTCCTTCTAGCCATATTTTGCTCTCGATTACGGTTCCCAAGGGACTTTCCAGCTGTGCTTCATGCCGTGTTCCTTGTCTTAGCCTTTGCTAAAGGTAAGGCCATCTCAGGTCCCCACCACAAATGCCTGCCTGTCCACTAAGCCCCCCATAGGCAAGTAATAGAACACACTTTCATGCATGCACCTGAGTGTATTTGTTTACCTGTGTTAGCTACACTGTATTTTTCAAGACTCCTGCCTTTGAAAATCACAAAAGCTTTGTCCTCCACACTCAATGGGGTGGGTCTCGGTAGGTGTTCAGGAACCATCCCACGCCCTGCTACATCTTGGGCTTTCACTGGTCCATCTGCTTCGCCTGCACTCTTCTGACTCAGAACCGAACCTCTGGTTTCTTTAAGTGTTTTGAACCCCAACATTCTAAACTTAATATTTGTGTTGGTCGGTGGTGAATCAGGGGCTCATGTTAGGTTTATACCAAGTTCCAGGCACTACACATACTTGGTCTTCACCGGATAGCCATCTTGTCCTGCAAGACCAAGCAGGATGTGGGATGCAGAGATGGTAGACAGCATCTCCAGTGTCACCCAGGAAGGGCAGGAGCTCCACCTGACCCTGTCGTGCCCAGCCTCACTGCTCCCACCAGCATCATGACCACGCCCTGCCCAGCCTCACTGCTCCCACCAGCTCTGGCACTGGTGGCCTGCACACCAGCATCATGACCCTGCTCTGCCTAGCCTCACTGCTCCCATTAGCTTTGGGGAAAGTTATGGCATCATAATTATAGTTGTCCAAGAGTCTTGTCTTTTTCTGCTTTTATTAATTCCTCATCCCCAGTTAGAACTGAGCCCGGAGTTAAAAAAAAAAAAAAAAAAAAAAAAAAACCAATTATATTCTCCTGGGTTTGCAAAATGAAGTTCTCATCAAGATGAATCAGGATCGTGCCAGATGATAAAAAACAACAGCACGAACATTTTCCCCTCCCAAGGGTTGGCCCGAAGTTTCCAGCCAGCTACGAGATTCAACGGGGCCGTCAGGTAGACAGCACTCCTGTCAGCGTCCCACCCAGTCTCTGTATCACAGAAGTTTGTGTCTGAAGCGCGGCACTTACTTGTATCGTCTGTCTTGGTGGCCTTCGGCGAGCTCACGGCCGCACGGTGATGCCATTTCCTAACCTTCTTCTCAATCCTCTCTTCCACCCCTGGTCATGCTAGACCCTCAGAAGCGAAGGTCCTGTGTACATAATCCCACCTTGCCTTTCCTGGTAGGATGCGGTGCGCTGGGGCATCCCGCCTGCCCCTTCTTGTGCAGGTCAAAGCCTTCCTGTGAGGCTCCATTCAGTGTATTTCTTGCTCATCCTTGCCTCATCTGAAGCAGTGACCTTCATCAGCCTTACGCGCATACCTGGGTCCCTCCTATGCTGCCTTCTCTCTAGATTGCAACCATTGTTTGGGGACCCCAACTTGGCCACAGGCCCTCGGGCAGGCTGTCTCCCGGTCTCCAGGATCAGCTTGCCTGCAAGAGGTGCCCTTGAAAAGGACCCAGGATCCCAGCTGGGGTCTGCGTACCACAGCTCTCCTCGGCCTCCCCTGGCCCATCAGCTTTCCAGAGTCCCAGGAAGCAGCCAAAGGTCCCCCCCATTCCATCCTCAGTGCTGCACAGGCCTATTCTTCAAGTTTATCAAACTTGGCTCCGGAGTCGGGTATCTTTTCCCCTTCAGTAGCCTCAGGCTGCTCTCTCTCTCCGTGGCTTGCCACCCTACCCAAACCTTGTCCCATGTGGAAAGATGGGCCCGACAAACGACACATGACCAAAGTACCGCTCTGTCGAAAGCAGCTGGCAGCTCTCCTCAATGCTCCCCTTTCTCATGAGACTCAGGGCCAGCCCTGGCCTCTGTAGCTGCTCCTGTACCCCCACCCCATCCTCCTCCCAGGTCTCATAGGCTGCCTCTGGACACGTCACAGCACCATGTACCTTCACTTCTGGGGTCCCTCTCTCTAGAACACCACTGCTCCATTCCATTTGGCAGGCTGACCTCTGCCGCCCTCTGAAGACTGAGGGCGGCTTGCAGCTGGTCTCTGGGGTCCCCAGCCCACCTGTGTACCCCACCCACACCATGTCGTGGGGGGTGTCTGCTGTGCTGCTCCTATACCTGGGCATCCAGGAGGCACCTGCACAGTTTCTTGAATCCTTGTTTCCAAAAGCCAAGTTCAGCTGCGTGGAGCCCTGTCGCTCCCTCCCTTCTTTTCCTCTTCTTTCTCCTCCAGTTCCTCCTCCTCCTCCTCCTCCTCCTGTTCCTTCTCACTGTCACCACCAGCACCAGCACCAATTGCCACCTTCTGTTGGTCTTTCTAGGAAAGATTACAGAACTCAGTGTAGTTAGTGGCTCTTAATTTTCCTGGGACACAGGAGGGGAGGAGCCAATTTCTTTGTTATAAGAACTAATTACTTTGTAAAGTGCTATAAGGTTTGTGGTGGAGAAAAATCCAGCTACTGTTGGTTTTGTTTAGTTGATCCAAATTAATGTGATTTCTCAAGTTTTTTTCTTTATTTGGTCTACCTCATTAGCATAGACATCAAATCTCAAAGGAAGATGTTACAGTCCTTCTTTTACATATTTTAGCTGTAATAGAAGCCAGGAGAACACGGAGCAGAGGATCGGCTCAGAGAGGCCAAGGCTGGCGGGGGGGGGGGGGCGATGCTCGAATCTAGACAGGCTGTCAGTCATTACTTGATGATGAGGGACAGCTTTATTCCTCAGGAAAGGGAGGTACTCTCATCCTCTGGGTGTCCTGTGCATTTTCTGTAATCTCTTAACGGTTTCTGCCCCTCTGCTTCTGCTATTCCATAAATACTTCCTTGGTTAGACAAAGAGCAAGGACAGATGATTCATGTGAGGGGAAACAAGTCCACTAAATACAGGGAGCATTTTCTGCAGACTTAAATAGAGCTCAATTGCCATTTTAGGCTTCCTGAGTTACAACAAATATTAAAAAGGAAAACTCTGGAAACCAGGCATTCCAATGGTGCTGGTGGCGTTCTGAGTGGTTGACGTCCCTGCAGAAGACATGTTGTCAATACTCATCATGAGTAATAACACGCTAAACTCATTGACCCAGTAATTCTACTTCTGAAGATCTATTTTAAGGAATTTATCCAAAGTATGAAAAAAGCTATATGCGTGAAAAATGTTCATTATAGCATCATTTAAAATGTCAAAAAATTAAAATGGGAATTGAGCTAAACGTGTGGCACTGGGGCATTGCATGGAGCCAGCTCTCCTTGATGGACAGTTATACAGTCAGTTACAGCGATGGCTTTCAGGGCTGTTCCCCGGAACAAAAGAAGCGGGCAGAGCCCAGGCGAGCATGGCCACGCAGGTCTAAGCCAGGCACAGCATGGCAAGCAAAGGAAGAAAGATGGACATGGTGATAACGAGGCCATAAAACTGTGCATCCTCTTCTTTCTCCTTTGAGACAGGGTCTCACTGTGTGGTCCAGGCTCGCCTTGAACTTAGGATTCTCCCGCCTCAGTCTCCCGAGGATAAGGATTATAGGTGTGCATGCTCAACACATACTTGCACTCCCCCTCCATACATTTTATGACGTAGCATCACTCCCACAGTGATAGCACGGGTTAGAGAAGCTCAGACCTTGCCAGCATTTCTCAGGGAGGAGAAAGAACCTCGTGTTTTATTCTCAGAACAGCTCCTGTGAAGTGCACAGAGACGGCAGTAAACTAACACAGTGACCGCCGTCCCTGGCACCCCACAGAAAAAGGATAATTTTCTTCCTCCCCTGAAACAAATCTTGACTAACTTTGATACTTCAGCAATTAGAACTTTGGCATACAATCTTTCTTCTTCAACTCCTATAATTAGTGGTCTCCAATTATATGAATCAATTTCAATTTCTATAAATCAGATGATTTAGAGAGAAGGCTGTTCAATTTCCTTTTTTTCAACTGTATGGTCTCAGCAGCAATAAAACTCTCAGCTTAAAATATCAGGATGCAACTTGCTCCAGAAATATTACCCAGCTCCTGTGGGGTGTCGGCTGGCAGCCATGACACTGCCCGGGTTCTCGATTGCGCACTTCCGGGTTTGCCCCTTTCCCCGTCTTATTCACAGGGTCCCTAGAGAACCCTTCCTAGCCTGGATGATCAAACCAGAGGCCTTGAACCCTGGCCTTTCCTCACACCGATAACCACTGAGCTACATCCCGTACCACCCCCATCCCCCTTCCCCTAAGGCCTGCCTTTGCTTTTAACCTGGACAGGATCATGTCAGTGGCCATCTAAGGCTCACAGAGACATGGAGTCCACACTGCTCGACTACCTTGTGGGGGTCTTGAGTGACTGGCTTTTCTTGAACTAATTCCTGATCCACCCTAGGAATTTCAGCTTGTAATTTTCTTTTGCCCCTCAGACCTGAAATGTGTGAGATTTGATGTCTCTGATTTCACAAAGAGCAAGCTTCATTACTGATTTTTAAAAATTCAGAAAACGGGGCATGGGGGGGGGGGGGCGAGGATTGTTTGTCTATTTTGTAAAAAAGAAAAACCTGAGAGTCTCAGCAGACATTGAACCCCATAGGATTTTCGTGCTGTGCCCTTGCCTCTTCCCTCTGGCTGAAAGGAGAGGGCAGGGGTAGAGGGCAGGGCTGGGGGCAGGGCTGGGGGCTCGCTCTCCGCATCCTCCGAGGAGCCAGCTCTAGGGCTGTAAATGTGTAGCCCCTTCCACCTCCTTCTCCCCTCGGAGCAGATAAGTGGCCAAGGCCCCTGCACGCCACTGATGTGGGTTTTTAGCAAGATGTCTTCTTTTGTTGGGGTTAGCCTTCCAGCTTTTATGATGCTTTTAAATTCAGCTTATGTTGACTTATTATTGTTCGGCGTTTTATACATCACTCGCTATTCCTGCAGCCGTAGAGTCTCATTAAGTGCCGGGGCTGGTACTCAAGATTTCTGAACAGATAGATCATGCTAAATTGGGACTTTGTGTACAATACCTCCCAAAGTGCAGAGGACACTGTGGCCCCTGGAGACTCACTGGGGCAGGGAGCTCGGATCCACGGCCGACGGTTCTTTTTTGGAATCCAGAACTTTGAAGAGATGTGTCAGGAAAGACAGTTTCCCAATCCAAAGGGATGAAGGCCCATTCTCCTGGGGAGCTCAATTAAACAGGGCATTGAGATCCCTGAACTGAAGAAGACGGAGGCCTTAGCGACAGGGAACTTTCTCTATTTATAGCTGACAACTGTCACGCGCTGACGACTAACAACTTGGAAACAACCAGAAGAGAAAACTGGTGGATCAAACTATATGTAACTTCTATTTTGTTTACATAGTTGAATATAAGATTTTATTTGAGTTAATTAAGATAGTCTAATTTACTTTAGTTTAATCTTTTTTAAATTATAAATTATTTTTCATCATCATCATCATCATCATCATCATCATCATCATCATCATCATCCTTATTGTTATCATTATTTTAGCCAGTTGCGTTTGGTTCTACCCTAGGCCTCTGGGCCACCCAGCTTCTGGTTCCTACCTATCCAGGTGGTGTCAGGTACGGCTTGGGCTCGAGTTAGACCAGTCATGATTTGGCCACTCCCACGAGCCCTGAGTTGTAGGTCGAAGGTTTTGTCCCGGTCCCGCCACTGGAAGCCTTGCCTAGTTACAGAACATGGCCAGTTCAGGCCCGTATCTGCCATTAGTCGGGGCCTTTACTGTCCAGAGAGTTTCCACACCACCCTCCCCAAACACCCCCTAATTCCAGTCAACTCTCCCTGTACTCTCTTGCCCCCTCCCCCCTTGAGCCCTCCTGTTCCCAGCATCTACTCTACTTCCTCTTTCCGGGAGGTCTATGCATGCACCCTTGAGCCCCCCCCCCCCCCCAGTTACTTAGCCTCTCTGGGTGTGGATTGTAGTGTGATTACCCTTTACTTACCAGCTAATATCCTCTTGTAAGTGAGTACATACCTTTTTTTTTGTCTTTCGGGGTCTGAGTTTGCCTCACTCATAATCTGTTAATAAAAATGGCTTAAATGGTAGGCGTGGGCTAGCACGATGGCTCCGAGGGTGAACGCTTACCACAAAAGCCTGCAAATCTGAGTTCAATCCCTGGAACCAAGGGAAAGGTGGAAGGAGGGAGCCCACTTCACAAAAGTGTCCTCTGACCCCGACGTGTGCACCATGGTATATATGTGCCTTCCACCTCCATTATGGGAGTGTAAACACACCCACCACACCCACAATTTAAAACTTCTTTTTTCTTGGTCAAGATGTTTATTCTCATTTTGGTGGTAAACTTTTATTTACATTTGAGAGAGAGGAGGGGGTCTATGTGTGTGTACGGTCTCATCCAGTTGTTCAAGGGGCCCAAAAGGGTGTCAGTCCCCTGTAATAGGACCCGCGGGTTGTTTCGAGCCTCCTGGCGTGGCGTGCCAGGAGAGCAACCAGCACTGCGCACTGCCGAGCCAGCTCTCCAGCCACTTCCTAATGTCTTTTCCCTCTTTGTGGTAGTGGGAACTGAACTCGGTGCTTCCTGCATAGTATGCAAATACTCTACCGCCGAGCTATACATCTCCACCTAGCCAAAACGTTAAATAGTGAGTTTTTAAGCAGGAACTGTACATCGGAATGTATGCTTCAGTTGTACCTGGAAGCTCCTAACCAGAAAGAGCTGTGCAAACCTTCACTGGAACTCAACAGCTAGTGGTAGACTCAGAAGTGAATTCATTTTGGTTTTGTTCCTTTCTCCATTTTTTTTTTTTAATTTTTATAATACACGTGGAAGACAGTTGGAGATGCTAAAGAAGTGTCCATACATGGTAACCCACACTTCAGACCTCAGCACCCGGGAAGCCGAGGCCTGGGCTGCATGGTGTGACCCCACAGTGAGATTCAAAAGGAAACAGAATGAGACCGGCTCCGGAGCCTGTGCTGGCAGGTATAAGGCAGTCGCAAGCATTCAATGCAAGCGTGCTGCAGTTCTTGGGATCCTTAGTCTCCAGGAGGGAGACCCTATCATTAGCCAGATCTCCAGTTTGCAGATGAGGAAACCGGTCTGTGGAAAGGAGGAAAGACGCAGCTTGCAGCCCTTAGTGGGTGTACAGGGGCGGAAGAGGGCAGTACTGGCTTCACTGTCACTTTGATATGACTTGATGGAGTCCCTGAGGGTTCTCCTTACCATATAAATAACTTTAAACGGTTGAAAGGCAGTTCTTAGCTGATCAGCTTCTGTGTCTTCTCTATCCTCCTCCTCTCCCTCCTCCTCCTCCTGTTCCTCCTCCTCTCCCTCCTCCTCTCCCTCCTCCTCCCTCTCCTCTTCCCTCTCTTCCTCCTCTCCTCCTCCCCCTCCCCTCCTCCTCTAGTCCTCTAAGCAGAGAGAAGAGGCTCTTGCCACCTAGAAGGTCAGTAGGTCCTGACTGTCCCCGCAGTCCAGAGAGATGTCAAGTAATTCATTGTCCTCTGAGGAAAAAGAAGAGGGTTTTACATCTTAAAACAAAAACTTTGGGTTAAATAAGAACAACTTGGTAATAATAAAAACCTTTATGTCTCATGTGGTCCAGGCCTGCTGACTAAAGAGCTGCTAGCTGGTGGAACGGAGCCACAGTTGGTGTCAGCAGCAGCGAGCTGAAGTGGGTGGGCACTGGAGACATGGGGCTGTGGCTGGGAAGTGAGGAAAGCTTCAAAACCCAATCAGGTGAGGGCCTAACTGTGGCCATGGGGTCTGTCAGGCGCTCCAGGAAGCAAGGTTGATGTGGCCAAAGGGGAGCATCCCCCCCTCCCCCAGGTTTGGCAGCTCATGTGACAAGCCGCAGCTACACCCAGGGCGTGGGGCGTTCTTTGATCATTGCAATTTTCCTGCCCCATAAACTCCTTCAACATGGCATTGAAGAGAAGTGACTTTGAGCCAAGCCGGCACTCCTGAAAGCTGTTTCTTTGATGGTGCGGGTGTAAAGCCAGGAGGCCCCCCATGCCGAGCTGCTTGTTGTTGTTGTTAGGATTCTTCTCCAGGTTCATCTCTGTGGTGAGTATGAGCAGCTGCTGCCTCTGCTGGTGGACACTACAGTGTTGGTTGTATGGAGCCCAGAATCTTCTTCTGTTATCAGGTCGATACGCCGCCATACCTGGTAATACAATGCTGATCCATAGCTAAAAACAGCGGCCCTTTGTTGTGTTCTTCAAAACAAAGGGAAGGGCGCACAGATCAGACCCACCTCACCCGTGCCGCTCGCCCTCCCCTCCCCAGTATTCCTAGGGCAAGCAGGTTGTCCTCTCTCTCAAACGCATGTCTCATTTGAAAATGGAGGCTCACAGACACTGAGCGATACTGAGGCCCACAGACTAAGGAAGTCCTCTGGCCGTGATGGGCACTGCAGAACTATAGCCCAGTGCTCCACGTGTCCCCAAACCATCGGTGCTTAATGTAGTGCGTGGGGCTGTCTCCTCTCCTCGCTGCTGGCCCAGTGGAGAAACTCAAGAATCCACTTTTCTTTTCTCCTAGCGTTTCTGGGAGATGTACCAGACGCCATACTCCATCAAACCCGGATAGCCATACTTCAGCTTTACAGGCCTTGATCAGCTTCATGCTGTGCCCAGACTTGGCTACAGTTTACGGCTGCAGATTAAGTACCCGAACACAACGTTTTATTTTCCTTTGTCTGAGTCTATCTTCTTCACCTCGTTCACCGACTGGATATATGTACGTAGGTACTGGGCACAAAATATGGCTGTGTTTTGGGTGAGAGTGGGGGCGGGAAGGTCAGCCCATGGAGAGGCAGAGAATATTAATTAGACACAAAGTGCTCTCTGTGCCTTATCTGCATAAAGAAAGATAAAACCCATGTAAATAATATGTTTTTTTTTCCCTCCCATAATGAATGTTCCCTTTCTCTCCATTTCTGCATAGTATTAGAAATTGCATTTTTATTATATGAGACACTGGACACATGCCAACAGTTTTTCTTTTAACTTGATATTTTGGGCTCTGATCTTTGTTAGAACTACAATGGCACAGATCTCACGCAGTCAAAGGTCATTTCTATAGCTCCTTCTCCCATCCCATCTTTCTGGGGAATGTTTGTTTTCAAAACAAAGAATTGGGTTAAAGCTTAGGTATCATATATCAGAATATATTTCAAGGCAAAATGAAGAACACTCAAGCCTTCCCTCTCAAAGGTCAGATATTATTTATTATTATTATAAAGCGATCTGTGATTTATGAATTTAACTTCTCATAAACCCTCTTTGTAACAGAATATGCAGTCAGCGGCTTAACGTTACATTGTTTTCTTTTGACAACGTATCCACGAGACCATTGCAGCTGCGCCTTTATTCACAATACCAGATTAATTAACACAATCACATGCTGTTGGCGCTCACTCAATGAGTGGGTCTGCAGCGGGGTAGATAGGTAAATCCTTTAAATGCAGGGAGATAAGGCCTATACTGTGGTAGTTACGGAACTAGCAGAGGTTGTGTCCGACTAGACCAGCCAGCCTGGCAGGACCCCTTTCCCTGTCCAGGGACCACAGCCGTCGTCTCGAGCTTGAATTTCAAAGTCAGCCACACCTATTTCAGCCTCATGACACCCCACATGTGCAAGACGCAAATGTATAAAAGCAGAAAACCTCTCAGAAATCAACAATTCTGGCCAAAATAGCAGTCAGTCTGCCGCCAGCATTTTGAGTCTGCAGTTTGTTTGTTTTTTTTTTTTTAAGTTCAATCATTGCTTTCCTTAAATATCTTCCTTGCTGGTACTCACTTTTTCCTTTCTTCCCCGCCCCCACCCCAGTCTCTCAATGCACGTGTTCTGGATAGGCATCATCATTTGTGGTGTGTGTGTGTGTGTGTGTGTGTGTGTGTGTGTGTGTGTGTGTGTGCGCACCAATGAAAACGTGTGCAAATAAACCTGCTTCCCCTTTCTGGTCCCCAGCCTCAGTTAGTATTTATTGGCAACTTTCGCTGACATTTTCGTGGACGTCAAAGCTTTGTTAGAGAAGATGTAAGGCTTTGCTTCCTCGGCAAGCTTGCCCGTGTTGGGAACGAGGTAACCAGGCACTGGGCTTAATAGAATTTCTTTCATACTTTTTTTCTCCGCTAATGTCCATTACATATGCAACAATAATTTACTTTTTGTTGTTTTACTTAGCACAGAAATTGAAAATGTGACAAGCTTTGCTGGATTAAAAGGTCCATTTTATAGACACATGGACCAAGAGAAAGAAGAAACGTAGATGCATAATTCGGAGCCTTCCTTACTGGCTGGATGTGCAGTGGGACTGAGCGTTCTCTGGGGTTTCCCCGCCCTTGAGGCA
Source organism: Acomys percivali (assembly GCA_907169655.1). Lineage (NCBI taxonomy): Eukaryota > Metazoa > Chordata > Mammalia > Rodentia > Muridae > Acomys > Acomys percivali. The sequence goes on from OU015759.1 coordinate 807,135, forward strand.
TGCTCCGTCTTAGAAGTCTGGGTATTTTTGGGGAAAACAACATCATGACGGTTCCGCTTTCTGGATGCTGCCCCATGCTGTCAAGGCTTAGGTGAATGGCACCCATAGTCTCCAGCCAGCCAGAGTCTGGTGGACCTGAGGGTTGGCACTGGCTTCCATCTTCTGTGACCGTCACACCCTTTTGAGACCCACATGGAGAGATGTTAGTGCTGCGGGTCCTTTCTCCTCATCCTACCGCTGCCTCAGCTGAGTTATCACGAAGCAAGAACCACGGGAAATGGGAAGTGAAGTTGGTTTGGCAGATTGTCACAGAAAGAGCCAGAGTCGGGTGCAACCAGTAGACCCCTGAGATGCATAGTGATCCCAGCGACAAGCTGCACTGTTAGAGTAAGTGTCACTGTCCCGAAAAGCATACCATTTGCACCACGGAGTCAGCTGCCATCCCAGAAGTTCTGGCTCCTTGCAAAGCCTCAGACATTTTACTATGGCTTGTGGGTCACACGGTGTCTTCCGGTTTTCCTCCAGTTGAATACTGAAGGCCTCTGGGTAAGGCTGGAATAGATTCTACTGTCTGCAGTGTGACCGTGGACTTAACCAGTCACCCACAGTACAAGTAGGGGTGATGTTGGTGGGCTCAACTTCTGGGGGAGGTATAGATTTGTCGGCTCCCTCCACCCAGCCTTAGATGACAGCTTCAGCTGTAGGAGGGGTGCTTTGTCACTGTATGGACAGTCAGACATCAGGAGCTCATTGCACTGATACTGTTGTCTGCCAGTCTGGCCTGCCAACAGCTGCCACGGCATGTCAGGCGTTTGAGCAGACACTTGATGTACATTTTCCAGATAGGCATATTGAAGGACTGACCACTTCCTCAAAAAATCTAGTTCTAAGGTGGTCTGAAAGCATGATACCAAATGCATCTTCCATGTCACTTGTAACTCAAGAGTTAGTCAGTGACGCAACCCAAAGTTAACTCCTAGAACCTTCCCAATGGCTTCTTTCAAAACTCAAACCAGTTCCATCAACAACACTCCACCAGGATTTCTGCATTTCCTCTGATAACAGGACATAGCTAAAGTGCGTTCAGCAGTGACTTGTGAGCTAGGCCAACAGTGAGAGGACCTTGGATTTGACTTAGCTCTTCTTATATTGGGCCAGTGGGTGAACCATGAGCTGCTGTTCTCCAGTCTGCTTCATGATGTAAGTAGACACACTCCTCGCTGGACTCTTCTTTTACAAAAAGATGAGAAACAAGAGTAGTATTGACTGCGATGGGGATGCCGTGCGCGAAAGCCTGGTGGGAGTTTGTAGAAGGAAAAGTGACGCCGTTGGCTAACTGTGGCTCTCACAGGGAGGACAGCATCCAAGGCTCCAGTGTCAGCCGCCAGCAAATCCTTGTGCGGTGAAGGAATGAGCCGACAGTTGAAGGACCCTACGCTGTTCTCAAAAGGAGAACGAGAACTGAGTCTCACAGGGCAGAAGGGTTGTCCGAGAAGTGACAGACTCAAGCCAACTAGAACTTGAGTCTAGTTTCCCGGCTCAGGTGCAGCCCAGAGTACCTCTTCATGGAGACATGATCAAAGAGAAACACCCTACTGCCAAAGGCGCCGCCAGGCTGGGGGTCTCTGTGCAGGCAATGGGTGTGTGGTGGGAGACAGGGGAAGTGATGACATGGGCCTCCATCTGCAGTGGGGCTTAGAGACCCAGCCTCAGGGGCTGGCTTCAGCAGTGGGCAGGCAGACAGTCCGAAGCATCGGGGGTTCACTGCATTGACGCTGGTGTCCCTTACCTGGTCTGCCAACAGCTGCCATGGTAGACACTCGATGCGTGCTTTCTGGGTGAACGCACTGAAGGACTGTCCCCTTTCTCAAGATTTCTGAAGGATCAGCTGGTCTGAAACCATGAGCTAAATGGATTATTGTTCCTTCAGTTGTTTGTGTCAGGTAGTTCCACAGCAGTGCACATGCGTGGGCACACACAAGCATGGATAGGCCCGACTTAGCTAGGTCTTGAGTCACCTTGCCCCAGGCCTGCCAGCCTACACTGTCGCTCCTTAGGAGTCCCAGTGGTCCTCCGTAAGGCTCTTGTCAAGGTCCTTTGAGTCTCTTCTCAGGGAAAGAAGGAGGCGAATATTGTCTGTTGATCTGTACACCTGCATGTCAGGTTCCGTGATGGCAGACTGAGTGAGTTTGACGAAGATGTGGGCGCAGGCTCCGCATTGCACGTGTGCACAGCGTCAGCCCCTTCGTTGAATGGGCTTATACTGTTTGGGGAATCTCATGTCAGGGGACGTGGCCAGGCCAGCTAGGAAAGGAGATGACACTGAGGAGCCGAGCTGAGAAAGGGCACAGGAAGCACTGATGTCTGTGGTACAGATGACAGCTACCATCTCAGGCTTGCTGCAGAGCGCCTGTCCCAAACTGGCCTCCGAGTAAGGGCTTTCCTTACCTGAGCCCTAGCACCGGTGGCCTCTGAGCCAGGGGTGTCCAGCTGCTAATCTGTGTCACCTGATGATGGGGTGACTTCCCACTGCATGAGAGTATGAAAGAAAGGGGTCTGCAGAGGCACAGATCAAGAACAGGGTACTGGGAGACCCCTGGGGGACATGCTTAAGGCTGGGGACTTTGAGCCAAACAGCAGCCATCCCTCCTCTCCAGCTCGAGTTGCTGAAAGGAGCACCTCAGGCTGCAAAACACGCACTGGGAAACGCTCATGATGCCCATCATTGCGGGCCTGCACCCAGGTGTGTGTGTATGAGATGCTCCGTGAAGGGTTCGACTCATCAATACGTTCTTGAATGGCAGACTGGTCAGACTTCCACACCAGTAATGATCTAGTCTGCTGGTGACCTTTCTGATGCATTTACATCTTATCACAACATGCATAAGCCACCTGTAGACGAGCCATTGGCTGGGCCGTTCCTTATGCACAATAACCCAGCACGCAGAAGAGCGGCCTCCAGCGCAGACAAGGAAGGGGCTGCTCCGGCACACCTCACTCTTTTGTTGTGCGGCAAGCTTTATCACCAAAGGAGGCTTTTGAGTCCAGCTCGTGCCTGCTTCCCTTTTTAAAAGTGAAGACATTCAAATGTGACCCGGCCTGCCTTCACTTTAACAGAGTCGGAAAGAAAGGCTAAGCATCATGCACACTACTGCTTAATAGGGCAGAACCAGAGCATCCCAAAGCAGAAAGAGAGGGCAATCACAGGGCTCTGTGTCCTGCAGAGCCATAGCACTTTAAGACATTGAGTGTGTGTGTGTGTGTGTGTGTGTGTGTGTGTGTGTGTGTGTGTGTGAGACCATGCACACATGCTAAAATTGTGTGTATGTGAAGTCTGTGCTAGTCATGTGCAAACTCATGCTAGAAGAACCAAGCAGGAGTCAGGTATACAGTGGTGCATACTCATAATCTTTGCTACTCAGGAGGCTGAGTCAGGAGGATCGCGTATTCTCAGTTGGCTTGGGCTAGCTAAGTCCAGCCTGAGAAACTTCGAGAAGCCCTGAAGCTGGAACGAAGGCAGCTTAGCCGTGCACAGAACACCTGCCCTGCACGCACAGGTTCAACCCTGCTGCTTCTAAGGAAGAAAAAACATCTCAGACCTTTGCAGGGGCTGCTGCATTCAGCAGCGATACCAGACAACTCTCTTGCTGATTTGTTTGTTTGTTTGTTTCCTTTTTGTGTTTTTGAGAAAGAGTATCACTATGTAGCTTTGACTGGCTTAGAACTCGATGCAAAGACCAGGGTGGCTTTGAACTTCGGAGCTCTAGCTGTCTCTGCCTCCCAAGTTATGGCATTAAATGCATGCGCCACCATGGCCAGTGACCAGTGCATACTGAAGTGTTAGCCATGTCCTCGTCAGTGACGTGGAGTCAGGCGTGCAGCCCCCATTTAGTTATTTACTTAGACATCTTGGAATACTGGAGAAATTATACCCCTCCCTAACTGCCTGGGAAACTAACAGATTTGGCAATTGACAGATTATCAAAGGAGACACGTGCTTAAGAAACAAGAGGTTGAAGCAGTTAGCACATTTCAGGCTGAGTCCACCAAGTGCTCGCTGTCCGCGTGAGCGGGGTGGTGCTGGGCCCCTTGTCACTGAAGAGACTGGGGCTTAGGGAGTTGGCTTAGTCCCCTGATAATGGCTCTGAGGTTCCTGTCTGTACTGTGCTGGCCTTCTGGGGGTGGGGGTGGGGGCAGCAAGGAAAGCGAGGGCAGCCAGAAGGCAGGTGCAGCCCCACCCTGCGTCACCCACTGTGGGTGAGTCCTCATCGCCGTCACTGTTTGCATCTGGGCCTTAGGTTACGGTGCCAAGAATAAAAATAAGCCTGGCTATTTTTCACTCATATTTTGGTACTTCCTTCTCTTCATTTCAAAATGCCATTGAAATAGAACTCTAATTTTTACTTAAAATATGCCATCTTAATAAATCCCCACATTATTATTTTGGCTTGATATATTTAAAGATCACCTCGTTTCCCAGAACAACTCATCTTCAATAATATAATTACGATCAATAGGAAGTATATATATATATATTTATATATATATATATACATACACACACATATATATTATATGCTTATTTTATCTGAAGGCCTGTCCTTCAGAGAAAAGAGTCAGTCTATCTATCTATCTGTCTGTCTATCTATCTATCTATCTATCTATCTCTATCTATCTATCATTTATCTATTGCTCTACCCTATCCTCTCTCTGTCTCTGTCTCTGTCTCTGTCTCTCTCTCTCTGTGTTAATTATTTATTTGTTCTCTTTTGGTAAATCAATCTGTTTCTTTCATCTTTCTCATCTGTCACTCATCTCTCTGTCATCCTTCCAGTCATGCGTGTCTACCTGAACTGGAATGAGCCATAATTTTGGAACAATACAATTTTCCATTTCCTCTTTAAATACCAGAACTGTAGATACTATACCAAGTTCTCTTACATGCACTGTCTTGCATTTTGGTTTGATGTGACTGTCTTATTGGGTAGCGCTGTCATTTGGAACATTTCACTTGGAGAATGAAGGTCTTTGGGGATTCATATTCCTCTTGGCCTCAGCTAGGATTCCTCCAGTGTGGGCCCACGCAGAATCTGTGCTCATGATTGCCACCAGCAAGGGACAGAGAGCAGTGGCCATCAGAGGGAGGAGGACGGAGCCGGCCTCCCCTGGACTGACCTGGCCTCCCCTGGACTAACCTCACAGGTTTTTCCCTACCCACAGGGCGGAGAGCCCAAAGCCAAAGCTATCTTCCTCCCAAAGTCTCCTCACTGGGCTCAACTTGTAGACTGGCAATTTTGGCCAGTGAGGCCAGTGTCTTTTTTTTTTTCTAATGACCATCTCATTTAATTAGCAATCTAAGAAATATTCATAGTAATCATTTTGATGCCCCTTGAAATATTTTTCATTTGTTTTAAGTTTTGGGTTTTTTGTTTGTTTGTTTTTGAGCCTGAGCTGGCACCATTGAGCTCCTCTCCTTCCTCAGCCTCCCAAATGTTCCACTATGCAACATTGCCAGTCTTAACATACCCTTATATTTTAAACAGTATAGGTAAATACTAAACCAGATTACTTGTATCCGGAGTTTTCTGTGAAAACCCCCCTTGTGGGGCTGACGATGGACCTCAGCCAGAAGCTGCGCCTGCGGAGGGTCCTGCAACCCAGATGTCACTCTTGGTTCTAGAATCTCGGGGAGATGTGGTGGCTTGCCAGGCTTGAGGAGTGGGACTTGGGGTTCTGTGCCTGGCTGTGGGGTCAGGTTCGCTCCGGCCATGCAGCAGCAGCTGCAGCAGCAGCAGCAGCAGCAGCAGCAGCAGCAGCAGCAGCGGTGTAGCCAGCTGCCTCCTCACCTCCTGCTCTCCCAGCTCTGCTAACTGCCCCCTGCTGCTGTCCAGCATTGCTCAGCTTGGGTGACAGGCTCGACCCCGCCATGGAAAGATTTCATCTTTTTACCTGAGGACAGTGACTCAGTCTCCAGAATAGGTACCAGGGGATGGTGGTTTATGACAGGTTCCCACCCGCTCCTGTACCTTGACCGACTAAGCACACAGTAGGATCCATCAAGATGGCTGCCCATGCTTGCTGAGAGGTGGTATTCGTCAGGTCCTGTGCCCGTCTTGTCCCACCTGTGTTAGAAGACACGTCTGTGAGTGGTAAACACACCTGCTGTCTTTGTAAGCACACAGAAGAGGAAGCTTGGAGAAATTAGGACTGGAAGACTGCCTGGAAGGTGCTCAGGCCCTCCGAGGCCTATCTGACATCTCAGCTCACGGGTTAAGCCTCCACGCTGGCCTACAGGTGCCGAGGTGCTCCAGACCCCAGGGAGCCATGTTTACTGTCATTGGCAAGAATGGGTGGGTTCTGGTCTCTCCTTCATATGTGAACGACTTCCGTGATCCTTTTCATTTTGGTCTTTGCTGGATGAGCAGCCAGGAACTTATTTTGCAAAAATAGGATGTTGGGAGACAGTGTTTTTTTTTTAATATGGAATATGTGTCACTGTACTTAGGTCTTACTCACCCCCATCTCTTTCCCTTGTTCCCACTCCTGTTGGCCTCCTGCCTCCCCTCAAATAGTGCCTAACACACACGCACGCACGCACGCACGCACGTGTGTGCGCACACATATATATGTGTGTATATGAGTGTTGCATATGGATGTTGCAGTAATTTCTTTCTTTGTGCTCCCACCATTCTCTTTTGCTCCCCAAATATTTCCCACCAGAGCTCTTCCCTGTACATGGTCACCTTGCTCTGTCTGGATGATGAAAGGAAACCTGTGATATTTTGCTGCTGAGTCTGGCTTATTCACTTAACATAGTGACTGCCAGATCCAGCCCTTTCTGATCCAAATTATCCACACAGTTTCTTTATCTCTTAGTGACCACGTAAAATTACGTCGTCAGTGTAGTTTGCTCTGTCTTCATCGGTTCGTCTGCTGATGGGCATCTAGGCTGGCTCCCTGTCCTGGATGCTGTGAACAGAGTGAGAAAACACGAGCAGCAGATTTGAGGGGATCTCGGAGGAGTGTTTGCAGAGGCTTTGGTTATCTACCCAGGGACGGCACTCAGTGCTCTTAGAACTCCCACACTGGCTTCCTCAGTGTTGCCAGTTTGCGCGCTGACTGGAGAGATCCTCTTTTCCTGCTTTCTCTCCCGTGCTGTCATGACCAGCATGCACCACCACACCTACCACTTCCAGGTCACCCTTTAGGACAAAGGACATTCGGTCTATGTCAAGGAGTTACATGAACAACAAAAAATAAACAGGCACATATGACGCCAAAGTAAATGTAAGTTGAGGCAATACCCTTGCTGCTCCATGACGTCAGAGCCCGAAACTCTCCAGGAAAAAAAGCATCATGTTTAGTGCTGCTCTGTGAGATCATGACATTTGATGAGTACTTGTTAGCTTAATCTAACTGCATGAAATAAAATATTTCCAAGCAATGGGCATTCACAGCCAGCCAGATACACACCACCTTCTCAAGCCTTACTGTAAAGTACAGAGACTGATGTGAAAACCAACACAAGCTACATTTCAGGTGGACAAAGAGTTAATAGTCCCAATGCGAAGGAAAAAGCCATAACCAATCGATATGGAAAGACAAATCCTCCAATAGAAAGACGGTCAAAGGACATGAGCAGAGAGCTCAGAGAAGATGAGACCCAAACGTCAATAATCAAAGATCAGCGATGGGTATCTTTGTAGCCATTAAATATGCGAGGCTGACTTGTGACTACCGACATATTAAATGTGTGAGGCTAGCTTGTGACTACCGACATAGTAAGATGCCCATGACATCGTGTTGAATGGGGGAAAAGTGGTGCAGCTACAAAACAGCAGGCAGAGTGTGACTTCATTATAGAGAACTGTGCCAGGCTGTGTTTGTCCACAATCTTGAAACTAATAGGCAGGTTCTTAAAGTTGATTCAGCAGAAAAGAGAGTATGAGGGATTGAACAAATTCCCATCGCACTATGCCAAGCCAGCAGACCTGTGACCTTACTGCTTGGGCAGGAGACACGGGATCCCTCATCAACAAAGCGGCCACCATGGCCACTATCTCATCCTCCACTTCCTTGGGATCAAAGGATCTTGATTTTTTTTTTTTTACTTTCTTATGTTCATTTTTTTCCCCTCTCTACACATTAAATGAGCTTAGGAGTAATTTTTATTAGTGTAAAGATAGATTTCTGCATGTCCTGCCTTTTAAAATAATGACTACATAGTTTTAAGTTCAGGAAAATGTTTTCAATTTTTTTCAAGTAGAAAACAAAATTTGGAGGCTGTGGGTGTGTGTCAGTGGAGAGTGCGGGCTTAGCACGTGCACAGGTCTGGGTTTGATCCAGTGCAGTGAGGCGATGGCAGTGCATGAGGGAGGGAGGAAATGTGGCTAACCAGTGGCTGTCTTCAGTGTAAGTGCCCACAAATGAATAAGACTTCTCCAACTGGGGGGAAAGTTGTCTATCCCAGACCCTGTGTTTAATGAGTATTTACTGAGCACAAAGTGAGGAACTGCACAAGTCATTCTCCAACATTACTGCTTCCCAGGCCTGGCTACTGCTTCCCTCCCTCCCAGCCTCCAACCCCTCCCTCCTTCCCTCCCTCCCAGCCTCTAGCCCCCTCCCTCCTTCCCTCCTTCCCAGCCTCCAGCCCCCTCCCTCCTTCTCTCCCTCCCAGCCTCCAACCCCTCCCTTCTTCCCTCCCTCCCAGCCTCCAGCCCCCTCCCTCCCCCTCGCCTCCCCCCCCCTCCTTCCCTCCCTCCTAGCCTCCAGCCCCCCTCCTTCCCTCCCTCCCAATCTTTAGTCCCCTCCCTCCTTCCCTCCCTCCCAGCCTCCAGCCCTCTCCCTTCTTCCCTCCCTCCCAGTCTCCAGCCCCCTCCCTCCTTCCCTCCTTCCCTCTTTCCAACATTCCATCCCTCCCTTCTTGCCTGCCTCTGTCTCCCTCCCACACTACTACACTCCTGCTCCCGCCTCTTTCCGCCCCTCTCCTCCACACCGCCTTTTCTCCCCACAATGGTGGCCTTGTTTGTCAGGTGGGCTAGACCTCACAGCTCCACACTGCTCCCTCACAGAGCTTCCACTCCCGCTGTCATCACCACTTGACTGCTCAGCGCTCTGACCCAGCATGACAGCCTCCAAGAAGGCTGTCACTCAGCTCTCAAAATTATGGGCAAGTGAATCCCACAGGAAGAAGAGCAAATGGCCCAGAACCACATGGAAATGTGCTCATCTGGCCAGCCCTCACAGTGATGAAGAACCATCTCTGGTTAATTCACCGGTTGACATGCTCCTCAAAAACTGACAGGGAGTTGTGAAATTGATGGCAGCCTACGCTGTCCATAAGATTAGGAGAAACCAGGCACTCTCAGACTGCCAGTTGTTGGCATGTGCATAGGTATGTGTCCATGTATGTGTATATATACCCCATGCTCACACACGCACATGTGTATGCACGTATATCCGCACACATGTATTTTCTGGAGACTAGTTTGACACAGATGTCTCACCTGAACAATTCCTCTTTTATGTAATTTGTTATAGATTTGAGTCTGTATTAAAAAGGATAGTTGGCCTAGAACTAGAATTTGCATAGATGTTCTTGTATAAGGCTAAAACTTTGTAAACCATTCAAGGGTTCTTTGAAAAAGAATACCCTAGGAAACCGTTGGCTGCTAACTGCAAAAGCTGCGCGGCTATGCAGTGTGAAGATGATTCTTTAGGGCTGTCACCAACACAGAAAAATATCCACCATGTATGTGTCCATCATCTGACAACAGTGAACTGTTTCATTTCACATGGTCCTCTTTGTAAAAATGAAAATACGTTATGTACTTAAATTTAAATTTTAATTTATGTTTGGACTGCATGTATGGGTGTTTTGCCTGATGCACGTCTGTGCATCCCATGCGTGCAACGTCCGCATGGATGTTAGATCCCCTGGAACTAAAGTTACAGATGGTTGGCACGTCTGTGCATCCCATGCGTGCAACATCCGCATGGATGTTAGATCCCTGGAACTAAAGTTACAGATGGTTGGCACGTCTGTGCATCCCATGCGTGCAACATCCGCATGGATGTTAGATCCCTGGAACTAAAGTTACAGATGGTTGTGAGCCTCCGTGTGGGTGCTGGGAACCAAGTTCAGGTCTAACACAACAGCAGCCAGTGCTTTTAATCTCTGAGCTAATTTTCCAGCTGCCATTACTCTCTCTCTCTCTCTCTCTCTCTCTCTCTCTCTCTCTCTCTCTCTCTCTCTTTCTCTCTCTCTCTCTCTCTTTGTGTGTGTGTGTGTGTGTGTGTGTGTGTGTGTGTGTGCACGCGCAAACACCTGGAAGGGAAAGGTATTGAGAGAAATGCTCCTGGTGGTTACCTCAGAGTAGAAGAGTCAGGGCTGATGCCATCTCTCCTTCTAATCCTCCCATGTTCATTTCCTCTCTCTTCCTCTCTCTTCCTCTTTTCTTCCTTCCTTCGTTTCTTACTTTTTCTCTTTTCTTATTTTCATAACCTGCTGTCCATATATGCACAGGAAACCTGCCAGTGGCCACCCCTCAAAAAAAAAGTGAATCTCTTGCCCCAACTGGAAATATCTCGGGTTTATCATCTTCTAAAGTTGTCACTGTAGTCAGATAAAACCAAACTCAAACAAGGGAGTGCCACCGTTTCAGGAAAAAAGAGTCAAACCCGCATTCAGTCATGGTCAATGTGACTTGCCTTGATCGCATCCCGAAAGGAAGATGCCTCAGGCGCCAGAACCTGCTAGCACCCACATCTCCTCCATGCTGACATCTTCTCCCAGGGGCTCCCCTTTGCTCCCACAAACCTCCCTGATGTCAGCACTGTCTTGGAGAACATGAATGAACGTGGGCTTGGGACTGGTACACAGCATCACGTAAACGGTATAGAGAGAGACAGAGGAGACTTGGGGCTACCAGGAGCAAAGGCGTGCATGTGGCTTTGTTGGCTAATTAGCGTAGGTGGGTGGGTTGGTTTATGTAGTTTGATTTTTTTTTTTTTAGCAGTCATTGCCGTAGGAGCTAAGCATCATTTGAAGGGAACTACACACTCAACTTCAAGCATGTTGAGAGGGAACGGCACTGTCCTAGCTAGGGTTTCTGTTGCTGTGATGAAACACCATGGCCAAGACCACTTGAGAGGAAAGGGTTTATTTGGCTCACACATCCATAATGCGGTTCACCAAAGGAAGCCAGGCCAGGAACTGAAGCAGGCCAGGAACTTGGGGGCAGGAGCTGACGCAGGGGACATTGAGGAGTGCTGCTCACTGGCTTTCTTCCCCTGAGTTTTCCAGTCTGCTTTCTTGTAGTGCCCAGGACCAGTAGCCTAGGAAAGACACCATCCACTATGGGCTGGGCCCTCCCCCTCCCCCACCAATCTCTAATTAAGAAAATGCTTTACAGCTGGGTCTCCCCCTTATTTCTTTCTTCACTTTGCATCCTCACCGTGGCCCCCCTCCCCCTCTCACGGTCCCACCTTCACACGCCTCCCCCATGCCGCCCCCATGCTAACCAGCCTATCCCGGCACATCAACTCCAGCCACACTAAGTGCATCATCCTCTCCCACTGAGGCCAGACTAGTTTTACAGAGGCATTTTCTCAAGGGAGGTTCCCTTCTTTCAGACAACTCTAGTTTGTGTGTCAAGTTGACATAAGACCAGCCAGCACAACCATCAGCCATGGCCTAGGTCAGCAGTAGAGGGCCCGACTAGCGTACACTACTGAGGGCTGGGCATGTGTGGCTCAGCAGTAAAGCACTTGCCTAGAATCTTCCAATAAATGGTGGAGGTGTTGCTCTGCAGTTGAATGCTTGCCTAAAATGTATAAGGCCTTGCATTGCATCCCAGCACCGCAGTATGCATGCATACATACATATTTGTGCAAACACATATAATATATATGCACAAACAAAAGCATAAACCATTTGACTAGGAGTAAAGGCACCAATTCTATGGTCCTATGCCAGGTTTACTACTACTTATCAGTCAAGCTAGGCATAAAGGCATATACATATGTAATTATACATAATATATTATATAATATCACACATTATATATTATGATATATTATATATAAACAATACATTATATAAATATATACAAATAATATATTTAATATGATATTATATATTGCATATATATACATATGTTTGTGTAAATTTATGTATTAAGCAATACAAAACAATAATGAAGAAACTTAGCTGAGATTAAGCACACGGGAGCAACAGAAGCTACACACTGAGGTAGAGAAAGTTAGGAAAGATAGGACTTCAGCGTGTGAAATCAGCCAGGTGTCGTGGCTCCCATCTTTCATCCCAGCACTCAGAAGGCAGGTGGATCTCTGTAAGCTCCAGGCCAGCTAAGGCTACATATCAAGACCCTGTCTAAAGAAATCTTTATTTAAAAGTGTGAAGTTTTTAAAAATCAGGATTTAAGCTGTAGGTGTGAGGGGTAGCTCGGCAGTATAGCGCTTGCCCAGCATGTGAGAGGCTCGGGGTTTGTGCTTCCGCAACAAAAGAAAAAAAAAAAAAAAACAATACAAAGAGAAGAGCCCCTTAGGGAATAGTAAGCCCCCAAAGCCTGACCAACGTTCTTAAGAATAAAATACGGAAACAGGAACAACCAGGACCCTTATTTAAAAAGAGAGGACACTTGCGAGTGCCATGGTGTAGTGGCATAAAGGGAAACTGGCATTGAGTTAAAAACATATATAAATGGCGTTATGGGAGCACAGCGAAGGATTATGAGTTGAAGGTTGAGAGAGTAAAGGGAGATGAAACAGTTCAAAAGGGAAATAGTGGATGCACCTTTAGCTAGAGGAAGCGGAAGTCACAGCAAACACGAGCGTGTAAGGCTAAGTGTTCTCACTACTGAAGCCAGCAGCTGGAAAGAGTCCAGGGAAAGTCAGTGGGCAGCCATGTTAGAAGGGACCGAGTGGGCTCCGCACCCGGCGTTGCCTTGCCCAGCTCTGGTCACACTGTGTGATCTGGGCAAGTATTTGATTAATGTCTTCCTCCCCCTGGAGACTTCAGGAACACAGGGGCAGGAGTATTTCAGGGTACTGAAAGAGAGTACTAAGGCGTAAAAGCCCAACTCCATGTAAGAAGGAATCAACACAGCTATATCCCCCAAGGTTCTGGAAAGAGGTTCGACTAGCCATTCCCCACGCCCTGCAAACCAAAGCTACCCAGGTCTTTAACTCGGCCACACAGCAGCTGACTATAAAGCTTGTGACATATAGCTCCAGAAATGAGAAACTATAGTCTAGGCAAGGAGTGACAACTCTGCCAAGGTGATCTCAGGGAGAGAGAGGGAGCCCCCAGAAGTGAGACAAGCCAGGGGGGAGGCAGTCAGTGCCCATAGGACCTCCCCGCCCACCTCTGCTCTTCCATTCGCTACTGCACAAAGGTTGTGTGGCCACATTCATTCTCCTGATGAGGCGACTGAGTCCCAGATTGTGTCTGACTGAGGAAACTTAGCTAAAGGTGATGTCTGTATGAGCTAGAGTGATGGCTCAGCAGAGGGACCGAGTTCTGTTCCCAGCTCCGATGTGGTGGCTCACAACAGAAGAGAAGGCGGCCGGGGTTGGCCAGCTGTGTCAAGGAACATGAGTCTCATGCTGCGTGACAGAGGTTTGAGCTGCCTCTGAGTTTGGCAGCATAAAATAACCTCGTTGAAGTCTGTAACCATGGCTTCAAGAAGTATATCCTTTTCTGGTTGTGGTTTTAGACTTCATCCTAACCTGCTGAAGAAGTAACCGAGAACCGTCAGACCCCTTTGGTGACTAAATTTGTCAGGATTAGGTGTTTGAATTTTAGTGGCTCGATAAAAATCTCCTCTGATTGAGCCTACAAAGGGAAAAGTTGCAGGCTAGTTTATATTTTGGGAGGTTTTTGTTTGTTGGTTTGTTGTTTGTTTTTTTCATGAGTGTTGTGCTAAGTAGCCCAGGCTGGCTCCAAACTCACTGTGTCTCTCAGGCTAGCCTCAAATTTGTGATCCTTCCACCTCTGCCTTCCAAGTCCTAAGATTGCTGGGATTCCAAATGTGCGGTCTTTAAAGAAGATGTGACTATGTTACATCTAAGGTAGATAACACACTGTTGTGGGGTGGATATATGATATTAGAAAGGCTACTGTGCTGAATCAAATGAGCACACCTGCCCTCTTACTCAGGTTTGTTGTGGGTGTGAGTGAGTGAGTGAGTGAGTGTGCATGCGCACGCTCGGGCGCGTGTGTGCACGCCCCCTCATGTGTGTGTGCCAAGAGCAGCTAAAGTCTATTTATTTCACATGATTTCCATACACACAGCCTGCACATTTTACTAACGTCCTCACACTGAACATTTGGTCTGTAGACTTCCTCGTCCTCCATTTCTGATGTGAAGGCTGCTTGTTATCCAAGGCTTCTCGGGAGGAGAGGCCATGTCAGCGTCAGCTGCTGAGGAGTGGGTCTCCTTTTCCCTGCTGTCTCCTGTGGTGGATTGTGTATGTGGCGGGGGCAGAGCATTTGATTTATCAAGATGAATGGGCTTCACAAACAAACGATTCCATTTTTCTTAGAGGCATTATCATCCCATCTGACACGAACATATGATAGGGGAAATTGGAAGTGGAAGGTTATGCTCGAGAAGTGGCCACTGACAGTCACATTCTTCCCAGCTCGGCGACTTCAGCGGGAGCCTCCTCCACCTCTTCCTCCACCTCTTCCTCCTCCTCTTCATCAATAGAAAATTTGCCCACATATACACTAATAAAAATAAATCTGTTTTCGATTACTAACTATGCAGCCAGGTGCTTGTTTGTTATGAGAAAGGCATGTTCATTAATTCTCAGCTATGAAAAGTGCACTGTGCCATAAATACACAATTCAAAATGTACCACTGATAAATGAATACACAGGTTGTTAACGTGCCAGGGACAGGTACCGGGCATAAAGCACACGCCTGACAGGAGTGTCCAGGTGACGGTCAGGCCTTAAACAGCCAATGTCAGGCAGCCCTGTCCGTCCACCTGCCTTCCCGGCTCCCCTCCCGGGAGCTTCAACCCGCCTTGTTTTCCCTTTGCCAGAGCAGATTTGGGAAGAGGAAGAGGACTACTCTCAGTGAGCTGCTTGGGTGGGGGCATGCTCCCTTTGCTCGTGGGGTGACCCCTCGCTGTGTGGTGTGGCCGTTGATCCCGGGGTTTCCTTCAGTTTTTGAAGCAGGTGGCTCCTGGACCACACAGGTCCTGTCCTGTGTGGCAGAGGGGATGGGATGACGTCACGGTGGCTGTC
>OU015759.1:834212-863485 GCA_907169655.1 Acomys percivali
CACACACACACACACACACACACACACACACACACACACACACACACGACGCCAGCCGCTTGTATCGTCTGGAAGGGAGTTCGGCGTGGATTCTAATGACCTGCCGCTTCATCTGTGATTAAAGATTGTCATCTATGCGAAGCTCAATTGCAGCCTGAATTGTTTTTCCGCTGTTAACTTGGTAGAATTGCCCGGGTTTTAAGAGCTTTGCAGAAACCGCTCCAACCTTGACTGCGCAGGAAAGGAACACAGATCCCTGTTCCTGAGTTTGAACGTGTGCCATTCCCTGAGTCAGGACAGTGGGGAGATACCTCGGGTCGCAGCAGGAGCGCCTGGGAAGGATCCTCCAAGCTCTGTGATGGGAGACATCTCCCCTACCCTGCACAGGCTATTAGATCATGAATTATCATGCTTCCTCGGTTTTACAGATAAGAGAAGGGAACCCTCAAAAGGTTAGCGGATTTGCTCAGGATTACACAGCTAAGAACTGGTGGAGTTCGGCTTTTCTGTTGGTTTTGGTTTGGGCTTTGCTGAGCCAGGCTCTTGCTGCTTGACTGACCTTCAACTCCTTAAATGGTGCAAGCTGCCTGAGCCTTCCTGCCTCAGCCTGTCTGGAGAGCTGGGATTATGAGTATGCGCCCCTAGACCTGGCTGGCACTTAGTCTTGACCCCGGGGGCCATTTGTATGGCAAGATTCTCCATTCAGCCCATGCTGTGGGCCTGTCTTCCCAACACGACTATGAAGGTTACAACTGGGAACAAAGCCCCTGGAGAAGGGGCAACGATTTTAGTGTTTTCCTCACCACGCTGTTCCCAGAGGATTCTGGGGCAGCCTCAGTATAAGCCAGTTTTGGGGTTTGTTTTTGTGTTTTAGGGTTTTTTCTTATTTGCTTTTGTCTGATGGGAGCAGAGTATCGCTGTGTAACGCCAGCACGCCTCCAACTTTCAGTTCACCCCGTTTCTACCTCCCAAGTGCTGGGATTACAGTTACGTGCTCCCACTCTCTTTTCGTCCTGATGTTCACCGGAGCATGACAGCTGCATAACCCCTGTACAGTGCTGAAGTCGGTGTGAGGATGCTGCTGTCTCTGTGAGACTGAGTCCTGGGGAGGAGGCTTCCTTGTTTGCAGGGTCAGAACTCTGGTCAGCGCCCCTGGCAGGTGTGGGGCCCTCAGAACCTGGTCTGGTGTTTTCTTTGTTGTTGTTCTTAAATTCCTTTCAACTACATGTAAGTAAGTCAGTATGAAAACCAAGAATATACTGTGAGCCTTTTGTGCTTAATGGCTTTGGGGGGGGGGGAATCCAATTGTGAAGTGGGGCAAAGCTCTGTGCCCCAAAGTGGCATCGTGACCCAAACATAGCAAAGGAGAGCTGCCCAGACCCCTGTGCCCTGCCAGCCAGTCGGACCGAGGCTTGTGCAAGGCCCGCTTCACAGTCACCCATCACGCCCGCCTCCGTGTTGCTGCCTTAATAGATTATTTAAAATGGTGCGTGTGTTTCCCGTGCAACCCCGAGTCAGCCCCGAACTGTACATACACACGAGCTGGGAGACGTAATTGCTTATCATGTATCTCTTTGTTCCAGACACTTTTATAAAAGACTATGTATTATGTATGGTGTGACCTTCAAATGTCAGGAATGTGTTGTGCAATAAACTGTCAATATTTGTGGTTATAAGGTACCAGATGACTTTTACAATAATTGGAACGGCTATATTAAAAGCTTGGATCACTCAGCTGGTTAAAGAGAGAGGCACAGGCCAGCGTTCACCAGGGACTCGCCTTCTGCCAACTATTAAATGAAAGATATCGCAAGGTGCTTACGATGTCTTCTTTGTTTAAGAAAGAATATTGCATGACATGTCTCCGGGGGACCCGTCGTCTCTGAATTGGCTTCCTCCTTTCAGTAGGTGCAATCCCCACGAAGCTCAGCCCCACAAGTCATGAGGACTGACCAAATAGCTTCTAAAAGTGATGGGTCCCGCTCGGCCACAGCTGCCTAGGGAAAGCATCCTTCCAGTGAGGGCTCCGGCCTGCTCTCCACCCCACCCAAGGAGGAGAGGTCGTAAATTATCTTAAGAGGATCTTAAAAGCCATGTTTTTTCCCCCTCTTAGGAAAATAAATTATATAGAAATCTTTGGGGAATTTACAGTGTGCTGAAAGTAGAGCTTTCTAGAGTTTCTTTCTCCCTTTCTTTCCTCCTCCTCCTCCTTAAATTGGAGTTCTCAAACTATAAAAAAAAGGAAAGTAAGATAACAATTGAGTTGTAATCTGAATAAATGAATTAAATAAAAAATAAAAAGGGAGAGTACCAGGAATATTTTCAAATAATTGCAATAGAGATCAGGTCATAGATAACGTTATGAATATCTGCGTTTTTGTGATGTCTCAAGCCACTTCGGGCCAGGCCGCCCAAGCAGTTTCTCTCATGGGGGCCAGTCTTAGTATTAGACTCCAATTTGCTTGCCTTCCGAGCATCCTAGGTAAATGTTCTACCATGGAGCTATAGACCCAGCTCTCATTTTATGTTTCAGTTTGAGACAGGATCTTTCCAACCTGCCCAAACTGGCTTTGAACTTGGGACGGTCCCAGCCCAGCTTCTGAGTGGCTGGGATTAGGGGCATGTGCCAACTCCTGTTTGTGCTTAGACGTATCGATTGAACACTTGCTGCAGGCTGAGTTTTGACCATGTGCCAAGTTTGCCTCTGTTCCCTCCCTGTTGGCAGGAAGGAATGGGCACTTAGTGCTTTGAGATCACAGGTCCCAACCGGGAGTCTAAGAGCGCCTACTAATTACAGTTTGAATCTGGCATGGTCCGTAAGCTCATGTCTTGAATCACTCTTCACAGACGGGCGACACTCTTTTGGGAGGTGGGGCCTGGCTACTGGAGGTGGGTCACTGTCTAGCCCGTGGTGATTTGACGAGCCTCCCAGCACATTCCCACCGCTAACAACTCTACCACACTTCCCTGCACGACATACTGAGATTCTCAAGAACCGTGAGCCAAGAGACCAATAACTTTTGTCTCTTCAGTTGTTTGTGCACAGACATTGAATTGACTAATACAGTGTCCACAGCCCTCAGAACCACAGCAGGACCAGGCAGCCTGAGGTTACAGGGATGTTGTCAACAGCAGCCATCGGTGGAAGAGTAAGGAAGAGACCCCGCGGTGGTCCAATCACAGCAGGTGGCCGGCAAGTCCGACCATTAGGAGAGGACTGTGGGCCAGGTGAAACCGGAAACACATCTGGCCCGTGGTGCTTCACAGAGCTCGAGTGCATCTTTAGGGAAATTTAACGCACGTGCCGCTTGTTCCTTTTCACTGAATTCATCAAAGTGTTGCTCTAGAGAAGTGATTTGAAATCCTGTTATCTGATATTTTCTTCCTTTAAAAGATGGCTGAATTTTTCATGACCCAGTTCCCCACTTCCAGAAACCCCGCCTTGCCAGCTAGCATCACAAGTCCCCGCGTCCTCAGGTCCCCATGTTCTCACATCCCTATGTCCTCACGTCCCCAAGTCCCCATGTCCTCATGTCCCCATGTCCTCACGTCCCCAAGTTCCCACTCCGCGCGTCCCCACATCCTCACGTCCTCACATCCCTGCGTTCTCACATCGCCAAGTCCTCACGTCTCCGCATTCTCGTGTCCTCATGTCCCCACGTCCTCACATCCCCACATTCTCGTGTCCCCGCGTCCCCACGTCCCCATGTCCTCCCGTCCTCATGTCCTCACATCCTCAAGTCACGGGCTCGGGCCCACCTGGTGCCCCAGATCCAATAACTCAAAGGATGCTGAGTGATGGTTAAAAAATAAAACAATAAGCAATACATTCTCACTTAAACATATTTTTACCCATCCATATTTTTCTTAGATGTTGAACATGACTATATATGGCCACCAGTAAGCTTTAGTAAAACAATAGAAAAACAAGTTAATTGTGACCCATTGCAAGCATTCCATGTTTCAGGGGCTCAGTGGAATCACAGTCTTGTTACCACTTGTGTGCATACATTAAATAAAATTTTTTTCATAAATAGCTCAGTTTCCTTCCTCAGATTCTTCACCGTGATCATTGCTTAATATTTTAGATTTTATTGAATTTACGTGGATGTTTGTGTGAATGTATGCCGTGTGTGTGTGTGTGTGTGTGTGTGTGTGTGTGTGCGCATAGGCCAGGAGAGGGCATTGGATCCCCTAGAGCTGCGGTTACAGGTGGGCGTGAGCTGGCTGATGTGGGTGCTGGGAACTGAAGTCAGTCCTCTGCAAGAGCAACATGTGCTCCTCTCCAGCCCACACGATCATTGCTTCGTTAGGGCCTGTTCACCTCAAAGCTCTCATCATAAATGACAGGATTAAGCTTTGAAGGGGAGTTCTGCATTCCTCTGGACGTTCTCCAAGGTGTTGGTCCCTCCCCACCAGAAAAGATCAGAAAGGCCCAGGGGCCTGTTGAGTTGACTGACCACAGTTCTTGGCCTCTACAAAGTGCTTGTGAGATCTCTTTGCATATCTAGACGTCCTGAGTTAGCTGCCAGGTCATCTCTGGAAATGTAGCTCCTGCTCCACTGGAAGTTCTGCGGGTCATGATAGCACTGCGTGTTGTGAGGCAGAGGAGCGCAGGGGCCGGCACCCGGTCCGTATGCGCTGCTGGGGACCAACAGTCACTGTGAGGGCCTTGCCACGCCGCCATCACTGCAGAGTTGTAGGCTGTCTTTCTAAACTGCACAGTGTAAAGGGGTGTAAACGGTCAGGCTGCCTGGCTTTTACTCATGATACATGCACAATTCAACACGCTCTCCCCATTCTTTGATTAATAGGACTACTTCAAAAATTGGTATAAACCCAGAAGACTGGCCAATATGTATTCTCTCTCTCTCTCTCTCTCTCTCTCTCTCTCTCTCTCTCTCTCTCTCATTTTAAAAAATATTTAATTAAAATATAATTATACTTTTCCCCATCTCTTTCCTCTCTTCCCTCCAACTGGTTCCTATGTCACCCATGCTACCTCTCAAATTCATGATCATGATCATCATTATTATTATTATTATCATCATCATCATGTGTGTAAATGCAACCTTCTCCTGAGCCTGTTCAATGTTGCTTGCATGTGATTGTTTTTCGGGCTGACCAATGGTGTTAGATGACCATTCAGGGGCCCATTCCTGGGAAAGACTAACCCTTAATAACCTCTATCTTTTCATCTAGAGGTGGAGCCTCGGGATTTCCCCAGCCATGTTAGCATACCAGCAGACGGCATCACTCACTGTTCAGCTCTTGTTTAGGCAGCCGCACTGTGGAGCTCTCCTAGGTGTCACTTCCCTGTCCTACCTGGAGGACACAATCCCACAGCCGCCTCCCTGGTCCTTTAGCCCTTACTCTCTTTCTGCCCCTCCTTCCACGACGACGTAGCCATACTGAGTGTCTTGACCACCTCCCGCGCTAGCAGCCCTCTAAGTCTCTGTGTCTTCGTCTTACCAGTGTCTGTTTCCCATTTGTGCCAGGTCAACCGAGTGTCCCGAATTGTGATTCTGCCATTTCAACTCTTGCATAGCAAGGTGCTGAGGGAGAGAGGAAGAGTTAGAGTGCTTGACACAGTCCTGAGCTGCAGTTTCTTCTTACTTCATTGGCTGGAACCAGTCACATGGGGTTAACTTAGAGCAAGGGATGCTGGGAAGTGTAGTCCATGAAGTAGAGTGCAGGGAAAGGAAGTACACGCAGTCCTCCATGCAGTTTCCTCCCATGTCTTTGAGCTGTACCCCTAGCATCTCGCTTTGTTCTCAGGTGAGGCCAGGGCGGGTGATGTGAGGCAGTGGGCAGAGGCAGCCTGGGATGGGCTTGGGGCTTCTCCAGCGTCATAACACGACAGCTGAAAAACCTGGGTGGTCCAACCCTGTGCCCCCATCCATAGAGGAAGGAACCAAGGCTAGGGAGGGATGGTGGACTTGTTTAGGGACATGAAAGGACCCCCACCCTCAACTCCCATCTCCCAGGAGCTTTCTGGGCAAATGGCCACTTTTAATATATTGAGGGAGCCTAGTGTGTTAGAACAACCCATGGGAAAATCTACACGTAACACAGAAAATCGTTTTGCAAGCCAAAAAAAAATTTAATTCTAAACATACTGTTTATGGATGAGGTTTAGAGTGTATCGTGCACAAGGTGCCCATGAATGAAAAATCATGTCTGCTGTGTAACGGGATAGCCAGCCTCGGGGCTGGATTTGCATGGCCCCTGTCCCAGTTAGTATGCCTGTGCCTTAAAGTTCAGGGACTTGGCTGCCTAGCTATCTGCCTTGGACCTCCAGCACTACAGCTATGTTCTGTTTATGGGGATAATAAAATGGCCAGTGGTACCTGGACGCAAGAGCATCTTTCTCACACCTTAACATCTACCCTTGGTGGCTGGCCTCACCCAACCCACAGCGGCTTAGAACAAGCAGAGGGAAAGCAGGAGACGTGTTTCCGACTTCGAGAAGATGAAATTAGGAAGGTCTGCCACTCGCTTTACCCTGAAATAGCATATTTGAAACCCAACTTGAAATGCTATTTGAAATGCTATGGTTCTCTCTCCCCGTGGTAAGCAGTAAGTAACTCCCAGCTTCTCTATAAGGGGAAGCGAGCAGAGGCATTGTGTACCTGTTTCTGACGTCCTGAGGTCGAGGCGAGCACAGCCCATGCCTCTCAGGAATGTTACTTGCCTCATCCGTGTAAGGCGTTGCCTTGGAAAAGATGCCCCTGCGCCATTCAGGAGCATCAAGAACTGACGCGGAGTTCGTGGCCAGCATCAGAATGCACCCTGGGCAGGGGTGTGCTATTATGTGAGGGAGCAGGCAGGGCTCTGCCTTCTTGCCGGAGAATTATGGAGGACCAGGTGACAGTTCCCTCCTAGGAGGGAAAAGAAGTTCTGGAGGTTGAAGGAGAGGGAAATAAGGGAGCAGGGCTGTGGAGATGGCGTCGCCAGGCCGCGGAGCCTGACAACCTGGCTTTGATACCCAGGGCCCACAAGGTGGAAGGGAGAAGCCAACTCACGCGTCCCGTGCTTGAACTGTCACAGGCCTGCTTTGACATCCATGTGCACTTGTGGACATGGACACACACACACACACTACAAAATAAATACATCGGTGTAATTTAAAAAATGTTTTAAAAACTTGAACAGGCTTCTGACGTGACAGCCTTCAGGGGTCTGCAGCCACAAGCTAGCCGCCCCGCATGCAGGGATGGGGGACGCGTATCAGGATAGGTGACAGGATGTGGCCCAGCCGTGAGGCAGAGGGGCACTGTGAGCCCTTCTGTGCTCTGAGCAGAGCCAGCACCCGAGTCACATGTCTTGTAAAGCTCCTGGTTCTTGGGGTTGTGTGCAGTTTAGCACATCCATGCTCATCAGCGCCCATCCCAGTACCGGTTTGGACTGGATTCATCCACAAGGCCCCAAGTGTGTGCACTGGGTAGAGACTGCAGAACGTTCCCAGACTTCCTTGCATTTGGCTTTCTGCCTCTGTGGACACTTCCTGGGACCACCCACCATTCCTCTTCATTGTGGCTCAGAGTTTGTTTTTCTAGAAGGATTAGTCTAAGAGTAAACGCCATAGGCCTGCTGGCCCTCCCAGAGAAAACGGTTTCTGCGTAAAGTGAAAATTAAACTCTTAAATCTGCAAAGAAAGCTGTTTATCTTACAAATTTATTCCTTTTATTGGACCACACATACCCACGATATAAAGATAAAAGAGAAACAGATACGGGCCATCACTTAGAGTGACATATAGCGAGGCACAGGTCATCGCAACTTCTGTAAAGCCTTCGAAAGCGGCGGTTCTCTCTCTCTCTCTCTCTCTCTCTCTCTCTCTCTCTCTCTCTCTCTCCACATTTATCTGGAATATTCTGAGCAAATCCTCACCAAAAGCTCCAGTGGAAATAGGCCCTTCCTCACCGAGTGCACATCTCGTATTATCCCACGACAGCCATGTTGTCCCTCAGACCGGACCTCGCTGGAAGAGGCTGCTGGGGTGAGCCATGGGACAGGAGGGCTTGAAGGAATCTGCCTGATCGTATCCTGACACTCATGTCCCGCTTATAATTCAAGAAGGTGGCTGCTGGCTTCCGGAGTTAAACCGGGCATCTTGCTTGGTCTCCAGGGGACACTTGGCAAAGTTTTAATCCACGTCATCATCTCCTTAACTGACCTGAAGATGCCAGGAAGTCTGAGAGATTTGAGATGAGCAAATGTTATGGACTGGGGGAGGAAGCCAAAGGGATGGGTACATGGAGATGGAATTGGAGCTCAGGCAGACTGCATGCAGCGCTCCATCCCAATACTCAGAAGGCAGACGTAGGAGGACTATGAGTTCAAGGCCAGACTGAACTACGTGGTGGGATTCTGTCTCAAAAGAGGAAGGAAGGAAATGGGGAGAGGAGGGAGGGAGAGAGGGAGGGAGGGAGGGAGGGAGGGAGGGAGGGAGGGAGGGAGGAAAGAAGGAAGGAAAACAACAGCAACCAAATAAAACATAGGTTTGGAGACAGGGCTCAGCAGTTAAATCATAGACTGCTGTGGCATGGGGCCTGAGTTCGGTTCCCAGCACCCATGCCCGAGAGCCCACTCTAGCTCCAGTGTGTCACTTGCTCTCTTGTGATCTCCGTGGACACCTTTACTCACTGTGCAGAGGCCCTTGTACAGGCACACCCATGCATATAATTAAAAGTAAAAACAAATGTTAAAAGAGAGAGAGAAAGAGAAAAAACAGGAGCTAGGGGTGTTGTGGCCCAGCACACACAAGGCCGCAGGCTCCCTCCCCACCATAGTGAAAGGAAAACCCTGCATAGACTGACCCTGTAGTTCATGCATGACCCGCAGGGGGACGGCATGGCGGCCTGTGCCCAGCTTCACCACATTGTCACAGCTTTTCGTCCTTACCCATGAGTCATCTTTGGGTGCTTCTCCTGTTTGTTGGAATGCCTAGAAATCTGGTGCTCAGTGAGGTGACAGGCTTTGGGTAAGAGTTCTGGATACGGATAAACCTAATCCTCCCATTTGTAAAAATTATGAGGGGGAAAAAGCCCTCTGAGTAATTGTATACTCCAAATGGGTCTTCCAACAGCAACAGGGAGAGTTGGGGGAGAATCGGATTAGAAGGCGGCCTTCAATGTACTTTTCTGGGGTGGTGATCGGCTCACATATGGTCCAAATGCAGAAAGGATGTTCCAAGCGAGGGCGCTTGCACAGTTGCCGGGAGCCAACATCCAAATAAGAATTAAGTGTGTTTGCCTTCATCTCGTTCATGGTCTGTAAGTCTGTCCCTTTAGGCCGTTAGCAGAGAGCACCAGCAACGGATGTTGCAGAGTAAAAGCAGTTTGCATTTTCCATCGCTTGGAAGGTACAAATCTTATTTATTATCAGCTCAGCAGAACTCACAGATCTGCTCAGTATCCCAGAAGGTTCCGTTGTTCTCATAGTGGCGTTCACCACAAGGCCCAGAGGGTGGGCGGGTGGGAAGCCATGGCAGGCACGCACCCTTCCAGCCTCAGGAGCTTGGAACCAGGGGTGGGGGGTGGTGGTGGTGGTGGTGGTAAGGCTTCAGTCTGAGGGGAGGCCAGAGACATGGGCAGAGGTGAGGCCAGGAGTGTTCTCTTGCCTCACCTGCTCAAAGGCACAGACGCTCGAGGCCTGCCTCGCTCTGTGCATGCTGCCCATGTGGCAGCGCGACGCCAGGCCCCCGGGCATTGTAACAACCCATCCCAAAACACCAGATACTTTGCGTTTTATTTACTATTATATCCTATCATTTCTGTGCAAAAGGCAGCCGTATGTAAATTTTATTCCACTTCCTAATGGTTTGGTCTACGTAACAAATAACAGCCGGATGGAAAATTTGTATTGATACTTTACCGAGGGGCTTCTCGAGTCACGGGCCCGGAGATTTAAATGCAGTGCTCAGAGTTTATGGGAGTTGGGAAGCTGAGCTTCTGCACATGACTTTGAATGTGTCACTGCGTGTTTATCATGGGCTAATTGTGGAGCTGCATCCCTTTTTCTTCTCCCTTTCACGCGGCTGCACCAGCCAGAGATGGATACAACTCCACAAGGAAGCAGCGATCGCTTTTGGGATAATTTTCTTTCCTGTCCCAAAATAGCTGTGTGTCTGCTTGTCTCGGGGAGTCAGCCGAGACACTACCGCCCCCCCTCCTCCCTTGTTACTGGCTAAGCTGAAAATGTGATTTTGATCCTAGAATGAACCTTCAGCTAGCCTATATTACAAATTAATCGAATTCCACCAGTGCCCACATTTTCAAACTTTTAGAAAAAAAAATATTTAATAGGAACTAAGCAAAAAGAAGAAATCAAACCAGCTGCTGACACAGCTGTTTCTTCTCTTGTTTAATTCAGTTCAATATAAAGGTACCATATGCTGCTTAAAATGATGATAGGAAAGATGAAATAATTTAAGAGAATAACAAGAAAATACATGAATTGTCAGCATTCTGTCAGATTCAAAGAATGAAATAGACAGGTGTAGTATTGACATGTTTAACTTTGTGTGGTGTTAGCAGTTTTGGTGCGAACAACTTCTGACACGTGCTGAAGTGATGTGAGAATTGTTTCTCTTCCGCTGCAGACATCGGCGAGGAGGCCGGGAGAGCCGCTGGCGTCCAGCAGCAGGCGCTGCTCCGAGACAGGAGCCTGGGCTCGGCCATGAAGGACTGCCCGTACTGTGGGAAGACTTTCCGGACGTCCCATCATCTCAAGGTCCACCTGAGGATACATACAGGTGAGAGAGATCACGGGGCGTCAGGGTGTCCAGAGGATGCCTCTCGGAGCTTGTGTTTCTGGCCCAAGTCCGCCGCCACCGCCAGGGCACGAGTCGCTAACACTGGGCATCCCTCAGGTTTTTCATCGCTGTGGCAAATAACTGAGTAACACAGTCTAAAGAAAAAAGAGTTTATTCTGGCTTGCGGATTTAGTTCATGATCACAAGACTCCACTGCTTTCAGGTCAGTGACAAAATAAAAACAGACCAACCAACGTAAGAAGATGCCCCGAATGACCAGACGGACTGACCTCTGTCCCAGAATGAACTCCAGGCCCATCCTTGGGCCTGGGCAGGTAGAGATGTCGTCCTGCGTTGTGTGGACGTTAGGTAGCTGCCTCAAGAGAAACCTAGAGACGTTCTCAGCCAAACAGAGAGAAATGGCCACTGGCCCGCTCTGGCCATCTGTCTTGCTTAGATCACTAGTGTCTTGCCCTGAGGCCATCTTTCTGCTAGTTGTTTGTGTATTGCCAATATAAAAAAAATCTATCTGAGTCATGGACACCTCCATTTTCTTTGATTTTTCTCCTGACACTTTATCTATTGGAATATGAGCCGCTGCAGAAGATAGACAAATATGCCATCTATTTTCAAAAATAATTGTGTTCTATTTCCCACAGAATCAATAACTCTGCTCATGGATGGGCAGAAACAGTGCGTGTATACGAGTCTTGTGTGTATCTAAAAGATGAGGAGCTCACCCCCCCCCCAAACTGGTTTCTTACCTGATGCCCCAGATGCCCACCAGGGACCCTGGAGATAAGTGCTACTTGGTCACTAGCAGGCGGGCTGTGGTGAGGATACTCACAGCCCCCCTGACCCCCAGCCCCAGTCTTGTTTCCTGGGGTGTCATTGAAGGTCACATGCTAGTTGCTTTTCTCATTGCAAAGATAGAATAAATAGAAAGGAGGAAAGGCTTGATTTGGCTCCCGGTTCAAAGGAGACAGCCCCTCCTGCACGGGAAATGACAACAGCTAACAGCTCGGGCTGAGGTGGCAGGGAGAGCTTGCTCCCACCTCAGCAGGCAGGAAGCAGAGTGCTCCAGCCAGGAGCAGGACCACTCCCACATCAGCCAGCAAAGCCCCAGGTTCCAAAGGCTCTGTGGCCTTCCAGAACAACACCATCAGGAGACAGGCGCATCCAAACAGTAACAGAGGGACGGACCCGCGCTTTACAACTGCCACAATCCGACCCGCTGACCTGCTTCACTCCGTGCCATGTCTCACTGTTCCCCAAGCTCAGCTTCACGTGGTCTTTGTCTTCTCCCTGTCCCCGCGGTGCACAATGCCCGTCCCTGCTGTGGGATCTTAACACAGCCACTGCCTGCACCTCAGATGTTCTCCTTCCCCGGGGGGGGGGGGGTGTCCCAGGGACTTGGCTCGAACACGTGCGCCTGCCTCTCCCTCAGACTTGCGAGGGTTGTCATTTGTCCCATGGCTACTGCTTCTGCGACCCAGGTCCTGCAAGAGTGTCCTACATAATGTGTGTGTGTGCTGGGGTGGGGGGCATTTTGAAAATCTTTTTCTTACTCTATATGTATGTGCATACCCACACACACGTGAGTGCGCATGCATGTGTGCGTGTGTATGTGCATTCATGTGCGCACCACAGAGTACATATGGTAGGAAGTCAGAGGACAACTTATTGGAGTTGGTTCTCTCCTGCCATGTGGTTCCCAGGAATTGAACTCGGGTCCTTGGAGTTGGCAGCAAGCGCCTCTACTGGCTGAGCCTTCTCCCTAGGTATAGGAACACACTAAATTTACATGAAAGGCTGTATGACAGCGCAAGTGCTGGAGTAGGCAAGTGACCCTTTCCTTATGATGCCTGCTCTGTATAACATGGCACGGAAGGGTCAAGTCATTAGGGAATGCCGGCCCTTGACTAGACTTGATAGCCCATCAGTCACCACAGCATGGTTACAGGCACTGCCTTCCTGGGGACCAGCCTTCCCTAAGAGGAGAGGAGGCCTCTGAGCTTTAATCTTGGCATCTCTTGCTTCTTGCTCAACTTCCCACCCTTTCTCGGATTCATTTTTTCTCCACAGCTCACACTCCATGTGGTACATTCAAGCGTTTGACTTTTGTAATTGTCTGTCTCCTTGACAAGAGTCTGAGCTCCATGAGAGCACAGACTTATGTCCGTCTAGTCAGCAGTGTCTCAAGGAGGGCAGCAGAGCCTGGCTCTCAGGAAAGAGGCTACCGGATGCATGAAGTAGGAAGTCCATTGGGAAAAGTAGCCAGGCTCCTGGAGAGGCATCTCCTCTGCTTTCTCCGGTTATATCAGCATACTGGCCTTCTTCCCCAGCTGGAGGACACCCCCTCCATTGTGGTGGTAGTTAGGGGTCACTGGGACTTTCCAGATGAACACTATCCGTGGGTGCATTGGGGACCGGACACCAAGACCTTGGGTATTATCTTGAGGCCGACTTTAGTTGACTTGAGCACACAGCCCTGGCCTGGTTTGCAAGGGAGAGGTGGCTTTCTGTGGGTGGAGGGTGCAGCTTGCACCGAGGGAGTGTCAGAAAGCAAGGGCTCCTGGTGCCTGTCCACTTGGAGATGAGAGCGGCCTCCAGGGCCCATCCCCACCATATTGCCAGGTGAGGAAACACAGGTTACAACTTCTGCAAGTCAGGGAACGGCATGGAAGCAGGTGGCCGCTGCTGGCTTTAAACCTGAGACACACTTGTTTCTTTTCCTCCGGCTTCTGGATCACAGACTTCTAAAGTTTACGACACAGATACAGGCAAGACAGGGCCAGCAGCAGCAGCATTCCAGAAACTTCCTCCATAGGGAGAAAATGAAAGAAGCCATGGAAACATCACATTTCTACTACCCCACCCCCGGAAGCAGCATTTGTTGGGTTTTAAAAAAAAAGCAGAATGGAAACCAGATAAAGATCAATTTCCTTTTTATCTAAGAACAAAGAAGTTGAAAAGCGCTTACACTTGTGTGTCTGAATAGAAGGGAAAGTGTTACATGTTAGAAATCACCGAGGTAAACACCCATCACTGCAAAGTGAAAGCGTAAATGACACACGTAATTTTAAAAATAAAAATCAAAACCAAGTTATCTGTTAATACGTGATTTCATGTGGGGGCTCAATTGGTTGAACTGGGGTGAATTGCCTTCCGCTTCGCCCTTGGGTGTCCGTGCCTCTAAATGGCGTGGCTGGAGGATAGCAGGCCAGGAAAGAAGAGCGTGCACTTCCAAGCCCCCTTTTAAAAGTCTTCCTGTAAGGGATGCGTATGAGGGCATCTAAAAATCCAGCGTGTAATGGATACGGTTTAATTGGTTTGGTCTACGAGGGGCCATTCTCTGTATTGTTCTACCTCACTCCATCTTTATTAGAAGTCTTGATCGCGTGACATCGACTGATAAAAACCATTTTCCTTCCTTTTCTCCACTGCATTAACTTAATTACTGCTCGTCTTCTCCCAACACCTGTTTATTAGAGAGGCGCTGAGTAGACGCAGCATTCGGAGGCTCTGAACATCTGGGGGCCGAGGAAAGCCTGCAGGTAGCTAGGACATTTCTGTGGCTCACCTCCCCCCCCCAACTCCAGCTTCAGACAGATTGGTGGGGGTTGGGGATGATGGGAGGTACAGTCAGGACTTTGGAGTCCTTAGTGTCACTCAGCTCCCAGAGATTCTCCCCCACCCCAGGGTCCGCCTCCTGGTACGGCAGCGTCCTCGCCACCCAAAGTGGGGGATGGGGGACAGGGTATTTCTACTCTGAGTATACTACCCTGGGCTGGTTAAGACTTAATGGCCTGATCACCCACGCATGGACAATTCCCCTTATATGGCTCAAGGGCTATGATTTGAGTTTAGAGCCCGACAGCACAGGCTGAAAGGGGCATGGGTCAGTCAGAGTTCTCAGGGCAAACAGAACCAATTTGCACAGCCATACGTTGCCTTTCTGTCAGTGGTGGGTGAGGGCTGATGATAGCAGAGAGGCAGAGGCAGTGTCACGATTCTCAGGTGAGCCAGCACCGAGGCCAGGCTGAGCGACAACAGTGGGACCCTGTCTAAGGAAAGGAGCTTAGGACCGGCCTGGAAAATGCTGTCAGCTAGGGACATCGCAACGCTGAGCACATACTTTATTTTTATGGCACTGGAAGTGTAAACTGACCCACTGCACTGTCCACCAGTAGCTCACAGAGTCACGGTCAGGACTGCGCCTTGGCTTCCTGTCCCCCTCAGAAGTGGGGGTTGAACTTAGGCATACTAGTCAGGTGCTGTGGTGCCCTGTCGCTGAGCCTCAGCCACTGCAGACGGCAGTTCCGTGTGTCTTGTGTTTCCCATGTTGGTTGGTTTCACAGAGAACGCACAGGGACGCACCTGTCACCAGACAGGTCTGTGTAAGTTCTGCCGTGGACGTTCTCACGGCGATGAAGTTGGCTGATGCCACACCTGTCAGAACAGGCCAAGAAAAACGTGTAGCATTGGTGCTTGTGGAAGGTCCTCCTGGCCTGCAGCCTCACGAATCTTCCTTTTGCTGGCCATGTACACACGGCTGTATGCCTCTTTCGTTCCTCTTTCCTGAGCCTGACCTTGGGAAAGTGGGTGCCAGAGGGGACTCCTAGTCCCCTAGACCTATTTCATGTGCGGGAGGCAGGTGAGTGCTGACGGGTCCTTGAGAGGCTCCCTCACTACCCCCCACCCCGTGAGTGCATCATCCCGTGCTCTGTGGGCTGCTGACTGACAAGAAACCTTCACTCTCACGGCTTATCTGCACGTGGTCCAGACCAAAGAGCTGTGGCCGCAGCACAGAGAAACGCAATCAACAGCCTCACTTGCAAAAACTTGGAGGCCCTAAAGTTCAGCAACTAATTAAAAATAAATCTCATTAGCTCCTTTCCCCTCTCAAATTATGTGGGTGGTTTATTAATCTGGTGGTGGTGCGCTATGCGCACTGGTTCCCATCCCTGAGTAGGGACCGCATGGGCATGCAGGAGCCCGGGGCGGCTATGCAGAGGTGGCCGAAGCCCCAGACTCAGGATCACGCCCACCAACACTGCTGCGCCCTCCCCCCTCCGCCCCCGCACGATGTTTCTGTGACACAGTAACTGAGACTGGCTGGCTGGGCTACAAGGAGGACCCACTCGTGACCTTGACAACCTCCTCTGTCATGAGATATGACATTTCCCTTTCACACAGAACCTCAGAGAAGAGTGAGAGGTCTCTCTGTCTCTCATGACCCTCAAAGAGTGCTAGGTCCAGTGGCATAGGACAGCCACCTGGAAGTCACCTTGCTGGGTTCCTGGGACGCCTGGGCAGCAGGACAGCCACCAGTGGGCACAGGCTCCACGTTTCCCACGTGTGGCTAAGTCTGCACGCCACTTTGATACCGGGTCTCCCAGCATGGTGGTAACCAGGTTTCCCCTACTACCCTATTGCAGGAAGGGAAACTGAGGCTCAGGGGATGCAGCATTCCCCACCTGTAACCACCGAGCCAAGCCAGGCGATTTTCTTGAACTATCAGAGTCCAAAGCTTTCCGTTTGCTCACTGTTCTGCATTGATGCTGCACACTGCATGAACTTCATGCTTGCTTCAGGAAACTGCTGTGGCATTTCTTTGACAGCGTGTGTGTGTGTGTGTGTGTGTGTGTCTATACCACAGCCTGCAGGAGAGCAGGAAGTGGCTTGTACTCACAAGGGGCGTGGATGCCACCTCCAAGTAACCTAACTGGGAAGTTCAATACATTCAGGCTTTCCTGTACTCTTAAGTCAGATCGCAACCAGGCCAGGCCTGCCTGACCCGTGTGCTGCAGTTTCTCCACCGGTGCAGTGAGCACAGGAAAGTGTGAGGCGGGGAGCGGGGGGGCAGGGGGCCAGGAAATGGCCATCGTAGGCTCTTCAGGGGCTCAGGTCTCTGGGAAAAGTTGCAAGGCAAGATAACCTCTGGTGGATATGAGGATCCTCTTCCAGGACACAGGATAGAAGCCTCTCTCCCCTCCCAGTGGTACCCAGAGTCCCGCCCGCCCTGCGTGCCAATGGCTTTCACCTCCCTCTGGCCGGCTCCCGAGCTAGGCAGCTGATGTGACACACTACACACGTGACATCCCGTGAACACCTGTCCCAGGACAAGTTAGATTAGATGGGTGCGCTCTTCTATCTCCTGCCCTACAGGGGAGTGTCTGCTGCCATCCTTCATCCTAGAACAGCCATCTGAGCCGTGAGAGGAAAAAGAAACAATATCTCCAAAAGGAGGGAGACAGCTCCCTCTTTTTTCGTTTGCAACGAAAATGCCGTTCTTCTATCTGTAAGGCAAACTAAAAGCCCATTTTGTTCCTTTGTCATCCTTCTTGCCTGCTCTCCCTGCCTTTAATGACATCCCAAACTTTTGTGGAAAATAATTGATTGAATTTAAATTTCCTTAAAAGTTTAAGAGGTAATGTTACAGTATAAATTTTCTCGCAAACACTAAGTAGGGAAATATCCATTAGTGAAATTAACTACAGTTTCTAGGTAGCTAACAATGTGGCGTATACAGTAGGGCATGGCTAATGAACACTGCAGTGGGTGATATTTCATTATACAAATTAATGCTCACATTTTAATGGGAAAGTCACATAATGAATCTCGGCTTCAGTGACAGCAATTAGAGACACAGATTGTCCCCTTCTGGACAAGGCAGTGTTTAGCAGTAAGCAGCTGTGTGAAAAGTCTTCAGGTTTACAACGTATATATGCTTTGGGGGAATTAGTGTACAATTTATATTAATGCACTGAAGCCTTGCTGCAAAGGCGCCGCCGTATTTATCTCTCCTGGTAGTAACTAAGTAAAGACACGTAAGAAGACTAAATAAATATCTGAAAGAGGTTGCAATACCAGAGAATATTCAGTTATCTGATTTTAAAGTGGAACTACTTTTAGAAATTTAAAAATTTAGAACTACACACACACACACACACACACACACAAAGTCAGACACGCAAATCACTTCTTCAAAGAATAATAAAAGCAGTTTCCAGAGAGAGCGCTGTGAATCTGTAAATATGTGCTATTTATTTGTTTATTATTTTGGACAGGTACTATCGGAAGCTTGCTCTGAATGATTTTAAAATAGCTTCCCTAGGACGCTAGGAGTTCCTACGGAACTCCCAAGCACAAAGCAATTGTTGAGAAAAAGAGATGACACCATCACTGTGGGTAATAGTTGCACACACATGTCATCTGGGGCACTGAAGCCGAAGTGGCGTGAGTTTAAGGTCAGTGTGGGTTACATGGAGAGAACTTGTACTTAAAAAAACTAAATATGACGGTGGAAAAACAAGTACAAAGAAGCGACTAAGCCACCACCGTTTAGAAATATGTGTACTTCTAAAAGCTCATACCTCGTGATTGGGAGGAGATTATCAATGAGATTTCAAAGTTGAATACGTAGTGTGTGTTACACACTGATGAGAAGGTGGCTGAGTATTAAGATGTTTCTGTTGTGTTCATTACTCAAAATGATGAACTGATTAATTTAAATATATTTAGATATACAACCTATACGTAATTAAATATATAACATTAAATATCACATATATAAATATATTATATAAAAGATGTATATACATACATCTATATTATGTAAAATACATTTTATATATATACATGCATATACACAAAAACACACACATATATAATGTCTTTTCTAGAAATGTATTGTATGGCCCTACATTGTATTCCCTTAAAAACACTGTGAGAGGGTCGTTAATGCTCTGACCTTTCCTCCACTGTGGGTAGGACAGACTAATCCTGCACATCCTTGTACTAAGGCACGAGTTTTAAATGAGCTTCCTGCTCTAGACCCCGTTCTTCAAGCCAAGGTGGCATGGCCCTCCGAGTGTCTGAATTCTGAAGTGAGATGGTCCTACATAAGTGCAGACAGACGTGTGAGCACCTGGGTAGGAGAATCCTCTGAGAAAAGCAGAGGCGTGGGCCCTCTCGCTCTCAGCGTGACACTTGAGTGGATGCTGGTCCCCACGTCAGCCTTTGCCCCACCCCCACCTGCACCGCTCCTTATGATCCTGTGACGTGCTCAGGACGCAATCAGATGCAAGGACTGATAAACCCCAACGTCGTGGATGTGCCTGGAGGACTCACCCCCAGTAAAGCCTGGGGCGGTCTGGGGGGATCCCCAAGGAGACTCGGACTCATTTTGAAGCTTAAGTGGCCAATCATTCAACTAGACAGAGCTGCCGTCAGGGTCTGAGGTTCCCCGTGTCACCCAGCTGCACAGGGAGTGACCTTCTGAGTCTCTGACAGTCAGACCTAAGTTGGGAGAGACTGGGCAACCGCACTGCCCAGCTTCTTGCAGAATTCTGGCCAAGTCTGCAGCTTAGGGCTTGTCACAGTCAGGCCAGAATGCTGGCCTGGAAGTGTGTCCAGATGTTGCCGCTGTGACGGCGAAGCAGTTCAGTGCAGGTGGACTCAGCATTGTTCCATTTGTTCGCCGGCCAAACGGAGAGAGGACCTTTCGCATCCCTCCACTCTGCCGCTAAACTTGCTGATTCGATTTTCCTTGTCATTTCTTCCCCAACTTCATGGGGGGCCAGTGTTGCGCAAAGTTTGCCTCCTGAGCACGTCCAAATGCATCCTTTGGGGAAAGAGAGCATGGGGACAGCTGGGATGTACCCGGTGGGATGGAGAGCCCAAGCTCTCTCTATGACACATCACCGCCATCTCCTACGTCTGCTCTTGCGGGAAGCCCAGGAGGCAGAAAAGAAATCAGCACACCAGAGGACTGGGGGCTGAGAGTTCTCAAACCACTTAGAAACTAAGAAAAAAACTTAAGCCAGGAGGCTTTCTTTTATCTGTAAGGTTTATCCTGTCTTCACTCTGAAGTATTTACTTGGTGGGGAGGTAGGAAGTGCCCACCAGAGCAGAAACCCCAGTCAGCTCATAGAGATGCAGGGAGTGGCAAGACCAGCACCACCCGGAGCCAGGAAGGGTGGGTGGAGGCAGCCAGACCAACCCTTGAAAATCTCAGTGGAAGGGGCTGGAGAGACGGCCCAGTGGTTAAGAGTGCTTACTGCTCTTCCAGAGGACCCGGGTTCGATTCCCAGCACCCATACGGCGGCTCACACCTGCCCGTGATTCCAATTTCAGGCTCCAGGCCTCTGGCCTTCTAAGTTAATGCTCTCACATGCACGCAGAGATGCGCACACGTGACATCAATAATGGTAAACCCAAAAGAAAAGGAAACGAAAGGAAAGAAATGGGAAATCCAAGAGGAAGCTCTTTAGCCTTAGGCCCAGTGAAACTTTAGCACTTAAGGGGACTGTTCTGGTTCCTAGCAATGCCTTCTGTTTCCTGGGATTGGGGCAAGCCAAGGCCCCTTCTTAGCTGTGTGTGTGCGACACTATACATGTGCTATGTCTTTCCTAACAGCAGTGTGTAAAGGGGGGTCTGGCCTTTACTTTTTTACTGAGGTCCCAGAGCCAGCAAGTGTGCACAGAGGTAAAAAGTCCTCAATAGTGCATCAATTCACGCACACATCTCTGGACGGCTTATCTTCCGTGCAAAGCTCTACCACAGCTCCCACCTGGGAGGCATTTCTCAGGGAAGCTCTCCTGTGGTCCCCGTACATGTGACACACAGGGACACCCAAGGAACTTGAAGGATCAAGAACTCTGCTGGTACTTTTAGGCCCCTCAGATCAGAATTTGGGGTGGGGGGAGAGAGGCAGATATTAGCACCCGTGAAAGCCTCCCAGGCAGCTCCATGTTGGTTTTTGCAAAAAGGAGTCCTCACAGCAAGTACGCACACCAGAATTAGATGTGAGCGACGCTGTGGAAACGCCGAGCCCTGGCCCCCATCTGTGGCTGTCCCCTTGCTCAGCTCTCCCACCTAGTCTGCACCGGCCTGTGAATCAGCATCCTGGGTTTCTAGGGGTTCCAGACATGGCTCCCATGGCTACCCCCTCACTACACCTAGCCACTAGTCTCCCAGGCAAATGGAGTCAGCTGGGACATCAGCTGTCAAGATGTATTGCGTATTTCTAGTGGATCCCCACCCATGCAGCAGTGCCTTAGGGGGTACCTGAATCTCAAAGTAGGGAAATTGTCTTTGTCAAGTCTGCCTCTTTATGTCTACAGTTTTTAAAAAAGATTTATTTATTTTTATTATGCATATGATTGTGTTTGCCTGCATATGTGTCTGTGCACCATGTGCATACAGTACCTACAGAGGCCAGAAGAAGGCATCAGATCATCTGGAACTGGAGTTAGAAGCCACCAAGTGGATGCTAGGAACCTCATCCAGGTTCCCTGGGAGGGCAGCAGTGCTCTTTAGCTGCTGAGGCGTCTCTCCCGCCCCATACTTACTGCTTTGGTGTAGCCAAGACAGCTGTGGAAAGAAAGTAGACCCAAAGGGCACAGAAGTGGGCAGGGCATGCATTAGGAGCTCCAGAGGTCGCCATTTGAATGTGGCGGGGGGGGGTGGGTGCCCCTTAGATCAAGCTCGCAGTCCGCAGATGGCACAGTGGTGTCCTCTGCTTTGAGGATGTCGCCTCACGGCATGGCCTCCCCAAGACCCGAGGCAGTGAAGTGTCTTCAGAGAACCCACCCACCAGGTTTTCTAGATGTTTGACAGCAGAACACAGGACAGGGTGTGTGTGTGTGCATGCATGTGTGTGTGTGGTATGTGTGTGTGTGCGCGTGTGTGTATGTGTGTGGTGTGTGTGCGTTCATGTGTGTGTGCACGCACGCACGTGTGCACATGTGTGCGCCCCTGTGTGTATGTGTGTGTGTGCATGTGTATATATGTGTGTGTGCGTGTGTGTGCTTGTGTGTGCACATGTGTGTAAGTGTCTTAGAAGAAACTGTCATTGAATTCTCTGCCTTCGCCAAAGCTTTCTGGGTGCAGAATCTAAAGAAGATCCAGGATGCTTGGAATGTGTTTAAATCCACATCAGCTTCCCTCCTCCTCTGTCCTCCATGTAAGCTGTCTGTTCAGGGATGTTCTCTCTGTCACACAAAGAACAATAGAAGTTGAGTGTTGGATTCAAATAAATATTTAATTCATGAAAATAACCTTATATGTTCCAGAACACACTTTAAAGCTATTTTTGTTCTCCAGAAAGGACCCATTACAGGTAAATTACACAGTGCACTACCTCAGCATCAGGGTGCCATTAGTACAAATTTTAGGCTCGACAAAGACCAGTAGATAATGTTAATTTCAAATCCAGAAACTAAATATACTCCGTGCCTTTTTATTACTCCTTTTTCTCTTAAGTTTTATCGGCTGCTTTTCATCTTAACAATATGTCTTTACATCCCGCCATCACAGTGCTCTGTAATGATATTAATATTTTATAGAATCGGTATTTATAGTTCTTTATTTAGAGACAGTGCAGTAGGTCTGCAGATATCAGAGCCCGTCTGGAATGCTGCCCTCCAAATAATGATGAATTGCTTGTGCGGAATGCCATTTGCTAATTATACCCATGATTTACTGTTACGCAAGACTGAAATGAATGATTTAAGCCTTGCTCCACAGTAAATCATGGGTATAATTTAAACAAATTCTAGCGCTCTTGTATACACAAAATATTCGCAGCCACTCATTTGTTACATACTCTGTCTCTTTAAACTTCTACTTTTAATGATCACTGTGGTCGAAATTATTATGCTTAATTTTCATAATCATAGCCTTTAAATCTACAGCCGTTCTCACATGTTAGATAAAGAAAAAGATAGCTAATTGTGTGTAGATAGTGTGTCATCCCTCAATAGTCCCCAATGGTACAAAATCATTAAAAAAGCTTAAGAGCACAAATTATTCTTCTATTAAAAAACAGTCGTTCGCTAGCTAATTATTAGTTTGGGCCGCTTTGTTTCAGGGAACAAATGTTGATCCTTCTAGCCTTGTTCTGCGTTCCAAAAATGAGATAAACACTTGGCTCTCTCTTCCATCGATGTCTTGCAGGTGAGAAGCCCTACAAGTGTCCCCACTGCGACTATGCCGGCACCCAGTCCGCGTCCCTCAAGTATCACCTAGAGCGACACCACCGGGAGCGGCAGAACGGAGCAGGGCCGCTGTCCGGGCCGCCCCTGACCCAAGAGCACAAGGACGAGACCCCCAGCAGAGCATCTGTGTTCATCAGGCCCGACATCCTGCGGGGAGCTTTTAAGGGTCTCCCTGGAATCGACTTCCGAGGTGGTCCAGCCTCTCAGCAGTGGACGTCAGGCATGCTGTCCTCTGGAGATCCCTCAGGGCAGGCCGCCGGCGTGTCCTCAGAGCTGGCCTCCGACGCCCTGAAAGGTGCCGACCTTCCTTCCAAGAGCCCTCACTTCCCAGAGATCGGAAGGGCTTATCAGGGCATGGCGAGCAACGGTGTCAGCTTCCAAGGGTCCCTGCAAGCGTTCATGGATAGCTTTGTCCTGAGCTCTTTGAAGAAAAAGGACGCAAAGGAGAAAGGGCCATCGGATGCCCATGCTGTGAAAGCCCACGCTGTTGCTGCTGCTGCTGCTGCTGCTGCTGCTGCTGCTGCTGCGGAGGGTGGAGAGGAGAAGGCCGGCGGGAAGGCCTCCCAGCGCAAGTCTGAGAAATCTCAGTACGAGCCTCTGGACTTGTCTGTGCGGCCCGACGCTACTGCTCTGCCGGGCTCCTCCGTGACCATGCAGGACAGCATTGCGTGGCATGGCTGCTTGTTCTGCGCGTTCACCACATCGTCCATGGAGCTCATGGCCCTTCACCTCCAGGCAAACCACCTAGGCAAAGCGAAACGCAAAGATCACCCCACGGGGGTGACAATCAGTTGCAAAGAGCAGGCGCGGGAGGCCAGCAAGGTCTCGGTGCTGCCCTCCATACAGCCGAACAAGGAGTTGGCCCTCCCTACCACCGTGGGTGCGCTGGACTCCGCCGCCGAGAAGATGGCCCAAGGACCGGCCAAAGAGACTCCAGGGGACCAGAAGAGTGGCCAGTGGCCCAGCCACATGGACCCTGCCTTTTGTACCCTTCCGTCTGACTTCTACAAACAGTTTGGCGTTTACTCCACTATGGTCAGCGGCTCGGGGGCCCCTGGCTCCTGCCCCAACAAGAATCCCGACGGAAAAACCCACCCAGAAGACGACGCCCCTATCCTGATCCCAGAAACCACAAATAAGAGCACTACTGACGACCTCTCAGATATCGCCTCCTCTGAGGACATGGACTCCTCTAAAGGAGAAAACAATGAGGACGAGGAGATTGACACCGAACCAGAAATGATGACCAAGCCGCTGTCCGCCCTCGGCAAGGACGGCAGCAGGGAGGGCGGTGACGGCCTGCTGCCTCCAGGCGCCTCCCAGCCCATCCAGGGACTGCTCTCACCTTTAGCCCAAGCGTCGGAGGAACAGTGGCACAACCCGGGCCTCCTTCCTGCCCAGGACCCCTCAGTGGGGTTGCCAAAGCCGGAGCGGGGTCCCCCCGGCTTGGAGAAACCTATGAGCATGCTGTCGGTCCTTAGGGCCTACAGTGCCGATGGCTTAGCAGCCTTTAACGGGCTTGCGAGCAGCACAGCAAATTCTGGATGTGTCAAGAGGCCAGACTTGTGTGGTAAGTTTTAGAATCCTCCTTCCTTCAGTCCATTTTGCGCCCCCCCCCCCCCCCCGGCAAAACATCACCGCTAAATTGTGCATTAGAAAAACAACAAAAGTGGGGTCGGCGTACCCACTAGCAAACTTTAAAGTGAACCTTTTAAAAACAGAAAAAGCCAGTGCTGTGTATACAGTGTAGACAATCACGGAAGTCACGTTCCATTCAGTTTTGAAACTGGTACTTTTGGGGTCCAGCCTTCTGTGTGATGCCTGTATGGAGGGCACAGGAAGGAGACAGTATCTCAAAGTGTGCACTTTCCTCTTATTGTTTGTCCATACGTTGAGGAAGGGAAGAGAATTCACCTAAACAAAAAACAAACCAATGTGGTAACTTGCAAACTTCCCAGTATTTTAAATCACTTTTTAAAAAAAGAACGAAAGAAAGATGCCCAAAGAGGATCTAGCATTGCTTAGTCAAGCCAAACCTGCTTCCCTACGCTCCCTTTATTGACTTAGAGAGGATCCTAAAAATCATCACATTAACACAGTGTAGCGAGGGGTCCTCTCTCCAAATTAGGGAGATGGCTTTGGGATGTTTGTGGCTCACCTGGGCAGTTACTGTGACTTTGGCCTTCTGCTGTTGTTGCCTTCTGTCTGTGTCTGTCTGTCTAACCAGTCTGTCCGTCGTCATAACAAGAAATGTACATTGTGAAGTGTGCTCAGCAGTGTGGCGACCCCACGTGTCCGACCTTGTAAATCAGCTGGCACCCTTTCCTCCTTCAAGAAACTGTTACCCCCCAGAGTCATTCCAGATTTTCTGTAGCCCAGTCCCAACCCTGAGCTGGATCACATGGATTTGGGGACAGGTGGGGACCATGAGCGTCACGTCCTTGGCACCCAGGGGTCCCTATGCAAAAAGCAGCTCGGTGTGTTGCCCCTTGAACCCTCCCAGCCCCAAAAGCCCACTAGAGACAGCAGCACAGGACTCACCATCTTCCCGGTGAATGAATTTCTAAGATTCCTCCCTTCTTCTGTGGAAGGAAGAGAAAGAGGAAAGTGGGGTGGGGGTGGGGGGGGGTCGGTGGACACAAGGGAGCATTTCTAATCCTCGCATCCTGATCCCTCTAGCACAGAGCGGAAACCATGAAGCTAGGCTGTTTATAATCTAAATCGATACATTTCTTTTTGTTTTTCTGTCATTCCCTAATTCACTAAGAAGCGGATCAAGCAGTCAGAAATACCTTTTTGAGTTGTCAAAAATCACTAAATGGATTTATGACAGCTCAAAAATATATTGATGGCTCCTCACACTGAATGATTCACACGGTCCCATTAGCCAGTACCCCGCATCTATTTTTAGCCACGTGCGAGTCATTACTCTTGGGGCTGTTAAAAACAATATTTAAAAGAAGAAGAAAGGGGATTTATGTCTGTCCAGTGTCCCTTCTTCCTTTGGAAGAGAGTGACACTTAAATCTTTTCTTCTCGGTTACTATAAGTTTGGGTGGAGTGGCTTTATAATTATTGTTGTTTTTATTGTGTTGTTTGAGGAGTTAAAAAAACATTTTTTAAGTCAATTTTCAGTTCTTTCAATTACCTACATAGGACCATGGTTCCTGCCAGGAATCCACGCATCAGAAAAGATCAGACCCTGGCATGTGTGTAAGCTTATTATTTTTGGAATGAGCTTGTGTTACCCCCATTAATTTCCCCATCCTCCTATCAGTGTGGACGAATGGCGGCCTGCCTTGAGGAAGCTTGTCCACTGATGTCGGGTTTTTGCATCAGGCAGCGGGTGGAGGGGGCAACCTGAGGAAGGGAGAGGCTGGTCCCCTGAGATTTTTGCAGAGCTGGCAGGAGTTCTGTCCCCTCCCCAGATATCAGCACACCACTCCCCTGGTAGTTCCATGCAAAAGCAAAACCAAAACAAACAAACAAACAAAAAAACCCTCAACCGTCAACCTGTCAGTCCCTAGGCAACAGGCCCTGGGGTGCAGGCAGTGCCCCACCCCCCGCCCTTTGGAAGTGTATGAAGACCCTTAGACCAGCAAGGAAGGAAGGCCTCCCTGGGAGCTTTCTCAGCCATTCTAGCCACTGGCTCTCTGCTTTCATAGAGCATCATTTCGGTATTTTGTTTGGCCCCACTTCTTCTAGAAGCTTCTGCTGTGCTTTCGTAGGAGTTGGGATGGCTCTTCCAGTCTTCTGGTCCCCAGGCATCAGACCCAGCATAAGTAATTATAATCTCACATCCTTGCAGGGCACGGCAGTGTCCCAGAGCCCAGAAAAGCCATTGTCATCCTGGCCATGAATTGTTATTTCAGAGGGAAACAAATGCAACTGCCCCTTCCTCGTGCATGCAACAATCTGTGCATTGTAAGCTCCAGACCCCCCATGGGCGTCAAGGCATAGGGCCTGAGACACCCACAACCTTCATCTCTTCTCCGCCCCACTTAGAGTAGATGTGACTCGACAAACAAGCCTGCCCAGTCAACAGCTGGACTTCCTCGCAGAGCTGGGCTTTGCCAAACCAATGCCTTACTTCAGATTCCTTATCTCAGAGTTCAGAGCCTCATGTCACCTGCTTAGTGAGCCCAGGGTCCTAGAGCCTAGAAACTTCGGTGGCTGGAGGTCAAGCTCTCCTACACGGAACGCCTTCTCTCACAATGGAAAGGTACTCGAAAAGCAAGCCGTGAAAACCTGGCCTGCCTCCTCCTCTAGACCCCTACAGAACTCAGGAGCCACCCCTGCACCCACCAGCAAAGCAGAGAGTGTGTCTTTTCACCTGTTGTATGGACAACTGTGTGTTGAAAATTGTACAACCAGGGCACATTAGTGACTGTATGTTGCTTCCCAACTTTTAGAACTTTAGTCCTAACCCCCTGAGTGTTTGCATCTGAGGTCCTGGCCATTTCTGGCTGATGTGTTCTGACTTGGGTCAGCGGACCGAGCGCATGGAGAGGCGGCTCCATCCTCTTGGGTGAGGAGAGTCCCGTAGCACGGCCCGCGTAGAGGGCATGATGGGAACATCTCAAAAGAACCTTGCTAAGAGGCTGGCATGTCACTGTGTCAAGGACTTGTCATGGGTGATCCTGTGGGAGATCCTGAGTCATCTCAGAATCAATCGGAGGACAATTTATTAAGTTGCTATTAGAGAGGGTCAGGTCCCGCTGGTCTGATATTGTTACATGACATCCTGCTCTAGCCAAAACTTTAGCTTCTGGAAGGTGCCTGTCAGGATCTGGGCATGTCCCTGTGCTCCCTTACCCTGCCTCACGATGTAAAAAACCGTCAAAGACGTGCCATCAGAGAGCTCTGATGTGTCCTTCATATTATTAGAGCGGACCTGACCTTGGCTTTCCAGCAGGACAGGCTGCACATCAGTGTTTAAATAGGGTCCCATGAGGATGACACTGGCCCACCACTGTCAGGCAGGGCAAGCAGGCTCCCTGTCCCCCTGGGGAGCTGCTGTGGAAACGCTATTGAGAGACCCAGCACGGGGTGAGAGGCACAGGCTGTGGCATGTACACAGACAGTGCCTCCAGTCTGCAGAGCCCCGGGAGGTCGTTGCATAGAGACACTAAAGACCTCATTTCACCCCAG
Source organism: Acomys percivali (assembly GCA_907169655.1). Lineage (NCBI taxonomy): Eukaryota > Metazoa > Chordata > Mammalia > Rodentia > Muridae > Acomys > Acomys percivali. The sequence continues at coordinate 862,127 of OU015759.1, forward strand.
AACTGGTGCATGTGGGCATCGACTAGGACACCTCCCTGTCCCTTGCTTTTTGAATCTGAGGCAACCAGTCAGGGCTGTCGGCAGTTGCCACATAAGCTTCCTCAAACATGAGTTTCTCTGTCCCTTTCTGAGTCCTCAGGGATAGTAGTGCTGACACAGAATTCTTGTCAGGTTAAGGGGCAGGCAGGAGGGGGGGAAAGCATACTTCCTTTACCATAGCTCTGCCCTGGCGTTGCCATCATTCAAGGAAGCCACGCCCCATGCGGAGGACCCATCAGCATGTTGGTCGTGGTGGTTAAGACTCCGTGTGCAGTTGTCGTCAGGCCACGTGATCCCCTCCCGGGTGGGAAGGCAGAGCTTCAACAGGGGTAACGCCAGCGTCCCCACTGCTTTATTCTCTGCAAACTGGGAAAGTTCTTCAACCCGAACCGGGCAATGAAGGCCCACCCACTGCATTTTGCCAGGATGAGAGAACGGGGACCTATTTCCCACCACCCAGGTGGTGGCATCAAAACCTCGTTACATCATGCATTCTAAAATGATTGGCATGATGTGATGAAACATAGTAACCCAACTAAATTATCTTAGAAGGTGGGATATGACTTTCTCACCTACTCTGGTGCCTCACATTTGACCATGTCCCCTGGAGGGGGAGACCTAGTGGCACTCAGAGGAAGGACAGCAGGTTACCGAGAAAAGACTTGATACCCTATGAGCATATACAGAGGGAGGTAATCCCTCTCAGGAACAGTCATAGGGGAGGGGAATAAGGGGAAAATGGGAGGGAGGGGAGAATGGGAGGATACAAGGGATGGGATAACCATAGAGATGTAACAAGAATAAATTAATAAAAAAAAATTAAAAAAAATAAATAAAAAATAAATTAATTTAAAAAAAAAAGGTGACTGCTGTCCCACCATGATGTCACTGCATTGACAGTCTGAAACACCTACCCAGAGTAGGGCCAAAAGGTCAACACATGTCTTCTGAAGGGCCAGAGGGTAGCTGTTGTCAGCTTACAAACCACGAGTACCATCTTATTCCGGCTCTGGTCTTCTGGGTAGCACTAAAGAGGCGACAACCAGTGTGACTTTGTACCCCTAAAACTTTATGAATTAAAGCAAGGGCCAGGCTAGAACTTGTGACCCCCGATCTAGTGTAAAGGGGGAGGCGCTCCTGGGTTACTTTCCAAGTAAGAGATGGAGACGCCTGCCCTCCGCTGTTTCCATGGACAGAGATATGATGCAGGCGGGACTCAAACCAGTCAATGCAGGACTCCATCTGCTAGGTAGACCTTGCAGAGGAAAGTGTGTGTGTGTGTGTGTGTGTGTGTGTGTGTGTGTGTGTGTGTGTGTGTGT
>OU015759.1:879363-890672 GCA_907169655.1 Acomys percivali
CCTCCCCTCCCCTCCCCTCTCCTCTCCCCTCCTCTATTTCACCCCCCCCACTTCTTCATGCCCTTTGGCTACCACGACTCTTGTGTCCGTCCCTCAGATACAGCAGACTTCCACAGTCTCTCTGATGCTCCCTTAGTTGTACTCACTGAAGACCCTGTAGGGCCCTCCAAGATGAAACGATAAAAGAGGAGTAGCATGAGAGATGTTCTTGATGTGCAGGTCAGGAGAGACGTTCATCACGAAGCACAGACAACCGTGGGTGCTGTTTTCATACATTCAAGTAGGTCCTTCTTTCCCTCCTCCCCCTCCTCCCCCTCCTCCTCCCCCTCCTCCTCCTCCTCCCCTCCCCATCCCTCTTCCTCCTCATTCTCCTCCTTTCTTCACAAAGGGCAATCTCCTTCCTGCTTTCTGGGCCACGTCTTCTCTATTGCAGCCCGGGAAAGCATGCTGACACCTTGTGCACCCCAGAAAAGGCAGCTCCATGGGTATCAGTCTCACGGAGGTTCCGAGTCTCTGTGTTGAAATCAGGCTGTGAAAATGGAGCAAAGGGGCCAGGGGGCTGCAGGAGATGGGAGGCTAATGGGGCAGACATGTGGTGAGTGGAGGGGTCATTCTGAGGAGACTGGTGACTCCAGCGGCCTCTACTTCCTGGCTGCGTCCTTTGCTCCACCAGCGCTGTTCTGCGTGGTGATGACCACACAGTCTTTCCATTCTGTTCTGGAAATAGAGTCTACTCAGGCATGGAGCGCAGTCACCTGTCCGCCTTCTTTTTTAAAGCACATATCAAATCATTCCAGAGCGTTGAGAGAGGATCATCAACCAAGCAGCCATGGGCAGGGCCATTGTGGGGCCCAGCACCGTGTGGGCACTCTGCTCATAAATCAGTCCCAAGCTCAGGTTCGCAAAATGGCTAGAGACTGAGCCAAGGAGGTCAGCGCGTGAACCATGGTGTGAGGGGGAACGTCTTCAGGCAGTGTGGATGTTGGAGAAAGGCTCTGGGTTGACAAGGAGTGAGCCAGGCAGATGTTTGGGAGTGCGTCTCCAGGAGAAGCCCCTTGGAAGACAAAAGCCCTGACATCAGACATGAACAGGATACCCTGGTCCTCTTAGAGCCCTGCATATGAGACCAGCCACTTCCTGAGGCTAGCTCAGAGATCAGGACTCTCACTGACGTGAGCAGTCAACAGGCTTGGGACTGGGACCCTTTTTTCTACTTGTGCAAAGGAAGAAAGGCAAATTCCTAGAGGGAACACTTGGTTGTAGTCAGCGAGCTCGAGAGGCAGGGCTAGATGCGCGGTCTCCGACTCTCAGTCTGGGCACCCTGGGAGTGCCCATGGCTAGTCTGAGACTCGGGGTGCGGTTACTAGGCTCAGGGCAAGCAGCATCACTGAATCTGAACACCAAACCCATCCCCAGGCCGGAAAAAGAAATAGAAGGGACTCAGTCGCCATCTTGGAAGTATGACATCATGAGAGGCCCAGGCATTTCTCAGTGGCCCCAAGACGGGAGCTATTCACGTCTTACGGACCAAGGTTGCCCACGCAGAGTCAAGTTTGTTTTCTTTTTAGGAATCCAGGCGCAGCTAGTTAGCATTCTTTTTTATTTTTAACATTTTTTATTTAACTTCAATTAATGTGCATTGGTGTGAGGGTGTCAGATCCTGGAGATACAGGCAGTTGTGAGCTGCTGTGTGAGTGCTGGGAATTGAACCCAGGTCCTTTGGAAGAGCAGGCAGTGCTCTTAACCACTGAGGCATCTCTCCAGCCCCAAGTTAGCATTCTTAATGAGCATGATCCCATCTTAATGGCCACGCCCAACAAAATCCCCTGGGAAGCAGGAGCAAACCTTTTGATATCTCCCTCCCTCCCTCCCTCCCTCCCTCCCTCCTTCCCTCCTTCACTCCCTTCCTCCCTCTCCCCCCTCATTTTGGGACCAAATATCTAACAGAACAGTGTAAAGGAAGAAGGCTTTCTCTTGGCTCCTGGTTTCAGAGCCCATGGCCACTAGGCACCATATGCTGACACAGAACATTACTTTACAGCTGTTTAGGGAGTGCTTTTACAGGCACCAAGGATGTGTCCCCCAAGTCTTTGCACCTAGTGACTTTGATTCCTCTGCTGCGTCCCAGGACTTTTCTAGGACTCACAAGAATCGCTTAGAAACCAAGCCGAGCTGGTCTTTCTTGGAGAAAGGTGTAGAATTCTTGCTAATGACTTCCATGGAGGTCCAGCCTCCCTTCTGACTGTGCGCAGCTCCAGGCTCAACCATTACTCAGCATGGTCCAACATGGTGGGTGGGCTGCTTTGTCTTGTCAACTTGACACAAACTAGAGTCACCTGGGAGGAGGGAATTGCATCCGTCAGGCCAGGCTCCAGGTATATCCTTTCTTCATTCGTGATGGATGTGAGAGGGCTCAGCCCACTGTGGGTGGCGCCAGTCTTAGGCAGGCAGTCCTGGGGGTGGGGGCGGGGTAGGCGAAACCTTTGTAACTGAATGTGAGCCTCAAGAGCAGGCCAGGAAGCGATGCTCCTTTATGGCTTCCGCTTCAGTTCCTGCCTCCATGTTCCTGACTCCCCTGCTTGGTGGACTGTGATGGGCGTGTGTGAGTCAAATAAACCTCTCGCTCTTCAAGTTGCTTTTTCGTCAGAACGTATGACCTCAGCCATAGAAACCGGTGACAGCATATTGTGCCAACAGTACAGAGCAGACACCTTATCCCATACAGCTGACTCATAACAAAGTATATTTTAATGAGGTATGTATACATAAAACAATAACATCCAGGCATATTTACATTATAAAATAATTTTCGAGACGGGGTCTCTCTGTGTAGCCTTGGCTGTCCGGACTCACTTTAGAGACCAGGCTGGCCTCGAACTCACAGAGATCCGCCTGCCTCTGCCTCCCGGAGTGCTGGGGTTACGGGTGCGCGCCACCACACCTGGCTTGAAATAAAAATTAAAAAATGCTTTCATTCAGTGTGTTTCTCTATCTGTCCCTCTGCTGTATCCTCTTCTGGCACACAACACTGTTGGGACAGTGTAGATTGCCACTGAAGATGCGACAGCTGGAATGCTATGTGTCATGGGCTGTCATCTGTGCCAGGCACTACGCAGACGTGTCTACACTGGCACAGGTCTATACTGGCTTGCCTCTAGTTATGCTTTAAGCATCCCCATCCCTTGTGGCTCGTTCAAGGGGCTGCTGGGCTCGGAGGTGCTCTGCAGGCAGGAGTGTGTGCTCATTCACCCAGGCCCTTGTTTATTAGTGATGCCACTGGGCAGGTGCCCACTGGACATTTCTCCTATGCTAGGCACCCTCCTTGGCATTAGGGTACAGAAGCGAACAGCTATACCCTGAGGCCCCCCTGAATCTATCTCCTCTTCCCTGCTCCTCTGAGCATATAGCCCTCTGCCAACAGCACCTCTCAGAGGGCAAGTCTTTGGTGATGGAGTGGCTCATCCACCCTCCTCCTTGGGCCTCTCACCTGGAGGCTCTCAGCCTTCTGTATCGTGAGCCTGCTCTATGTACATCCCCATGATGGTCCTGTCTGTCCAGGAGGTGCTGTTGCTATCCCAGCAAGAGAGACAGAGGGAGGGAGGGAGGAAGGGAAGGAGGGAGGGATGGAAGGGAGAGAGACAGACAGACAAAGAGACAGAGAGAGAGACAGAGAGCGAGAGAGACAGAGAGAGAGACGGAGAGAGAGAGAGACAGAGAGAGAGAGACAGAGCAGAGAGAGACAGAGAGAGAAATACATATAAATAAAAATTTAAAAATAAGGTTTTTAAAAAACGGCCTGACACAATATTGTGAGACAAGGAACCTCCAAAGACCCCATTGTGTATCTTGTTCAGTGTGGTTTCTTTCCCCCAGTGAGACTCCCTTGGAGAAAACTAAATTTTTACTTGTATGTGGCCATGCAGTAGACCTAGCTTCCAGGTTAGGATGGCGGCATGCGGCCACTTCTCCTTTTAGCTCTAGGACCCCATCTGATGCAGGCCCTGTTCATACTGCCGCGGTCTCTGTGAGTTCATAGAAGCGTTGACAATGTTGGTTTAGAGGGCCCTGTTTCCTTGGTGTCTGCCGAGGCCTCTGGCTCCCGTACTCTTCTTGCCTCCTCTCCCACAGGCGGGGCAGGGGGGAGGATTTGATGGGGGCATCCCACTTAGGGCTCAGTGTTCGGAGGTCTCCCCCTCCCTGTGTATTGTCTGGCTGGGGATCTCTGTGCTTGTCCTCATTGGCTTCTCTGACCGTAGCTGAGCAAGGCACTGATAGGTGAGCAAAGCAGAATGTCACTTGGAGTCACTTTATTGCTATGTTTGCTTAGTATATGGTTTTACTTTAGGTCTCCTGGCTGCCATCTAGTGGCAGGTTTCTTGGTCACCCAAGCTGTGTTGAATGTGGGTTCCGTGTTGTTGCGTGGGCCTTAAGTCAAATTAGACAGTAGTTGGTTTCTCCCATAAGCTTTGCAATCCCCATTCAAGTCCAATAAATTCTTCACAGATCTTGGAAGAACAATTTTTAGCTTCACAGGGAAACACATGCACATATAACATCCCAATGTGTATTTAAAAAAATTCTGAGCAATAAAGAGCTATTAGAGGTACCACCCTACCCAACCTCCAATTATACTACAGAGCTACAGTAATAAAAACGGCATGGTATTGGCACAAAAGAGGCACATAGATCAATGGAATTGGATTGCAGACCAAGACACAAACCCACACACCTATGGACACCTGATATTTTATGAAGAAGATGGAAATACACACTGGAAAAAAGACACCACCTTCAACCAGTGATGTAGTTCAAATTGCATGGCTGTGTGTAGAAGAATCAAAATAAATCTGTACTTGTCAGCCTGCACAAAACTCAACTCTGTATGTATCGAATACCTCAATATAAAACCAAATAAGCCGAGAATGACAGGAGAGGAAGTGGAGAATAGCTGTGAACTCATTGGCACAGGAAATGACTTTCTGAAGAAAACAGTTAGTGCAGGTTCACAAATGGGACCTCATGAAACTGAGGCCCTTCTGCCCATTAAAGGACACTGTTTTTCAGACAAAGCTGTAGGCCTACAAAATGGGAAAAGGTTTTATTTTATTTTTTATTTTATTTTTTACCAACTATACATCCAGTAGAGGGCTAATATTCAGACTACATAAAGAACTCAAGAAACTAGGTATCAAGAAAACACATAACCCGATTAAAAATGGAGTATAAATCTAAATAGAGAATTCTTAATAGTGGAAACTCAAATGGCTGAGAAACACTTACAGGAATGTTCAACACCCTTAACCATCATGGAAATGCAAATCAAAACTACTTTGCGATTCCATCTTATACCCATCAGAATGGCTAAGATAGATAAAACAAATGACAGCCCGTGCTAGTGAGGCTGCGGAGCAAGAGGACCACTCCTCCGTTGCTGGTCGGAGTGCAAACTTGTATAGAAAATGTGGAAATTAATGTGGTAGTTTCTCAAGAAGGCAATAAATTGATCTACCTCAAGATCCATCTATACAACTCTTGGGGCGTGTACCCCAAGGATGCTTCATCCTACCACGGGGACACTTGCTCACCACTCTTCATGGCTCTTCTAATCATCATAACCAGGAATTGGAAACAACATGGATAGAGAAAATGTGGTAGTTTATACAATGGAATATTACTCAGGCTGTCAAAAGAAAAAAAAAAAGAAAGAAAGAAAGAAATCATGAAATTTATGGGTAAATGGATTGAACCAGGAAAAAAAAAAAAGTCAAATGATTATGCATTCACTTCTATGTGAAGATCAGCTGTTAAGTCAGCGATAGTCAAGCTGCAATCCATAGAGCTACAGAGGTTAGGTGGGGCTAAGAGATAGATCTCATTAGGGAAAGTGAATAGAGGTAGTTATGGGGGGGGGGGGGGGGGGACTGGTACATGAGACTCAAGGGTAGACAGGGAGGGGACACAGGGAGAGATAGCTAAAGCTAAGGGCCATATGGAGAGTAGTAGGAAAACCAAACACAGTAGAAACATCCTAACATCTATTCATATAGGAAGGCAATCTAAGTAAAATGGCCAACTGGCGGGGTGGAGGGGGGACAGAGCCCCAGGTGGACATCTCTCGTCCCCAGATGAAGCTTTCAGTACCAGGAATGAGTTAATGTCTATCTGAGTTGTTGGCTAAAGGGGTTCCTTGGGAGTCCCCAAACAACTCAGGCTGTTTCCAAGACAATAGGCAGCTCTCCACAAACCGAGGCCAAGGCTCTCTGGTGAGACAACACCCATGCAACTCCCTGAATGTGGCGAAGTCCAGCTGGGGCCCATGTAGAGCCTTCACCTCCACGTGCTAGTGCCTTTGGTAGAGGAAGGCACCCTGCGTGCTACCAAAGGAGAAATGTAAGCACCAACCCAGCCACAGAGTTTTGATCTACAGTGGTGTCCTGCCTGCAAGCTGTGCTAGGGGCAATCCCTGCCCTCTGGGACACACTGTGCCAAAAGCTTGGACATTCTTTTCTTTTCTTTTTACCATGGAAAACAAATTTTTCATATAATATATTATGATCATGGTTCCCCTCACAAAACTCCTTACAGATACCTCCCCCTCCCCCACCCCCACCACCCCGCCTCCCCACCATTGCAATTCCACATCTTCTGCACTCTCTGTTTAGAAAACAAACAGGAAAAATCAAACCAAACCAAACCAAACAACAACAAACCACGGCAACAATTTGAAAATAGGGAGGAAAAGAAAAAGCAGGAGAAACACACACACACACACACACACACACACACACACACACACACACACGCACACACACATGAAGGAAGGAAGGAAGGAAGGAAGGAAGGAAGGAAGGAAGGAAGGAAGGAAAGAAGGAAGGAAGGAAGGAAGAAAGGAAGGAAGGAAGGGAGGAAGGAAGGACAGACCATAAAAAAACACAAAATTGGAAACATAAAAGCAAAAGACCAGTAAGGTTAAAAAAAAACAAAGCAATAGAAGACAAAAATATACAAAGATACTCGAGTTGGTTTTGTGTTGGCCATGGGGCTTGCCATTAAGTGTGGCTTACATACCCAGTGAGTCTCCATAGGAGAAAACTAATTTTTCCTTTGTAAGTGTTTGCAGTCAGCTTCTTGGTTAGGGATAGGGGATCGGGTCTGCTTCCCCACCTCAGTGCTGGGGCCTCATCTGTCCTGGACCTGTGCAGACCCCGTGGATGGTGCCACAGTCTCTGTGCATCTGGTCTAGACCTGTGCTGACCCTGTGCATGCTGCCATAGTCACTGTGCATTTGGCCTGTTTTGTAGAAGACACTGATTCCTCAGTGTCTTGCATCCCCACCGGCTCTCACAGTCTTTTCCACGTAGCTCCGTGAGTCTTGAAAGGAGCAGTGTGGAGTCATCTCATTTAGGACTGAGTGTTCCAAAGTCTCTCAGGATTCGCGCGTTGTACAGTTGCGCCCTCTGTGTTCTCATCCGCTGTAAGAAGCAACTTCTCTGATGACGGCCGAGTGAGATGCTGGTTCAAGGGTCCAGCAGAATCTCATTAGGAGCAATTTTATTTCAGTGTCTCTTTAACAGAATAACAGTATTGAAATCTTAATAATGCTCAAACCGGGGGCACCCAGTGTTTTCCATGCACAGTGTCCCTACAAACTCCATAGCAGTCCCATGCTGCCTTTTACCCCAGGCGACCCTGAGAGGTCTGTTGAAGGTAAGAGCAGTACCAAAGGTGACCCTGTGCCAGCGAGGATAGTAAGATCTGAAGCCAGGCAGGGCTGCCGCCACCATCTGGGCAAGTGGCAGCAGGTGATGACAGGACAAGTGGCCAGCAGATAGGGCACTGCCCCACCTGTCTCCATCTCTTCCTCCACTTCTGCCACGCTGTCTGCTTTCACTAGGGTCTTACTTCTCTTTAACTCATAGCCTTGCCCAGGGCATCATGCGAATCAGGTTCCATTTTTTTTTTTTTTTTGTTTCCGCCTCTGCCTTCACCATCATGGACCCCCTCTCTCGCTTGCTTGGGAAATAGACGGCTTTCAGCTCGTTTTACGTATGGTGCGGCACACCACGGCATCTCTGTTGTTTGCTTTCATTTCTGATGGTGTAGAGTGTAGAACTAACTTTTGCTCTTAGCAGTGAGGAACGGCTGCCCACACCATGTTCCTGAACCTACGGTTCTCTTTCTGTGCTGCGCTGCATGCAAGCTGGGAGATGGCCGCCTAGCAAGGTCTGGGCATCCAAGAGCTCACACAAAGCCACCTGACCCACACGAGGGCTGGACATTCCTGACCCAGGCAGTTCCCTGGTGCCCTTCCCATAGACAGTCAGAGGAGCCGGCCTTTCATCAGTGGCACACTCCTTAGGGAAGTCTGTACACCCTGCCTCAGTCTCCCCAATTGCACGGTCTTCAGATTCAAGCTTTCAGGGTACCTCTGCTGTCTGACTTCGTTTAGAATTAGAAGCCTTTATTTTTCACAAATACCCCGATCCGCTTCACAAAAGGGAATTCTGAAAAACAGTTCTTCAAGTAAGAAATAAGAACAGAGATGCCCCAATCTTCAGGCATTTATTGATTATTCTCAACTCTCTCCTTTATTTCAATGCCCCATCTCTTCTCATATGGATATATCATGCACACAAAAGCATTAAGAAACTTAGCTGAGGGTAGATCTGCGTTTGTTGTGAAAATGTGCGTCCTGGCTGAGGCCTTGTGTGCCAAGTCTTAGCCTGAATTACATATTTACAGCTGAGTTATAAGCCCTTAGAAAACAGGATTTATCATGGAAACGGTGACACGGCTTCACCCAAGCCTGGAGTTCTTGGGGGCCGCAGTAATAAACTGCACAGAGGAATCAGATCATTACTTAGTTATAAACAAAGGACAGAGATAGTAAATTAGAAGAGGTATTTCGGCAGTTCTGTACGTATTTACGACGGCCAAATCTGCAGCTACGTTTTATTCCTTGAGATAGTATTTAAGCATTTCAGATCTGACGTTCATTTTCAGACATGGCTGCGCCGTGCATTTTGAAGCCTTGGCCATTCTCGATCTTCTGTAGTTTTATCCGTGATATTTTCTTCCTTCTCTGTTGCTCATTAGAAAAATGTTAAAAATCCATTTTGGTCTGATTAATAATAAAGCTGATCACATGTAACCTAATTTTCATTCAGGGCTGCCCCTGTCTGTGGAGTCATATACAAAGTGACCTTTGAATCGCCAGTGGACTCATAAAGTACAATAAGCACCATTGTCCTGTCAAAAATTGAAGATGTTTTACATCGTTACAAAATTTAATGTTCCATCTTTTCAAATGCACTCCTTCTCAAAGGCCACATTCCAATTGAAGCTCATTAAAATCAGACTCAAGTTTCCTGTGGTGGGGATGAAGAGGGTTTCTCAGGCTCTGGGAGGAAAATGAATCACTCTTTTAAAACAGATACGGTTACATACGAGTTTTGAAAGGGACAGGGACAGGATAAGCCTCTGCTACGGGCCACAGTGAGGCTTTTGTGCTGGTAAAAACCAACCCGTGCCTCCTTGTGGGTCCCCTTTCGCGCCTCTCAAACACACACACACCGCGGATCCTATTTACCTCTGAGTATAAGTCAGTTTTCTAAGTAAAATCGTTGTTTTAAAGTTCAGAGGTGGAATCCAAAGAGGATTTTTGTTGTTGTTTTTTCATGGGTGGGTATGCTGTGAGGAAAGCTATAAAAATAGACCAGATATATATGTATGTAAGTATGTATGTATGTATGTATGTATGTATGTATGTATGTATATAATTCTTCTGCTCTAGAGGCCTGATATTTTCAAAAGTCACAGAGGGAAAAGACTGGCCAGATACATGCTGCACTGCCCCCAGAAGTTGATAGAGCATTTTAACCAAGACCTTTCTCTGTGGCCTTGTGGAGACAGGTCACACCCAGGGGACCAGGGAACAATCTTCAGGGCTCCCTGGTCAGCATTCTGACTGTTCCTTGGCCACATGTGAGTGCCAGGGATGCAGCCGGACTCTAGCTTTGCTAGTGCACACGTTCTGAAAGCACAGAACTCAAATATGCGTCCCTCAAGCCTTAAATAGAAACAGCTGGCTTGGTGCTACACACCTGCAGCTGGCACTCACTGGGAGGAGAAGGTCTATGTGTTCAAGGTCAACCTAGGCTGTATAACAAAGCCCTATTCTAAAATGAGTGAACAAACGAACAGATGAATGACCAGGGCTGGATAGATTGGCTTAGCATGGGCTGCTCTTGCAGAAGACCCAGGTTGGGTTCCCAGCACCCACAGCAGGCAGCTCACAGCCACCTGGAAGTCCAGTTCTGTTGACTCCAGCACCCTCTTTTGGCATCTCTGAACACTGCATACAGGTGCTTCACGTACACACAAGCAGGCACGACACCAAATTAAATTAAAATCAGGTGGAATATATAGGTCTGGAAATGGCCCGCTTCCCAGCCACAGGAATCAATCATGTGGCCTGAGACCACTAACATTAAGGGATGAGCTTTATTATATTAATAATAATGGATTAATAAAAGTGGATTTTGAACATTTGTTTTTCCTAGAAAGTAATAGAGAAGGAAGTAAATACCAAAAATAAAAACTATAGAAGATTAAGAATGGCCATGGCTTCAAAATCCATCACAGCCACATCTGAAAAAAACAAAACAAAACGTGTGTTGGATCCTAAGTATTTAAATACTATCTCAAGGGAGCTAATGGGAGTATTCTACCTGCCAGACGAGTGTATCATTCATACAGCATTGGCAGTGGATCAGAGGAGGGCTGCCCGGGTCTGGATGGCTCATCTGTGCCAACTCCATTGTTATTTAGAACTAACCAGAACTGACACTGCAGCCCAGTTGTGCCGTCTGTAGCTGTGTGACCTGGTGCAGGCTGCTTAGCTCTGCTGGGCTCTAGGGCCCTCAGAGGGACAGCCATGTAGGTGTGCCCCGACTTCTGCTCGACTTACATCCCGATAAATGCATGGTGTGTTGAAAACGATATGGAGAGCGAGGTGAGGTAGCACAGGTGTGTAATGTGTCTGCTACTAAGGAGGTTGAGGCAGGAGGAGATCCAGCTAAAGGGATATCTAGGTAAGTTAGTGAGACCCTGTCTCAAAGTAAACCAAGGAGGCTGCCTGATTGCGTAGCTCAGTAGTAGAGTGCCTGCTTATAAATCCATTGTAGGAGCTAGGAGTGTGGCTGTGCAGTGGAGTGCCTCTCTAGAATCCCCCTGGGAGGTGCTCAGGTGTAATTCAGGGGTAGCCCCTGCCTAGAATCCCCCAGTGAGGGGCTGGGGTGTGGCTCAGT
>OU015759.1:907227-921605 GCA_907169655.1 Acomys percivali
AGAGAGAGAGAGAGAGAGAGAGAGAGAGAGAGAGAGAGAGAGAGAGAAGAAAATGCAAGCTACTCATTTTTCCTTTGTACTTCATAATAAAAGAAACTCTCTGGCTGCTTCAAGTGACACATTAAAAGATGTATGTATCGTGGCTTTTAAAAACACAATTAGATAACACCTTGTCAAATACTTATATTCTTTGTTGACAGCCTGGAGCGTAGTCACAATCGCGGCGCAGCCATGGGGGCAGGTGTCTCCCTGTGACACGCTGGCAGCCGAGTCAGCCATTTCTCAGAAATGCTAGTGTTTACCACTTTAATCATCAATCCGCATCTAGTCATAACAATAAGTCAGAAGGAGCATTAAATTATACTTGTTCAGCCCTGATGAGTCTGAACTGTTTTGCTGAAATTAACTGAAGTAATTATCTATTTTTCTAAAGCTGCAAAAAGAAAAAAAAAAAAGTAGAAATGTTCTGAGGGAGAAAAAGAGGCATCACAAAGTAGGGGCCACACAATATTTAGGGAAACTTGTGGTTTTTTTTTTTTTTCTTTTTCTTTTTGGGTCTGGTGGCCGCATAGGTTATGTGAGGCTGTGAGATGAAGCAGCTGTCATGTGCTACTATAGTTCTTAGCTGGGAACAGGAAAAAAAAAATCCTTAGTAGAAGGCGGCTGTCTCTTGAGTAAACGGTCTTCTCTCCATCCACTTGGGCTGGCCTGTGGGCAACCCCATTGCATTCTGGGGCTGTTTTCTGCTTACAATTCAGAGGGCAACCACTCAAGAGCTTATCTCCTTAGCACCGAGTGAAACTTTTTTGTGTTTTCTTTCCTTTCTATTTTATAAAGATTATTTTTTTTAATTTTATTTTTATTTGCATGCGTGACTGTGTGTGTACAGGAGTATTCCGATACTCTTGGAGGCTAGAAGGCGGCATCAGAACCCCAGGAGCTGAGCTGGAGTTTAGGCAGAAGGGCTGGGAACTGAACTGGCGTCCTCCAGGAGATTCGCAAGACCACTCAACTGCAGAACAGTCTCTCCAGCCCCTCTATGGCTTACAGTAATCACTATGTAGACCAGGCTGGCCTCAAACTCACATGAGACCTCCTCCTGCCCCTGCCTCCTGGGTGCTGGGGCTAAAGGCGTGAGCTGCCACATGGGGGGGGGGCGACAGAGGGGGCCCATGATGTTAAATTTACTTAGCTGGTCAGCCTGAGTATTTAGCTGTGACAATTCCTCCATTCCTAGACACATAGGGGCACATTAGCCTTCAAAGTGTTAACTGCCGCCTCTCAGAGCTCAAGGTTCACGGCCCCACTGACCTCTGCGGTGTGGTGTGAGTAGAAGGCTGAGTTGCTGACCTTTTTAAGGTCCCCGTCTCTGCATGCTGACATCAAGACACACAGGACTTGGTCAGTTCCTATGATAGAGTTCCATGGGCTTTGGAAACGTACAGATGGCATAGCTCTAAATAGCGTGTTTCCCATCCTGGACAAAGGATTCAACAGCACCAAGCCGGCAGATATTGTGAGAAGAAATGTGCACTTTTGTGAATCAACGGCGCGAAGGTGACAGCCTGTGTAGGTGGTCGCGCTGGCCACGTCTGCACCGACACAATGAGATATTTGAAGCTATTAAAGTTATACGGAGAAAAGGCTTGCTCAGCTCACAGCTTTTGAGGTTCAATGAGTGGTCCTTGCCTCAGCTCCTTTCTGGTGGGAGGCAGATAGCGGCACATCATAGCCTAAGCGCGTGCGTGTCTGAGTGAACTGAGAACTCAAATCCTGAGCCAGAAAGTAGAGAGAGAAGGGACCAGTGGAGCTCACGGTGGGTGGAGCTCACAGTGGGTGGAGCTCACGGTGGGTGGAGCTCACGGTGGGTGGAGCTCACGGTGGGTGGAGCTCACAGTGGATGGAGCTCACAGTGGGTGGAGCTCACAGGTGCCCCTGATGGCTTAACTTCCTCCTGTTAGGTGGTCCTACCATCAAGGTCCACTGCTTTCCAGCATGTCACCCTGCAGACCACGCCTTTAAGACCTGGGCTTGAGGGGCATGGTCAGCATCCAAAGCACAGTGTGATGCGCAGAGAAGAGGCCGAGTCTGTGATGCACACACACACAGGTACCACAGTAAGGTGTAGTTAAGGGACTCTATGCAGGTGTGTCAGACAACGCGTCCAAAGCCCGTTCTTGTACTTTGTAGCTGTGTGGTCCTGTCTCTGGTGCCCTGCGCTCTAAATTGGTGATCCCACAAGTTTCGCAAGAGTGTGTTCAGAGCAAAGAACCCACAGCATAACGAGTTGTTTGATGGGCACATGAGACTTCTCTACCTGGAGGACTCAGAAGGCGCTGAGCTCTGAGATAGCCCTCCTTAGCAACTCAGCAGACACTCAGCAGCAACCAGTCTTCACTGGCTGCTGGGGCTCCTCCTGCCTGATCAGTGGCTTCCAATAATTATGACCACCACCCCCTCACCTTGTCTTGTCTCATTTCAACAATGGCTACAGTGTTGATAAGAGGAGATGTGGGCCGAGTCCTGGGCGGGGACCAGTCACATGACTCAGGAGTTCCCAAGAGGCCATACCCAATAGCCACCACTGTGTGACACTTCAGAAGCCAGGAATTCCACTTTCTCCTCAGTGTTCTGAGCAATTAAAGCAAAGTTAAAGCAGAACAAATGGTGAGGTGGGGGAGGGGAGAGTGCGTGAGCTGTAACTGCTTCTTTACCCAGCCGAACCTCTCCTACCCGCGGAGAAATTGCTCCCTCTGCCATGTCCCCGGAGGAGTGGACGCGGGCGGTGGCCTCCCCTGCTGCAACATTGTTTCTTAGAGGTTATTGTATTAAAAGCAGGCAGCAGAGGTTAGAGGTGAACAGCAGAGCTGTACAGAGGGATGGAATCACTCCACACAACAGGTCCACTTAAGAGGTTTAATGAGGGAATAGAGAGAGAGAGAGCGAGAGAGCGAGCACACACGCACAGAGAGAGAGAGAGAGAGAGAGAGAGAGAGAGAGAGAGAGAGAGAGAGAGGAGAGAGAGGAGAGAGAAGAGAGAGAGAGAGAAAGAGCCAGGAGGAGGGTCTGTCTTTTTATATGGCCCTGGGCAGGGCCACGCCCCCCTGGCAGGTAAGCAGAGACATCACAGGTAGGCAGTCTGAAGCAGAATCCTAACATATTGTAGAAAGACAACAAAACTCTAATTTGAAGTTCTACCTTCAAAGAGTGTATTTTGGAGCTGGGTGGTGGTGGTGGGGGATGGCTCAGTGATTAAGAACACTTGACTGCTCTTGGAGATATCTGAGGTTGTTCAGTTCCCAGCACCCACCCTGGAGGGCTCACAACCAGCCATAACTCCAGCTGCAAAGGACCTGACACCTCCTTCTATGTTTTTCATGCACCCGCGCACATAGGGCACGCACGCACAAAGACGTACACACTTACGCATACATACATAGATAGATAGGATGTCTTTATGTTTAAACTTAAAGACAGACACGGTTTGTCTCCTTTGTTCACCGGTCAGTTTTCCTGAAGAAGAATCCATTCACTGCCCCCCCCTCGCCCATCACTAGTTCGGTTCTTGTTCATCCCTTTATCCCCTTAGCAAGCCTTTGCCTGCCCTACAGAACCTGCCAGCTAAAAGCTCCCAGCCCTTTGGACATGAGCCATTCACAGCCCTTCATAAGACAAAGCTGTAGGCTCAGCTTTCTTAACCAATATATTTTATTAACAACTTAGTGACCAAACCTACGTCGCTTATAACCAGACTAACCAAAACAGTAAGAAAGGAGGATTAACAGACACAATAACAAAACCGTAAGCATATCAGTTCTGAGGAATGATTCTCCTGGCCCAATCAGCAGGATTTCTTCTGCTGGAACCTGGAGTAACCAGAACCCAGAACCTCAGCAGGAGCAGGAGCCCCGAAGCCTTCCCTTGAGCGGTTCTCTCTAGGAGCGTCTCGAAGTGCAGCGATGAACAGCCGAAACTATCCCAAGTCTCCAAACAGCCCCGCCTCCAGTTCTGGGCTCATTTATATATCTCCTCCCAGAGTCTGTTCACGAGATCTTTTCAGCTGGCAACAATCAAGCTCCCACACGAGGCGGTTGGTCTTCTAGTGGATTAACCTCACCTGTTCTCTCACGAGACCGTTCCAATCCTGCACTTGGGGTCCTAAAAAGCAGGTTTATCTCTCCTTCACAAAGCAGAAGCCTGGGGTCCTCTTCTGAACACACACAAACGACATGTGAGCTCCCAGTGGGAACAACCAAACGAGTACTGACTTGAGCCACTGCGGGATGAGGGTATGTGCTTCACCCTGCTAGCCTGAAGGGTTCATGGGGTTCAGAAGCTGTTTGTGGAGCAAACAGGAATTTCCTCTTTCGGCTTCCCAGAAGCCGTAGTCTTCTGCGTTGGTTCCTTTTTCTGTTGCTGTGGTAAAGCACCGTGCCCAAGGCAACTTACGAGTTTATCTGGGCTCACAGTTCTCAGAGATGAGCATCCCTCGTAGTGAGGAAGGCAATAGGTAGCAGGCACAATAACAGGGATGGGGACCTGAGAGCTCAGATCTCGACTTGGAAGCCCAAAGCAGTGAGAGAAAACCGGAAGTAGGGTGAGGTTTCAAGCTTTCTTCTTCTTCTTCTTCTTCTTCTTCTTCTTCTTCTTCTTCTTCTTCTTCTTCTTCTTCTTCTTCTATTATTATTATTATTATTATTATTATTATTATTATTATTATTATTATTATTATTATTATACAGTCTTCTGACTACTTGTACACCTGCAGGACAGAAGAGGGCATCAGATCTCATTATAGATGGCTGTGAGCCACCATGTGGTTGCTGGGAATTGAACTCAGGAACTTTGGAAGAGCAGGCGGTGCTCCTAACCTCTGAGCCCTCTCTCCAGCCCTGAGGTTTCAAGCTTTCAAAGCTCACCTCTCTCATCCCCAGTGACGTACGTCCTCCAGCAAGACTGTACATTCAGAACCTTCCCAAACACCCCATGAATTGGGGACCAAGTAAGTGTTCAAACACCAGGGCTTATGGGGGGCCATTTCTTATTTAAACCATCACGTCCCACTCGCTGACCCCCCCCCCATAGGCTTGTGGTTGAGTCATAATGCTAAATACATTTTGTCCAACTTAAAAGTCTTCATGATCTTTCATGGTCTCCGTGATGTTTTGAAGCTAAAAATCGCATCTGAGACTTGAGGCAAGCTCTTAATTGCAACCTCTGTAAAATAAGAGTGTAAATTACATATGTCTAACCTACAAAAGCACAGAATATACATTACCATTCTAAAAGGGAGGAATGGAGACACAGTGGAGAAGAACCAGACCAAAGCAAGACCAGAGCCCAACAGGAAAACTCCCAATTCTGTAGCTTCCTATTTATTATTTAGGACTTTAATTTCAAAGGACTTCAGATGGCTCTGCGCCTCCAGCTTTGCTTCCTTGTGATGACCGCCTGATCTAGTCTGAATCTCGACCATAGCTTCTATGAACCATGTTTATGACGTCACGGTTTACAGCGAGTCGCTGAAAGGAAAGCTGTGAATCTAGAATTCTGGTGAGTTCTGTGTTCTAGTCCCAAATGTCCCTAGCTCTGTGCTTACCTCAGCATCCGAGAGCTGCAGTGGAAATGTGAGCAGAGGGGCTGTCGGAGGCCGAGGAGACAGACAGGAGAAGTGCTCTCAGGTTCCCCAGCAGACCAGTGGCCCATAAATGAATCTCCCATGCTTGCTCAGTACCCCAGGAAACCTGTGGTTCACACCTGACATGCCGAGCGTGCGTTCGGCGTGCATTTGGGTGGGGAGAACACTGGGCATGTGACGCGTGGAAGCTCACGGAGTGGACACAGCTTGTCTGGTACCTAAACAAGCCAAACCATGCCAAGGGGGTCAAGTGCTGAGGTGT
Source organism: Acomys percivali (assembly GCA_907169655.1). NCBI lineage: Eukaryota > Metazoa > Chordata > Mammalia > Rodentia > Muridae > Acomys > Acomys percivali. Next base: position 913,128 of record OU015759.1, read on the forward strand.
GCCCGCATTCAGAGCCTGCTTCTGTTCTTTGGCATCTGGGCACAGGCTCGACTTCGGCAGTGCTGCTGGGGAGAGGCTCTGTCATGGAAACCAGGCACCGCATGCTTGGCTTTTACACCGGTCTGCCAGGAATTCCGTGTGGGCCTGCTAAGAAGCATCCTTTGTTCTCGTTAAATTCCTGTTGTTTTCCTTGTGCACCAACCAAGCACTTTCTGGATTCTGTTTATGGCACTTCCTAGGAGAAAAGGTCTTTGGCTACGGGACCTCAACAGTGACTTCTGAGTCCAGGCTGAGGTCAAAGTGGAGCCCACTGAGGGTCCCCAGCTTCGATCCATTTGGGTGCGCCGGTTCTCTGCCCGCAATAAGGAGAATTTGGAGGGGTGGGTGAGGTTTTCCTTAGTCACACTTCTGCAGTCATGAGGAACTAGAGAGCTGACGGGCCTGTAACATCTGCCCATGGATAGGATTCAGAGCATCTTTCTTCCTGTGAACAGATACTGAGTTTTGTCTCTTTGTCCCGCACCAGTTGAAGAGATGAAATGGGTTGTAAGTCCGATCAAGATCCTGCACTCATGCAGTCTCCCTCCTATGGTGTACGGCATGCCAGTGTGGCACAAATACATGCATTTTTACCACTATGGATACCCAAAGTTATGAGACCACAAGTAGTACACCAGTAGTGGTGTTTTCTCCAGGAGGCTAGCCTACTTCCGCAAAGAGGCTGAGCCAATGATACTGAAAATTCAGGGGTTGCCCGGCTTGTGCCAACACTTCATCTCCTGGGAATTACGTGTTCAAGGGACAGATGACAGGCTGGCACAAAGTCCTGTCGCAGGCCAGGAGGAGCCCAGGTGTGAACCCCTTAATCAGCGTCAATACTGCGTAGAAAGTAGGAGGGATTTTCTACATGGAATGTGGCTACTGTGACCTGGGATTTGGGAAGCAAGCTGCTTGCTGGGTCCTCCTCAGAGACCTTAATCCTGCCTTTGAAAAGCTGCTTAAAAATAATACTACTAAATAAATCTTCACAGTGGATGGGAGAAGCCAGACATCTGTTCCCATCCCCCAGACAAACACAAAGGGATTAGAAGCTGGAGTCAGAACTAGTGTTAGGTGCCCATGCCTGTAAAGGGTATCCAGGTGGGTCCTGGGTCCTCCTGCTCTGTGTTCTTCTGTCATTCACGGATGGCAGACCACACGGACACAAGCATAGCTACATGGGCACCACCCGGCTGTGGCTTAAGTGTATGTTCAGCATCCAGCAGATGCTTTAGCTGGGGGCTTCTGGAAAACAGGGATTCCATCTTCTTTGGTCATCCCTGCTTCTCAGTGTCTGAAAGAGGGTCTGACTGTGTAGAGGCATTTAATAGGCACCTGGTGAGAAAATGACTCACTGACTGACTGATTGACTGACTGACTGACTGAATAAGTACATGAATGAAAAGGGAGATGAATTCATGGCTGGGCGAGTGGGTGAGTAAGTAGGTGGATGCATGTATAGGTGAATAGATGGACGGATAGATAGATGTATGGGTGAGTGGATGAGTATGTGGATGGGTAGACGGATGCGTGAGTGCGTAGACACATGGGTGAGTGGTGGGTACGTGCATGAGTGAGTGAGTCATCCATGGGTGCATGGATGGATATATGCATGAGTGAGAAGATGAACGAGTGTACGCGTGAGTGGATAGATGGATCGGGAGGGAGATGGACACCTGGGTGTGTAGATGGGGGGGAGGGGGGATGGGAGGGGGGGGGGTGGGGGGATGGATGGGAGGGTGGGGGGTGGGTGGATGGATGGGAGGGTGGGTGGATGGGTGGGTGGGTGGGTGGATGGATGTGTGGGTGGGTGGGTGGGTGGATGGATGGTTTGCATGCGTAGACAGATGGACACATGGAATACATGAATGGATGGATGCGTGCATGCTGAGAGAATGAACGATGGATGGATGGATGGATGGATGGATGGATGAGTGAATGACATCCATGAGTAAAAGGACAAGTACTAGTGTTTTGTAACTCCATGGCTTGTCTAATCTTCTAGTTCCCAGCTTATGCCCTTCCATCCACAGATTATGTAGAGATCACACAGATGGCCCGCAACTTTGTGAACCTTTGTGTAAACACACAAACAGAAGCCACGTCCAGTGCCATGTCTTAAGCTAGTTGGAGAGTTTTCATGTGCTCGGTGTGTGACTACTCTTGTTTTGCTGAACACTTTGGATATTATTTTGTGTATATTAAGCACATAATTTATTTATTTACTTATTTTGCTTTCAAATGAGAAACAACAAAGTGCCGCTCACCTTGGTCGCTGACAAGGGGAATAAGAACAAGGACGGGATTGGCTAAAAGAAATGTTATAAGCCCCTGTGCAGTAAACTCTCTCAGCGAAAATGCAAGTGATAGGAAGTTCACACGTACCTCTTAAAAGGATTGTGAAGCCAACAACTCAATATGTGCACACAGCGCATGCGCAGGAGCGCTCTTCACATTGCTGCATGAAGTCCTAGAAGGAGAGCCACAGACTACACGTCCAGAGACGGGTGCATCAGCAAGAATGCAGGACAAGAAAATAGATGTCTGTAGATAAACCTGGAACACTGTCAGCACCATGCACTATCTATCTACTATCTGTCTGTCTGTCTGTCTGTCTGTCCGTCTGTCCGTCCATCTATATCTATCTATCTATCTATCTATCTATCTATCTATCTATCTATCTATAATCTATCATCCATCTATCTATCTATCATCTACCTAATTTCTATAAAATAGATGGCTAAAAGGAAGAGTGAATGAGTAGATGAGTGAATAAATAGGTGGATAGATGGATCCATGAATGGGTGAAAAAGTCATCATAACTGGAACAAGACTCTCATGACACATGCACATCCCTTATGCGTAAGTAGTGTGTGTGTGTGTATGTATGTATGTATGTATGTATGTGTGAATGTATGTATGATCTCTATCTTCTACCATCTATGTATCTATTTATTTACCACTTACCTATTTATCTATCTATCTACCTATCATATATCTAATTTCTGCAAAATGTAAACATTTATACTATTTCTAAATGCTTAGGAATATATTGAAGTTGTATCCTAAATATACCTGCTATGTACTTGAGTGCTAAGTTTTTTTAATCATGAGGACATATTGCATTTATAATCAGAACAGAATTTTTCTTTTTAAAATAAATGTAGACTAAAATAATAAGATATGCCAAAAAAAGAAGGCCTTTGGAGCTTTTTAGAAATGTTGGCTGTTCTGGGTGAGAATTCTGTCAGTCTCATGGCACAGCTAGCTTTTTTTCTCATCATGGACACTGATGGGTCATCATACATATGTTTTATGACTTAATGTGGGAAGGTGAGTTAGTTGTGAGATAGTAGATAAATTTTTTGTAGGTCATAAGATTAAAAAACAAACAAACAAGAGACAACAACAACAATCCAAACAAAACCCCTCAAAATCCAGAAAAAAACCCAAACCAACCCCCCCCAAAATCCTAACTCACCAAGTAGAATTTGTGATACTCATGATGCTCACAGCTCTACCAAGGGAGATGAGCACTGTTACCTTTCAGGGAGATGAGCACTGTTGCCTTTCAGGGAGATGAACACTGTTACCGTTCATGGGGAGACATTGATGATCAGAAAGGATGCAGAACCAGCCTGAGGTTACCCAGCAAGCTTGGGGCTGATCCAGGAGGCACTAAGACCCCATCCGCATCCCCCAACCCTGTCTCTGTGGACTGATTTACATGGCAAGGTGTCCAGAGAAGGCAGACCAGCAAGATAAGACTGTATACTCCCAGCGGGTAGGAAACCATCTCCTCACACTTCCACATTTACCTGGGCCTGCATGCCGGAGGAGCCCACAGCACAGGCAGCTTTGGTATTGGTTTTTGGTCGGGTGGGTAAGGAGCCAAGGCATCCCCACTGTACAGAGAAGCAGCTCAGCCTCCCCTGAGTGAGTGACACTTCCCTGTTACTGCCACAGGGAAGCGATTGCAAGGCTGCTGGACGCTTTTGACAACAACGCTTTTGGCAGACGGGTGGGATAAAATTTCTACCCTCCAGCTGGCCCCTGTGATCCATGGTTCTCTGGAGTCCGTTGGCCCCTGGGGAGGTAGAAGAGGTAGCCATCGGAGAAGCTGGCAGTAGGAAGAGAGACACTCAGGGAATAGGCAGCTAGTCTGTAGTCTCTGGTCTTGAACCAGGGCCTCCTCCAAGCTCCTGGTGAATCACACATCCCATGGGGCCTTTGTGAGGCATCCTCCTCTCTTCCCTAGTTAGCCTTTTTCACTTTTTTTTTTTTTTTTTTTTTTTTTTGAGGCAAGGTCTTGCTACATGATCCAAAGTGGCCTTGATGTCATAATCCCCATGATCCCCTCCAATGAGCCGGAAGTACAGCCTGGGCCACCTTTCTTTCTCCGTGTGCGAGGTGCCAACGACACGACACACTGTGGCTTCCAGTCACATTGTGGCTGACAGTCGAGCTGGAGTGAAGTGTGTGCTCTGCAAACATAGGCCGCGGCTGAGGCCGACAAGGCCTCCGGGGCTGTGTTCTTCCCCACAGCCAAACAGCTCTCTCACTCGCCAGAGTTCTAGTCAAGATTCCGCCCGAAGGTCTGACAGTACAGAGGTGGAATCCAGATTTTTCCTGTTCTCTTATGGAACAGTTAATAGGGACTCCATGTCCTCTGTACCGGCAACAGTGAGGCGGTCACTCTCCACCCACCAGTCCTGTGTCCCCTCTTCCCGGTGTTTCTAATGCTGACAACCGAAGACAGCATTAGGTCCCTCAGAAGCTTCTGGATAGCCCCACACTGTTTTAACCTGCCCTTTGGTCTCACAACTATAAATCGGGGCTCACCTCCCTACCTTGGCTTTTTATTACTTTTTGAGGCTGGCTCACAGATTGTAGGAAGTACTGGGCCCAGAGTTGCGTAGGGAAGGAGACAGTATGGGGCCACTGCTGGGAACAGAAGAGAGAAAAGAAAGGGGGTATTAGAATGGTTTGAAGAGTATTATAGAGGGTGTGGCTGAAGATACGGGGAAGGGAAGTGTGGCTCTCATGCCCTCTGCAGGCACCATGCCCTCCAAGACCTGCCATGCATTTGCCTATTAAGAAGCCCCCTAAATCCTATTGGGTCCTTAATGGAAATTCATTACACAGGTGTGATTGAAGAAATCATTAACCAGTCCTTCCCTCACCCATCCCTAGAGGCTGGGAGATGAGGTTGAAAGTCCTTCCAGTCCTGCCTTGGACTTTTGAGTGACCAGTGAACCAACACATTGTAACAATGACCAACACATTGTCATACCCAAAGACATTTCTCCCTTGGGAAAACTCAAGGAATTTGGGAGTCTGTAAAAGATGAAAGTAAACATTTTACAATACCACAGGAAACAATGCTGGCTGCCCGATGCCTTGCGGAGTGTAGACGGTGGGAGTGTAGATATGGGATTCCATACTGGGACGGTTCCTCTTTGGGAAGGATCTGGAGAGGCATGGACGTGAGGGTGAGGAAATTGATGCCTGTGTGTGCTGGAGTGGAGGCTCAGTGAATAGTGTGTGGGCGCCACACACTGTGTTGCTCCTGAAGTGTGTGTGTGTGTATGTGTGTGTGTGTGTGTGTGTGTGTGTGTGTGTGTGTGTTTTGAGACAGCTTCTCCCTGTCCTGCCTTCTTCCTCGGGGGCGGGGGGGGGGAAGACAAGCAAGCCTGTGCTTCATACCTGTAATCCTCACACTTGGATGGCTGAGGCAGGAGAGTTGTACCATTCAGGCTAACCTGCACTACATAGCAACTGCAAGGCCAGCCAGGCCTATATAATAAGACTTCATCTCAATATAAAAGAAGAAAGCCCAAAACAAGACAAAGGTGGCAGGGTGGCCTCTGTGAGAGCAAAGATGGATGGAGCAGGGGACCTGGGGACCTCAGAATCTCGGGTGTCTTGGGGCCAGGCCCAGTCATCACAGTGTCCAGGGCAGAAGGCACGGCTCAGCTGCCTACTGCACATCCTGGTACAAGCTAACCCTCGCCCCCTTGCAGCTCCGTGGCGTAATGATTTGTGTCAGAATTATTTACGGAAGATTTCTCATCAGAGTCCCCAGTACCTTCTTTGTGGCTGAGTGTGCAATAACCTGCTCTCAAAAGATTTTTCTCTAAATTTATGTGTCATTTTCTTTATTTTACAGTTTGCTATTTGTTGGTGCAAAAATGAGGCCTTTTATTGATATTTTGTGGAGGCATTTTTATTATCATTTTCACTGTTAGTTTTAATTAAGCTCTCCTTTGCCTCTCGCTAGCTTTCTTTCACATCTCCTTCCTAATGAAATTAAATATTCCTTTAAAATGAATGTAACCTACACTCAGAAAAAGTACATATGTACTTATATAGTAGGAATATGTACATATTATTATACATAGTCCTGTTCTGCAAAAGCATAGCCATACAGTGATCAAACAGGACATGTTTCTGCAACTTGAAGTGTAGGAAGCAGCTGTAGAAGTGTCGGCTTTGGCCTTAAGTTATATTGCTACCACGTGTATAGTGTTCTGGAGCCTGTAAAATCTTGTTTGCCCATTCCTGTCCATGCCATTTGTACAGAATACCTTGGCTGCTTCAGATAGCGCCTGGCCTCACTAAACATCTTCCGTGTACCCGTGCAGTTTGACTTGTATAATACATTCATAGAAGAGAAACTGCTATTACAATTGATTTTTGTCATTGTTGATCTGGTTTGTGACATAGGCGTGAGCTGCATCGCTCAGCTCGCTACGTAGTTCACGTAGCTACGTAGTTTGGGCTAGCCTTGAACTGGCGTTTCCCAGCAGGGTGCTGGGCTTAGAGGCACAGGCAATGATACCTCTTCTGAAAGCCGTTTTCAGTGGAATTGTTTGGAGGAATGTTTACAAAACTGTAAATGGTGAAATTCAATCCCTCCCTGACCCAGGCTTGACTGACAGCTGCCCCAGTCTAGTGCAGGCCCTAGTGCAGGCAACCACAGCTGCTGCAAGACAAATGTGATGACTGTGCCATAGCCAGATGATGTGGTAGCTTTTCATATGCGTGTCCCATATCTTCAGACTCTTATTTTTTCCACCTTCTCTTTCCCTGAAATGTAGCGGGGGGTAATATAGGCGTCTTGGTCAGGGCTGAGCAACCAACTATCACTTATTCTCAGCAGGTAGAGAGGTGAATTCCTTGTGTACACATCTTCTGGTGTGAGGGAACCCGAGAAAGCAGTGCACCCAGCGACCTGATCTTGTTTGAACTGGCTCAAGTGCCTGCTGAACACAAACCCAGCACTGTAATTCCGGATGAGTTGGCCCAGAATAGCCCCGCCTCAGGCATTTTTTTTGACTTGCCAGCTGTTGGGCCAACTGAGTTCTGTCTGGGATCTAGAATGAATCATTCTTGGTGGCAATCTGAGTGCTCTAGAAGACGCTGACAGAGTGAGTGCTCACGGGTTGGGAGATAGTGCCAGCAGCTGGGACATCTGCAAGCCTCCACAGCTGCCTCTGCGGGTCACATGCATATGCTTCTGTAGTGGTGGTCCCTTGGGAAAAGAGTGTCAACTCTCCTCTCAAAAGCCAGGAGCCACCAGTCACAGACAAAGCAGGGGCTAGATGAGACAGGCCCTGTGCATGGACCATCTCCTCTGGGTTGGCCTGCCGCATCTCTGCAAACCGCTGGCTCTGCTGATAGATGAGATAACCGGGGGGAAATTTCTCTTCTAGACCATAATAGTGTATTCATTTCTCTCCCCTCCTCCCATTTTTCTGTTCATTTGATCTTTACATGTCTATCGTAATAATACCCTGATGCATCTCAGCTGGCAGGAAGAAATAAGGAAGCATCCAGCTCTTAAAGCAAGAGTGTTTGACCACCGCAGGCAGGCAATCTGAGTGTTCCAGAAGTCACTATCGAAACGCAAGCCCCAAGACTCAACAAACACCTCTGGAGGAAATTCAGTCGGTTGGGGGGCACTTCCTGCTCAGCTCTAAACTGCTTCTCTTGGGTTTAGATATGAAGATCTTCAACCTTATTCTGCCTTTTTTTGTTCTTCCCTCCCCTCCCCATTTCCCATCTCTCCTTTCTTCCCTCTACCCTCCCCCGGCCCCCGCCAACCCCTCCCCTCCTTTCCTTCTCTTCCCATGTTGGAAAGAGTAGCTCATGCTGGGCTCAAGTCAGCCTGCTGCCTCAGCCTCCTGACTGGTGGGAAAGCCAGCGGGCCGGCGTGGGTCACCTCTCCTGGCTTCTGCTGTGTCTCTGTGGCTGAGTACTGCTCCTGATCCTCTGCTTCTCCAGAGCTCTGTGACCATGTCTTGACGTCTTTGCTTCTCAGTTTCTGTAGCTGATAGCTAGAGCGATAATTCTTCTCACCCCTCGCTGACAGATCTGCAGTGAGGAGCTAATGCAGTGTGGTGTACGTGAAATAAAAGCACTCCCTTAAATATGGAG
>OU015759.1:928714-944983 GCA_907169655.1 Acomys percivali
ATAATAATAATAATAATAATAATAATAATAATAATAATAATAATAATAATAATAATAAGTTTCCTTTTATAAGCAAAGCTAGAATCCATTTCTCTTTCTCTTTCTCTACTGCAGTGACTAATATATTTCAGAAGATGCTCGGTAAGAGGGTGGTGGCGGAGGGTGGTGGCGGGTCCCCGCTCCCGATTCCAAAGCAAGTGAATTCAGCCTTCCCGCCACAGCATCTGGCCATATGCATGCGACAGAAATACCCTGTGAGGACTGTTTGGCTGATTGTTTATTTGTTTTAATCAGAGATTCGTGTTTAAATTTATAAATGCCTCTTATGGAATTTGTAGAGAAGATCAAATATTTTTCCTTGACATAATATTAAAATAGTGAATCATATTAATAGATGTTCTTATGTTAAAGAATCTCTTTATTTAAGGAATTCGCTCTACTAATAGATTTTTCTTATATTAAAATATCTTTTTTATTTAAAGAATTAACCCTATTTGATTAAGGTATTTTATTCAGCAGTGAAGATTGAACCTAGGACTTCCTCATTGTTAGGCAAATGCTCTACCACTGAGCCAACCCCCACAGCACCTCACTGAGGGATTCCAGGCAGGTGCTCTCCCACTGAGCCACACCCCAGCCCTCACTGGGGGATTCTAGGCAGGGTCTCTACCACTGAGCCACACCCCAGCCCCTCACTGGGGGATTCTAGGCAGGGGCTTTACCACTGAGCCATACTCCAGCCCCTCACTGGGGGATCCTAGGCAGGGGCTCTACCACTGAGCCACACCCCAGCCCCTCAATGGGGGATTCTAGGCAGGGGCTCTACCACTGATCCACACCCCAGCCCCTCACTGGGGGATTCTAGGCAGGGGCTCTACCACTGAGCCACACCTTAGCCCCTCACTGGGGGATTCTAGGCAGGGGCTCTACCACTGAGCCACACCCCAGCCCCTCACTGGGGAATTCTAGGCAGGGGCTCTACCACTGAGCCACACCCCCAGCCACTTAAATGGGGATTCTAGGTATGGGTTCTACCTTTAAGCTGCATCCATGTCCTTTTCTCTTTAAATCTGGAGACAGAGCTAGCAGATATGTTACCCATTCTGACCTTGGACCCTGGCTGTAGCCCAAGCAGTCCTGAAATTTATGGCCATCCTACTGCAGCCCCTGAACACCACCTCGAATTACAGACCTGGACCACTAGTCTTAGTGCAGCCCTTCTCTGCTGGACACACTAGTCCCATATTGTTATCTAGGATTCATTTCATCACTGTCCTACCGTTAGAGATTTGGTTTTGAAAGCATCTCTCCCAGGATTTAGTATCAATGCTGCTCCTTCCAAAGATAGGACATTTCCTCTCTCTAAACCCTTAAGCAGTCAGACAGAACCTGCATCCCATGTCCTAGGAAGTATTCATAGTGTTGAGGTGTGGAAACCCACAAGCCTGGGGCATTGTTCACTTAGCTCAATGACTAAAAGACTCTTAGTCTCTTCTTCATGGTAATTGGCTTATTTAACATCGCCCGCTCTCATTTTGTAGTCAGTTTTTTTTTTGTTTTTTGGGTTTTTTTTAGCTATTTCTTTTTGGCAAAAAAGGTATCCATTTTGTTCACTGAAAGTTACTCGTACACAAACAACGCATTTTTCTTTTTAAACATTTTTATTTTATGTATATGGGTGCTTTGCTTGCACGAGTGCCCGCGTACAGGAGGACGGAAGAGGGCGTCAGATCCCCTGGCACTGGAGGTACAAGCAGTTGCAAGTGACCATGTTGGTACTGGGGATCGAACCTGCGTCCTCTGCAAGAGTAGCAGGGCTCTTGACCGCTGAGGCACCCCTGCAGCCGTGGAATGCATCCTTCATACAGTGTCTCTTTGATCCACAGTTGTATCTATCTTATTCTCTCAGATCTTGTGGTCATGCGTTGTCCGTGTAGCTCGAATAGCTCAGGATTTCTCATCCTCGGTGGTCTAGCCTTGGATAACAGGGGACTCTCCAGACATCTCCAAGTGTCCCCTGGAAAACACCCCTCTCTGCTATACATCGCTGACCTGGCTATTTCGTTCTGCCTGTACCCCTCTCTCCCCCCCCCCCCCCCCCAGTAACAGCTTTTTTTTTTTTTTTTTTTTTTTTTTTTTACTAATTCTTGATTCATCTGTCTCTGTGCTGTAAACTCAGTACTCGGTTTACCTATTTTCTTCACCTATTACTAAATAACATAGATTTTTAAACAACGTTTATTAATTTTATGTGTTTGAATGCTTTGCCCGAATCTATGTATGTGCACTGTGTGGATGCAGTCCCCACAGAGGCCAGAAGAGGGCGTTGCCTCCCCTGGAACTGGAGTTTTGGAGGGCTGTGAGCTTCCGTGTGGGTGTGGGACTTGAACCCAGGTCCTCTGGAAGAGCAGCCAGTGGTCTTAATTGCTCAGCCTCCCAGCTGTGTTTTCAAGTCCCCCCCCCCCCCGCCGTTATATCTACATCCCCTTGACACGCAATTATTTTTTAAACTAGGGATTCTTTAATTTCTCTTTAATCCCGACTGCTTTTTATCCTTAAAATGTTCTAAATGCCTGGTTGTTTTGTTTCTTATTTTAAAAATTCGAGCCCCGCTCCACACACACCCTTCACAGAGACCCTGTTTAGCTCTGTGGAGTTGGGTCGGTGCCGCGTTTCCTCATGATCGAATTATAGTAGTCAGTCTGCGTTTTCCTTGGGCACTCAAAAAGAGTGCTGGTTTTCTGTTTCAGGAGACTGGAACTTCTGCTTGTCCTCAGCTGTGCTGCTCACATTGTCACCCCCTTCTCCCCAGTTTTCTGAATTAGAGTCGGCTTTGCCTGGTGTGTTTTCCTTTGTGGCTTTACCTCTCTGTGTTGTCCGTCTGTCATTGCGTCAAGGCGAGCTCATCGGTGCGACGTGGGTCTAATAATCATTTAAGCTCACCTGTTACAAATACCAATTTATTTACTTTATTTTTGTTTATCTGTTTTATTTTAGAGACTATGTGAACTCCGGCTGGCCTGGAACTCACACAGACATACCCACCCCTGCCTCCAAAGGCGTGCGCAGGAAATTTCATTTTATTTTATTTCATAGTATGTGATCACGTCACAGTTGACAGCCACTACAATTGTATCATTTCTGAGTCACGTGGCCTAGTGAATTACATATATAGGGTCACGGTTTATTTCAGTCTTATCACAAAATGGCTTATACGTATCCATTACATTAAATATGTGTTCAGCAAAAATATGCTTTTTTCTTATAAGTAAGTATATTCCATCAATGTAACAAGTATCTGAGATGCGTCAGTTAGGATGAGAAAAATATTGTTTGACTCGCAGGTTTGGAGGTTCCAATCCATGGTCAGCTGGGTCCTGGGCCAGGGATGTATGGTGACACTCACCATGGCCAGGAATAAAACATAAATAAACATCCTCCTCAAGGCATACCCTTAAAAGACACAGAGACCTTCTGACTCACACTGGGGACCAAGCCTTTCAAAGATACGTCTTCGGGGCAGGGCCACTCAAGATGCAAACTGCAGGAGAACAAAACGTACTCAGTTCTAATTAGATGATTTTTGTATTAAAACACCTCTTGCCTTTCGTTTTTTCTTTATTTTTCCTGTTTCTTTGATAGCATCTCATGACAAAAGCAACTTCCTGCGAAAGGGTCGCTTTGGGTCACAGCTGAAGGGTCCATGTGGCAGAGTCCCGGCAGCAAGGGCAGGTGCCCGGAGGCAGCCAATTCTGGGACTCTAGCCCAGGGAGTGCTCCGCTGTGCACATGGAGGCTGAGGGTTGCTCATCCCAGCTCACTTAGCCTGGCTTAATTCCTCACAGGCCTGCCCTAGTCTAGTGTAAATAGGCCTCCACGTAGGTGCACCCAAGGCCTTGTCTCTTAAAGGTCTTCAGTCAACACCAGCAGTCACTTTTGCCTTCATTTTCTGTGCTTTCTCCATCTCCGTGTGTGTGTGTGTGTGTGTGTGTGTGTGTGTGTGTGTGTCACAGTGGCAGCTGGGACGCTCGACTGTGTGGCAGTCACTGTATACTGCAGTCCTGTCTTCTGCTGCGGTGGCTGTTTCTATTGCTCTTCTGCTCAAATGCAAAATGTATGGCCTTCTTTTCTCCCTTCGATTCTTGATGTCTAAAATATCTGAGGCCTTCCTAAAAGTAGGTGGACTGTTTCAAACTGAAGATTCCATTTATTTGAGGAGTGTTTTGTTACTTTGTGGGGTTTTGTTATTTTTTTGTTTGTTTGTTTTTTGTTTTTGTTTTGTTTTGTTTTGTTTTTCGAGACAGGGTTTCTCTGTGTAGCCCTGACTGTCCTGGACCTGCTTTGTAGACCAGGCTGGCCTCGAACTCACAGCAATCCACCTGCCTCTGCCTTCCGAGTGTTGGGGTTTTTGTTTTTTGGTTTTTTTTAAATACTGTTTTCTTCAGAGACGTGAGCCCACAGGAAGATTTCTGTCTAGCTTGTCATTCAGTTCTTGGTTTCTGAGCCCTGTTTGCCTTCTCAAGCTCTTCTTGTGGACCTCTTCTGAGCACGTCTATTCGACGCACTTTGCATGTAATAGCGCTTTTAACTCAGCCATTTGCTATTTGGTTTCCCTTCAGTATGGCTGCTTCAAAGATCTTGTACCGGGTTGGTTTGTCAGCAGAGTGTCATTACAGGACTTGCTCCTGTCTTTTCTAGAAAAGCTTATTGCGTTTGGTATACCACCCCACCCCACCCAACCCCCAGCCCACCACGACCCCACACCACCCCACTCTCACCCCACCCCCACCACACCACACCTCCACCCCACCCCACACACCCCCACCACACCCCCACCACACGACACCCCTACCACACCCCCACTCCACTCCACTACACCCTACCACACCCCCACCACACCCCTACCACACCCCCACCACACCCCCACTCTTATTTTGGTAAGACAATTATGGTGTGTTGATTTTCTTTTTAAACAGTTTTAGAACTTCATATTTGAGTACTGTATCTCCTGTGTCTCCATCATTTCTACCCACTTTGCCCCCACTTCAACTCCTCTGTGTCCCCCTGCCCCATCACATATTCTCGACAGCATATATATATATATATATATATATATATATATATACACACACACATATGCACACATATATATACGTATGTACACATATACATACACACACATATATAGATCTTACATATGATAAGTGAGTTAGTATATAAATGCAGCTGGTCGAGTCAGTTAGCATTGGAGACATGTATCTGTGTTTAAGGCTGACCTCCTGGCGTTGGATAACCTATCAGCAGCCTCGTTCCTGGCGAGGACTGAATAGCTCTCTCTCTCTCTTTGCCATCAGTCCCCTGCAGTTTTTTAATGTAGGTGTGGAATTTCCTTCATCCGTATCAGAAGTTCTGCAGGTGTCGTCACCGTGTGCGTCTAGCCCAGGCAGCCTTACTGCAATTCCAAGGATGCAGCTCCTTCCTGTTGTAGGCGCCCACCCTTTGCTAGCATGCCTGAGGGGGTGGGGAGTGGGGACTGTGTCCTGAGGCGAAGACCTCAGCTCCCACCACGCCCTTCCCCTCTGGCTGTCCGCCCTGCTTGTTTGTGACATCCATATGCCCTCGCTTCCCCTCCCACCGTGCTTCTTGTTTTCTACGTACCTTTTAGTAGTAAGAGTAACACGCAGACTCCATCCCAGTATCACACTCTGCTCCTGGGGGCCCTGCCCTGGGGTTCTCATCTCCCTTGGTGCACGCAAGTGTACTGCAAACCCAACAGGAGCTAACATCCGGTCTGTGCTGGGACTAAAGCACATGGCCCTTTATCAGGAGTTTGTCCTCTGGAAGACATAGGCAGAGGCACCAGGCAACTGCAGCGAGGAGTGAGGCTCACCCAATCAGAGACGCGCACCTCCCCTTACGCACCCTCTGGGAGACCCCGCGCTCTTCGCCCTGCCTCATTCTTTTCCTATGGCATTGCTCACTCTCTAGCATTTGTGTGATGGAGTTATTCTGTTTATCTTCCTAGTTTTTAGCTCTTACTCTTCAGGAAGGGGAACTTCATGAAAAAACAGAAAATGTTTGCCTTGTTAACTTGTTAACTTGGCATACAGTACTGGCTCAATAAATATTTGTTGAATGAACAGGTGCCTATGGGTGCCAGGCATGTGACACGAAGTTATGACATGGGATTGATATTTATATATCATCATTTAAGTATTATGTAAACCATAATGTCTACGTCATTGTGTCCCATTTTCTATAGCTTCGCTTTCTGCAGGCAACTATGGACCAAGAATATCAAGTAAGGACTGGAGAGATGGCTCAGTGGCTAAAAGCACTGGCTGCACTTCCAAAAGACCTGGGTTCAATTCCTGGCACCCATAGGCTGCCTCAAAATCATCGGTAACTCCAATTCTAAGGGATTTGACATTTTCTTCTGCCCTGCACATACACCAGGGCATGTACATGGCACATAGACATACATGCAGGCAAAACACCCACACGCATGAAATAAAAATAAACAATATTAAAATATTGTTTTAATTTTAAACAAGCCGAGTGTGGTGGTGCACGATTTTGATCCCAGTACTCAGGAGGCAGAAGCAGGTGGATCTCTGTGAGTTCAAGGCCAGCCTGGTCTACAAAATGAGTCCAGGACAGCCAGGGCCACACAGAGAGACCGTGTCATGAAAAACTAACTAACTGGCCGGGAGTGGTGGCACACGACTTTAATCCCAGCACTCGGGAGGCAGAGGCAGGTGGATCGCTGTGAGTTCGAGGCCAGCCTGGACTACAAAGTGAGTCCAGCACAGCCAAGGCTACACAGAGAAACCCTGTCTCGAAAAACCAAAAAAAAAAAAAAAGAAAAAAAAAAAAAAGAAAACTAACTAACTAACTAACTAAATAAATAAAATAAGTGAAAACCCTCCAGAAATAAACATATTCCTTTATTTGTGTGCCACCCTGAGTCACACAGTGAAATGTCCACTCAAGTTGTGATTCCTACCTTTGTCTGATGTATCCACGCTGTGTGCCCTGTCTCCCCACCAGCCGCTTGGGACTTATCCTGGTTATCAATTTCAAGATGTCGCTGCAAGTGGCCAAGTGTCCACATCACCACGCAAACACCGGTCGTCTCTCACTTTGTCTAGTCAGCCAGGTGCCCGGTCATCTCTCCCCATCAGCAAAGAAAGGAGAGAGAAGAGCGCGGCACAGTGGGATGGAGAGGGGCAGGCAGAGGGAAGGGGGGGGGGCTCCCGGTAACCTTTATGGCAGAATGTTGTTACAGCTGTGGCTTCATTGCTTGTGGTGGTTCTGTTCATCTTATGCATTTCTAAGCTATGCACCATAAGCAGGTATCTGAGACAATCTCTGAAGACGTCAGCAATATCTTTGGTTTGGGGCATCTACTATATTCTTGGAATAGAGAAATAATTTTAAACGAAGAAAGTAAAAAGAATGAGAAAGACAGCGACAGCGACGGCGACAAAAAACCAGCACGACCGGGGTCAGATCTGAGCAGAGCCTCCCAGGGGACTAGGTGACTGCGCCATCCGCGTGGCCCAAGCACGGAAGTGTCGGAGGTGCCGGGGACTCTGAGTTCTCGTGCTGTTCAGGGCTCAGCCTGCATGCCCACTGCGTGCCAGGCACAGCTTTTCTCCTGCACTGCTGCTCAGAGTCTAAATGTCACCCCATGTGCACCAGTGGTGATTGCCGAGGGAGCTGCCATGGTGAGCTGTCTAAAGAGGGGGTGTCAACTCATTGGGCAGGGTATAATTTCACTCAACGTGATCTTATTTTAGTTCAACGTCATTTCTCAGTTGTAGCCCAGCTGAATGACACACAGAAGGCCAAACAACATAAAAGGTCTTCCCTCAGGCAGGTCTGTGTCCAGGTAGATCTTCAGTAATTCCTTTGAATTCTTATATTAATGTACTGGCACAACACACACACATATACACACACACAAACACACACACATACACATACACACACAAATGCACGTGCACACACATACCACACACAAACACACACATACCACACCACACACACACACATACACACACAAACACACACACATACACACAAACATACACACATAAGCACACACACATACACATACCCACACACCACACACAAACACCACACACAAACACCACACACACACACACACACACACACACACACACACACACACACACGTTAAAGTCCAATGGAAAAGATTCATGTCACCTCTGCTAGGACTTTATTTCACATTTTGTGATAGCCTTTATATTTTTAGAAGCCGGGAACAAAAGGAAGGGCCTTCCTAATCAAGAGCATTCTGTAGACACAGAGCACCAGACAATATTTGCAATAAATAGGAAATAAATGGCCTCCTAGTCTTCCGAGGTAACAGTTAGAATCTGGTGTTCAGCTGTAGGAAGTAATTTTAATCAGATCTGAAGAAAAGCGTGGACTATACTTTGGGGGTGGGCAGCAGATAAGTTCAGGAGCTCTTAGATTAAAAAATAATATCTAACTCTGTTCGCTCATTTGGTTCCATCCTGAAACTAAAGACACTCGTCAGTGTTGTCAGCTTGACATGCTGTAGGCCTTGAGTACATGTAATCTGTATTTGCCAATTTTACTTCAAGAAGTCTGGATGAGAGAATTTAATAATAATGATAATATTTTAATTTTTTTTTTGAAATTTTCATATGTGAGTATTCTATTTCCATCACTCCCCACCCCCTTCCCTCTAGTTCCTCTCAGGTCCCTCCCATCTCCTTTCACATCCATGGCCCTTAATTTTCAATTATAATTGGGATATATATATATATTATATATATATATATACATACATACATATGTGTGTGTATGTATTTATCTAACTCTGTAAGTACCACCTGCTGAGTTCATTCAGTGTTGCTGATTTTATTTAGGGCTGACACATGGGACTGAATAGCCAGTCAGGGTCTCATCCCTGGGTCAGACCAATTCTCCGTCTCCCCTACATCATCAACTGCCGGCAGCTGCCCCTGAGAACTCCACCATCCATGTTGCAATGTCAACTGCTTTTAGCATTTTTTTTTTTTTACATCTGGTTTAGGCAACTATATTGTTGAGGTTTCCTGGGCTCAGTTCCTCCATCACTTAGAAGAGGCTGTCTCCCAGCAGGTGTCCCTTCGCGGTCCTCTGGCTCTCACAACCCTCCCACCCCCTCTTCCGTGGTGTCTGCTAGCCACCGTAGGTGTGGGACTGATCACTGGCCACATGGGCGTCGCAGCCCTGGCGCCGTCCATGTAGTTTCACCCAACGGCACTGGGCTGTGTTGCTGCCATGGTGTAGTGTTGTGGCTGCATCGACAGAGGCCGAGCGCCCCACAGCCAGCTGCTCTCTCTGTTCTTCCTAGTTATGGCTTTCTGGGGTGGTCTCCGTCTTCTGCATGATGAAGCTCCGTTGATAAGGGGTGAGGGGAGTCATATGACCTAGAAAATGCTATTTTTACCGAGAATGAAGCAGTTCGAGAGTATTACATTCTCAAAATATTTTTCTAACTAATGCATAAAATTGCACATATCTATGGCACAACATGTCATGATGTTACATGTGTAATGTTCCAATCAGGGTGTCCACCTTTTTAGTGTGTGTGTGTGTGTGTGTGTGTGTGTGTGTGTGTGTGCAAGTGCGCGCGTAAACACTCAAAAGTCTTTCTTCTGCATCTTTTAATACTCACAGATTGAACAATGAACCTTGAAATGCTGTGTCCAGCACGTATTTGTCACATATGCCCACAATTCCACAGTACTCACCTGCCTCTGCCACCCCTTTGTCCCCCGCTGTCCCCAGAATCTGATAAGACCATTCTCTTTTCCATCCTCATGACTGGATAATCCCCCCGCTCCCCTTGAACAGCAGTGGGATACCGTCCACAGATCATCATGGACCATCTGACTGCCTTCCTGTGTGAGCTGACCTCCGTCATCACACGCGAGGTCAGACCACAGGAAGGGGCCACAGCCTCTCTGTGCTATAAGGAGGGCACAAAGCCCAGACTCCCCCTGAGACCCAGAGGCTGACGTCGAGCGTCTTCTCCTCTGCAGGCCTGAATCAGTCTGCCAGTCACAGTGGGATGTGCCTGCCATGGCTACATGCGAGTGAAACACATGGCCCGCGCATTCCAACACGTGGTCCTCACTGAAGGCTCTGAGAAGATTTAGGAGATGTGGTCTTGCCTAGAGGCAGGCTTTGAGGCGTTCATTGCTTGTGCTGCCTCCTGTTGCTTCATGCCTGTGGTCTAAGCTGTGAGTGAGCCCTCGGCTTCCTGCGCCAGCCACGGCGCCAGCCACTGGCTGCTTGTCTTTGCTCTGACATCATGGGTTCTCATGCCTCTAGAACTGTAAGCCAAGGTAAAAATCTTTCTTCTATAAGTTGCCTTGGATGTGATGACACAACAGAAAAGTAACTAATGTAATTTTGGGAGACTGAGGTAAGAGGATTTTGAGTTCCAGGCAAGCTGGGCTGCAGAGCAAGACCCTATCTCAAAGAAAAGAAGGAAGGAAGGAAGGAAGGAAGGAAGGAAGGAAGGAAGGAAAGAGGGAAGGAAGGAAGGAAGGGGAGGAGGGAAGAGAGGGAAAACAGGGAGGAAGGGAGGAAGAGAAGAAAATGTAAGCCTAAGAGTGATCCATTTTTAAGATTTATTTTATTACTTTAATTATGTGTATGAATTCATGTCTGTGTGTGGATATGTACACATGAGTGCAGGTGTCTGTGGAGGCCACAGGTGACATATCTCTAGGAACTGGAGTTTTAGGTAGTTGTGTACCCCGTGGTCTGGGTGCTGAGAACCAATCCCAGGTCCTCTGTGGCCTTAGTAAATGCTCCTAAGCACCAGGCCACCTCCACTTCTCCAGCCCTGGTTCCCTGCACAGAGTTTTAAACCCAAAATAATGTTGTCTTTCCGCCACCATCACCACCACAATAAAGTTTGTTTTAAACTCTACGGAACAGGAAATTATGACAGACACAGAGCTGGGGCAGAGGACAGCTGGCCACGCAACCCGAGGCTTTCCGGATAAGCCGTGCCACCGCAGACAGAGGGTACGCTTGACTCGGTGGCATCACCACAACCTCTAGGGATTGGGACCTTCAAAGTATCACCCGAGGACCCATGTTCCTTCATCTTCCTCTCTGTTTTAGACTCCTCCCTCTTTGAGCCCTGCTTGGTTCATTTGCATTTCAGCCACAGCACACCCGATCAAGTCCGCCAGGTATTTATTGCACAGCGCCCTTCAGTTCCTAGGCACACTCCTTTAGCCAGCAGATTAAAAATAAGCTGATGGCTCGCCCAGTCAAACAAATCTGTAGTAATCAAAGCTGGCTCACCGTGAACTTCCCGGCCTTGGGCTTGAAGCGTCCATTTCTCCCGCTGATGTGAGCGACAGAGTCAAGTTTTTCGCATTTGCCTTTCAACTGGCCCTCAGGCAGGTGGGAAGAATGGGTCCCCAGTTATTTATTTGGGTGTTTTGGGGCAATTTGCTGTGCATAAAAGCTGTAAGTACAGGAACAGCTGTACCTGCCCAAAGAAAGGGCTCATAATGCAGCCTTAAGTGCTGTTCAGCAGGCACAGCCCTCAGGGACATCAGCAAAGTCCAAACCGAGCTCTGAGAGGACAATTGTGGCTGGATGGTTGGGGCAGCCTAATGCCCTCCTGTCTCCCCCCCCCCCCCCCCCGGGCCCCCGTAGGCCAGAATGTTGTTCTCTACTGGCTGTCGGAAATCGTAAGACACAGCGCCTCGCTTGCTAGAAAACTAACAGGCAGGCCCACACTCACACCTCTTAAGTCTTTTTAAAAAAATAGTCCCTGTAGCGAAAGGCTTTGGGGTTGCAGTGCGGGGTGGGGGATGGGATGCAATGCTTTACGTCTCTGTCTTTTCCAGCTATTTAAGGCACGCTAACCCCCCCCCCCCCCCCCCCCGGGCCTCACAGCCGGCTGACCTGAGCTGGTGTCCCACTCACTACCCCGCATCACCAGGGTGAAGAGGCTACGTGTTGTGTCCTGGGTAGTGAGGGAGGCCGCTGGCCTGCTCAGACTTTGATTGGTCCCTGAGGTCCCAAGGTGCCTAGGACCTCCCCGAGTCCCTGGATTGCCAGGGCAGGAAGCCTAGGCAGCCTTGTCATCTCACTCAGCCCACATTCTTCATAGTCTGAGCCCAGGTAGAGAAATGTTAGTGTCTTTCCCACTCTCACCACCAGGCTTTCCTACTCTGGGTCCTCAACATCTGTAGACTCTGCTTTCAGAATGAGTCTCGAGATTCTCTTCAATCCCGTATCCTCCTCTGGCTGGACCAAGTCTTCCTATCAGTCCCATCGCCTCTGCCCTAGAGCCCTTTCTCAGCTCCGTTCAGTGTTTCTCTCCACGGCATGCCTGACCTTGTTAGGGCAGCTCAGATCCCTGAGGACTCCTTTTGTCAAAGGCTGGCCCTCCCTCGTGCCTCTAACTCGAAACTCTGCCGGGGCAGAACTTGACCCTGGCCATTCCGGCTCTCTGCATGAAAGCTGTCAGGCTCCTGTCTCAAAGCCATGGCCCCACCCCTGTCCTCTCCCACCTGCTGGCCGCTCACACCCTAAATGGTATGGTCAATATGGCTCCTCACTTTGCTCAGGCCTTTGCTAACCTCTGACTTCTCAGAGCATCCTTCTCCATGGATCCTTCCCCATTTAGAGTCTCAACAATTCTCACTCTACACTTCAGGGCACATCGCCATCTGCACGCCACTCTAGCATCACCTACGTGGATAACTGTGTTGTCTACTTATCTGGCTAATCAATCAGACCCCAGCACTTCATGAGTGCTTGGTGCTGGCGGGTCTTTAAAATATATTGGATGAGTGAGTGGATGGGTAAATGAATGGATGAATGAAACTTTTACTCTACGTTTTATGGGTTAGAGAAGTTGTGTCCCTTGTGGGACAAGGGTTTGAGGTGAGCCTGTCTCACTGTGGCTCCGCTCTATTTTCTTTTCTGTGTGGCTTTAACAAAATACCCAAGGATGGATAATTTATGAAGTGAGAGGGTCCTGGTCTCTGGAAGGTTAAAACGGTCTGATGGTATCCTGCCTGGGGCCCTCCTCTGGCTGTGTCACAGCTCGGGAGAGAGGCTGAAGGAGAAACAGCTTCATGTAGTAGTGACAAAATCTTTGGGGGTAGTCTTGTTTTGTCACAATCCATACTTTGCAGAGGAAATTCACTCCTGTGAGATCTGGTCTCCTCCAAGAGGCCAACATTAATCCGTTCTTCAGGATGGCGCCCATGTGACCTAACTACTGTCTACTAAGCCTGCCCCAAACCTATCACCATGGGGAAGGATCCTCAAATACAGGAATCTTCGGGGAACACACCCTTTACGGCTCTTAGAAACTGCTGTGTAAACCCTCTCTTCTCCTGCACTGGAAAACAATTCAGGCTCGGAGCTAACTGGGGGACACCATGCTGTGTGTGGTGCTCTGAGATCTAAACTGGCATTCAAGAAGAAGGTCCCTCGGATCAGCCATTCTCTCGTGTGACTTCTCGATGATCTGAGCTGGCCCCTCCCATTTCTATCTACCCTAACATCTGGGTCCATTAGCACCCCAGATATTTCTTTCTCACTGTGGTGTCCTTGGAACCCAGGCCTGCCATGAACCTCTGCCCTCCTCACACACGGCCTTGGGTGATCCTCCAGGGCCCGAGAAAGCCCTCAGCAAGGAGAGTGAAGGCTTCTTAGGAGAGACCTTTTTTAGATTTATCTTTATTTTTTAAGGTACAAATGTGTGTTTGGGGCACTTGTGCCTGGGCATACAGAGCCCACAGAGTCCAAAAGAATCTGACCACCTGGAACTGGAGTTGTAGGTCATCAGGAGCCGTTCAGTATGGGTGATGGGAACTGAGCTTGGGTCCTCTACAACAGCGCTGCACGCTCTTTTTTTTTTTTTTAATTTTTTTTTATTTTTATGTATACAGTATTCTGCCTGCATGTATATCTGTAGGACAGAAGAGGGCATCAGATAACATTACAGATGGTTGTGAACCACCATGTGGTTGCTGGGAATTGAACTCAGGTCCTTTGGAAGAGCAGGCAGTGCTCTTAACCACTGAGCAATCTCTCCAGCCCCATGCTCTTAATGAACCACTGAGCCATGCCTCCAGCCCTAGGGACATTAAAAGAAAAAAAAAAAAAGGTCACACTGGCTTCCAGACGCCTCCCTATATACAATGGGCCGTGAAAGATGTTGTCTGGTTGTTTGGTTGGGTTTTTTGTTTGGTATGTTAGGGGAAGGGATTCAAAGATAGTACTTATCATAAGGTGATTGTTCTCTAAGACCTGTTCAGTTTAAACACACCTGCATTAAACATGTCTATGGTTTGGTGGTCTGTGGGACCTTGAGCATGCTAAAGAGAAAAGCTGGTTGGGGTGTGGATGTCTAGGTTTGGGGGATGGCAGCCATCGACAAGGATGCAGTTGATGCCTCTGACTACGGTCACAGCGCTCAGGTGGATTTTCAGAGGAGCACAGATGTCACACCATGGGGGACATGCTCACAGGGCTCCTGCCAGGCCTCACCCACCCACCACACAGTCACTATTCAGCTGCCTGGTACATGAGCAGGAAGCATCCGAGCTCAACGATCACCTGTCTGTATCTCCCAGGTGACGCCATCTCTCCTGGCGAGTCTAAGATAACCATCGGCCCCATTATGTCACAGCCAGGTGAAGTGTATAAGTTCTCCTCCAGACCAGGGGAACGCTGGACGCCACCATCCAGGAAACGCTTCGCTTTGTGACAGGAACCGTGACAAGACTCGGTGGGCCTTAATTATCTTAATATCCGTAAGCACTGGGTGGAATTAGAACGCCCACTCCATCAATGGGCTTTTTAAAAAGGTGCTCTGTCCCCAGTGTGCCTCATTCGGGGACCACTCCACACACTACGTACCCCAAGTCAGCTCAGACAGCTCCTGAGCACAGATAGTACCAAGGATTGATGGGATCTCTGGTGGTGGGACTGACATGGGTCGGGGAATACCACAGCGCTTTGAGGGAGGGGGTGTAGTTAGGTCTAGAGGCTATGAAAGGCCTCCTGGCTTGCTAAATGCCCTGCCTTGGCATATCACCTGCTCTTTCTTCTTCTTTCAAGATGGCAGCCACATGAAGGAATTAAAAGAATGAGAAGTGCCTAAAATATTTCCAAGTGATTTTTTTCTCTCGTTAAGCGAGAGGTTATATTGCAAGTTCAATGCTAATTACAGAGAAAAAAAATCCATATGAAAAGAAGAAAATTTGGTTAAAAAAAAAAAAAAGGTACTTACAAAACAGTGCACACTTTCTTTTTGCTGCTTGGCCCAGTCTGTGTGGAAGGGAGTCAGGCAGGAGATGTCGCTGGCTGGAGCAGGATGATAAATAACTCAAAGGTGTCAGACATACGAAAGAATTATGCCTGTCTGACCTATGAGGGGATAAATCCCCAGTCTCCGCTTATGGCCAGGAGATGTGACTTTAAATGCCATAAAAATTTAGCATTTCCCCCTTCCTAATTGTCTTCTATAGTTTTGCCAGATTTATTAAAACAAGATTTGGGGTGGGGGGTATTTTTTTTCCTTCTATTCACTGGTAGAATGTGCTCTTTAGTATCATTTTACATAATTTAATACAATTTGTTCCATCCATTGATTTTCATGGGGATACAAGCTGTTCGCTTGTGCAAAAGCTGGCATAGGCATGAAAGCTGGCACCAAGGCACCTCCAGGAGCCCGGCGCTGCAAAGTTCTGGGGGGGCGGGGGGCTTCGGCCATTTTGAAGCAGAATTCTGTGGAGCTGTGGTTTTCCAGGCTTGCTTCTGTCCCTTGATGGAGACACAGGAGGGGGGGACCCTGGGCCACACCACAGCTGAGCTCAAGGCGGGGGGGGGGACTCGAGGCGCCCCCCACCCCCGCCTCCAAGTGATGTGAGAGACACTCTCCCCAAACGCTCAGCCTGATGGAGAAACACAGGTGTTTCTTAATTACTTGTGCAGAAGGGAAGTGAGTGCTGAGCGGATGTGCTGCGGGGGTGACCGAGCCAGACTGAGGCGTCCAAGCCAGCAGCAGCCATGCTCTGATACAGGGAAAGCCCTCACCTTCAGCCCTCCCCCCTTCTCCTGTCTCATTCATTAGGTTGGAAAAGTGTGTATTTTAAGGCTCAGCCAAACCCTCAATATGTAGAAAGACACACACACACACACACACACACACACACACACACACACACACACA
>OU015759.1:944993-966469 GCA_907169655.1 Acomys percivali
CACACACACACACACACACACACACACACACACACACACACACACACCAATCAGAAGGTTGTAATAAAGTCTTGGGGCCCCATCCCAGTGGGGCTCACCCATGAGGAGTTTCTCATTATTTACCTTCTGACCCAGCTCCCTTTGGGCTCCTCTGACTGGTCTGTATTTTGAAAGAGAATTTATTATTTATAACTCCAGGTGTGAGACAGGAGGAGTGGGTCGCGGTGGTGGCTTCACTGTGCTGAGGCCCCTTGGACCCAATGCTTCCCCTCTCTGGATTGTTGTGCACCCCTGTCATACGGTCTCTCAGTTCCTCTATGGTGTAGACACTGAGCTCTCACACCCAGTGGAGTACCAAGTGGTCACAGGCAGAGGTCACATTCTTTCGCTTTGCTGTCCCAGCATTGCCTTGCCTCTAGTGGTGACTTGAAATAGGCATGTGGCATGTGGAGAGCCTCACCCCTCTGTTCAGTCCTGACCTGCGGGCATGGTCGTAGCAGACAGGCTAAGCACCAATGTGCCTGGGTAGTCCAAGCGTGCAGAAGCCTTTGCTACTGGCTTTCTGAGTACCCATCACATCCCAGAACCAGCACTGCTCCACCTGCTTTGGTTTCCTGTGGCCAGAGCCCAGGCACTGAGCTTATCATGTCACACCAACTGACAGAGATACAGCCCCTCCTGAGTGGACCCTCCCTGCATGAGGGTGCCCCCAGACAGTGATGGATCATCCCTCCCCAGCACCCCTGGGGGGGTAGCTAAGTAGGCCAAATGAAAGGATCTGAGCTGGCCACTGGCCAGGGCACAGGGCTAATCCTTGCCTCTGTGAGAAGAGCCTGGGGCTGGAGGCTCTGCTACCAGTCACAGCTGCCTGTTACAGTGCTGGCCTGACAGCCCTGTCACCACCCTTGGGACCTTGAAGACCTCTCACTTGCCTCTTCTGTTCTCCACATTCTGAAAGTAGTCAGGGATGCAAAGATGCCTCCATTTTTTTTTCCCTAGGAAGACAGAGAAGGGGACAAAACACATCTTGGCATTCCATTCTAGACCAGAACACCCAGTGTCTGTCAGGAGGGTGTTATTCAAGAAAGAAGAGGCCGCATATGGTCACGGGCCATAAATAGGCCATGTAGGGTACGTCTTGTTTGTATGGAAAGAACATGGTCAGGAAAGGATGACAGCTCTGGTAGTTACTTGCACTGAATTTAACCCTGGGATATTCCAGGCTGTTCTGCATATTTGGAAGATGTGGTGAGTGGGGTTGTCACCGAGTCTCCAGTGTTGTATGCTAGGCTATGCACTCGACAGGCCATTGCCTTCTGCAGCCTTCCTACAGTCCTATGAAGTGCATCCTTTATCAAGGAAGAAGTGATGCTCAGAGGAGTCCAGTGATTTGCCGCAGGTCGCAGAGCCAGTGAGTGGCCATAGTGAGAGGATACTGGGTACCTCAGCCCTCTCAAGATCTGCTCCTCCTCCCCCTCCTCCTCCTCTTCCTCTTCTTCCTCTTCCTCCTCCTCCCCACCCCCAAGGCTCTGCTCTCACGGTATTGGTATTCCTGGGCCATGCCTTTCATGTATCCAGCAGGGCGTTACCTGGCAGGAGGAAAGCCAAGATGAAGGAGAGCAAGGGGCCTTCACCGACACTCCAGTCCTGTTTTGCTACAAGATGGAGCTGAGCAACCCCAAATGTCCAAGAACACCAGTTAGTGCAGTACGCAGACCCTGTTCCTTGATGTCTGTGCAGATAGAGCATCATGCTGGAGACAGGGCTGACTCCGACAGAGGCTCCAGCAAGTGTGAACTGGGGAAACAGGGGCTCTTGGGTGGAGCTGGAGGTCCTTATAAGATCAGGTGTGGACGCTGAGCAGGTGAGAGGACCTGGGAGCACCAGGGGCCACGGCTAGTACTTCAACGGGGTTGCACAAGGAGAGACTGAAATTGGGCCTCACTCACACACTCACCTGTTCATTGATTCACAGAACACTTTGCATATCTCAAGACACTTTTGGGGATTGAGACGACGTCAGTTGAGAAAAACAACCCAAGTCTGTTCTCAGGAAGATGGTGTGTGTGTGTGTTTGTGTGTGTGTGCACAGTGCACATGCGCCTGTTCCTACATTGCATAGCCCGGTGTGCCTGGGCATTCAAGGACTTGAATTTCCTGGAAGAGAAAGGAGAGCCTGGGCAGGAATAAGACCAGGCTGAGCCTCCTTTCAGCCCTGGCCCGTAGACCCTGCCAGCAGCTTCTGCTGTGAGGGGAGCTTTGAAAAATCCTCGTTTCTCCAGAAAGCCCTGCTTGGCACAGCCTATGCCCCTTCCGCCAGCTGTCCCTATCCCGGGAGCTGCTCCCACCTTACAGACGGGCTAGGTTGTTGTCGGAACTCATAACTCTCAGGGCCAAGGTCAGCAGAAGGAAGCCGCTACCCCTGGTTGCAGGTGAGGCCAGGCTGGGGACCACAGGGAAGCTCCTTCTTCTTCTTCTTCTTCTTTTTTTTTTTTTTACATCGCTCACCCAGTCACTTCCTGAAAAATTAATTTGCAAACGAGTCCTATTTATTGAGACCTTCTGGATTGGATAACAGATGCAGCGTGGCCTGTTCCAGAAGACCATCCAGAAAAGAGATTCTACAGCAGGCAGTGGACAAAAGGACACGCGCTGGCCGAGCCCATGGCCTTGTCTGAGCTCCACACTCAAGGTGGGGCATGCGCATATTTGGAAGGCTCCCCCAGAATGGGGGGGTGGGGCTCCGGTTCTGCAAGGCGCCCGCCCTAAGAACACACTGAGCTGGGCTCTCCCGGCCGGCTCTCTGGATTGGTTCTCCTGTAGCCCTACCGAAACAACCAGAAGCCGGCTCCCCCTCCCTGGCCATCTGCTTGAAGCATCTGGTAATCAGGTGCAAGCCCCACACCGGAGCACTGAAGCTGAAATGTGCAGTCACCTTGCCACCCATACTGGCTTTTGTTACTGCGCCAGGCTGCCCCCTCTTTGTGTCAGGGAGAATAGTTTGGGGTTAGAAATCCAACTACTGACTCCAAGACGTCACCGTAGCTGCGTTGAGATCCTGGGGCCTCGCCTGGCCTCTAGGTCCTCCCACTAGTGTCTGTGAACGTGTGGCGAGGAAAGGATTTGGGCTCCCATGCATGTGAGAGAACGTCTCCTTAGCCTGTAAAGTGAATCTCAGATATCTGGATCCTGATGTGCAGGAAGAAAATGACATCTGTGCTATGTCTCCATTTTAACACAGAAAGAGGACACAATTCCAGTGTCCCTGTGGCCCAGAGTGACCAAGGGTTAATTTGAGGGACCACAGAGACGTGGCAGCACGTGGGGATGGGCGTCTAAAGATCTGTCCTCAAGGCTGCTTGCATCACTCATTCCAAATCAAGTATTTGGAAGACCATATAGGTGTAGGTAAGGTTGCAAATACAATTCGCTTCAGCTTACACGCACACAGGAAGACACCCATGGGTGATTCTGTACAAGGAACCTGTCCTACTACCTGAACCCCTGGAGTCTCAGCCCACATCCGGAGACCAACTGCACGAAGAGGGGCTTTCGCTACTGTTAATTCCTGTAGATGTGACCATGTGTGCCACATCGCCAAACAGCTGGTGTCGCGGGACCCCGCCCTCCAGGGGACTTGAACCCATGGACACTGCACTTGCAGGTCTCTCGTGGGGTTATCACAAGAGGATGGCCATGCTGGGCTATTGAGCCATGGCTAACTGCTTGCTGGCGTCAGGTTCATATCCGCTTGCCCCTCTCCTTAGAGATCTTAAAGAAGCAAGTTAAGTCCTACTGTGTGTAGGGATGCTCCTCCTGCCCGCCTTCCTGGACTGGTCATGGGAAGGACACATGATGAGCTGCAGAGAGACTGTCCTGTGTCAGCCCAAAGTCCTGCCCACGCCCAGCACATGTGTGTTTGTTTAGTGAGTCTGGCTGAGGCTATTGATCATGACAGTAGGGCCGGATGTGGCAGGAGCCGCTGCCCACTGATATTAGTTATCATTGGTTATTTAAAATGCAGATAAATAACTCAGAGAGACTCAAATGCACTTGGTCGGCTCATCTCAAAACAACTGAACTTGGGATTTTTGTGCGTCTTTTTTTTCCCCCTTTTTTCTTTATGTTTTAATTAATCACTTCACAACCTGATCCCAGCCCCCTCTCTCCTCTCCTCCCAGTCCCACCCTCACGCCTCCTCGGCCCCATTCCACTCTCTCCTCCTCAGGGAAGGGGAGAGCCCCAGGGGGAACCGACTCACCTTGGCACCTCAAGTCGCAGCAGGACTGAAGGCATCCTCTCCCGCTGGGGCCTGACACGGCAGCTCAGCTATGGGAAAGGGACCCAAAGGCAGGCAACAGAGTCAGAGATAGCACCTCCTCCCATTGTTAGGTGCCCCACATGATGGCCAAACTGCACATCTGCTACATTTGTGCATGGGTCTACCCGCCTTCACTTTGATTGGCGGCTCAGTCTCTGTGAGCCTCAGTGGGCCCAGGCTACTCGATTCTGACTCCCTCAATCCACAAAACTCCCTGAGATTGGCCCATTGTGTGGCTGTGGGTCTCTCTGCATCTGTTTCCATCAGCTGCTGGATGTAGCCCCTGAGAAGACATTTATGCTAGGCTTCTGTCTGCAAGCATAGCCAAGTTTCATTAATAGTGATAGGAGTTGGCTCTCTCCCATGGGGCAAGTCTCAAGTTGGGCCAGTCATTGGTTTGCCGTTCCCTCAATCTCTGCTCCATCTTTATCCCTACATTTCTTGTGTGACAGATTTTGGGTTGAAGGTTTTATGGGTGGGTTGGTGTCCTCCTGCCTCCACCCGAAGTCCCACCTGGTTACACAAAATGGTGGGGTGTTTTGTTTTTGTTGTTGTTGTTGTTTTGCTTTTTAGGCAGGATCTGCCTCCGTAGCCTACGTTGGCTTCTAACTTGTGAACCTTCTGCCTCCACCTCCGTAGCCAGGGCTAGGATCACAGGGCTGCTCCACCACCAAACCCGACTCAAAAGATCCTCTTCAGATGAGGAGGATGGAGTCCGTGGGTGTGGGGAGTTCAGAGGAGGGATCATCGGGACACGATGGAGGCTGCGGAGGCCTCGACTCCTAGATGATCCTCCATATAATCTCCTGCTAGTGTTTTGTCTGCCGCTCACTTGCCCCCAAACCCTTTGCAGCAGGGCAGCCAAAGAGGACAACAGTGGATGTAAATGTTGGAATCTTGCAGGTCTTGCAACTCTGTAATGGATCTGCTTCCTTTTTATTTTATTTTATTAATTTATTCTTATTACATCCCAATGGTTATTCCATCCCTTGTATCCTCCCATTCCTCCCTCCCTCCCATTTTCCCCTTACTCCCCTCCCCTATGACTGTGACTGAAGGGGACTTCTTCCCCCTGTATATGCTCATAGGGTGTCAAGTCTCTTCTTGGTAGCCTGCTATCCTTCCTCTGAGTGCCACCAGGCCTCCCCATCCAGGGGACGTGGTCAAATATGAGGCAGCAGAGTTCATGTGAAAGTCAGATCCAACTCTCCACTCAACTGTAGAGAATGTCCTGTCCATTGGCTAGATCTGGGTAGGGGTTTGAAGTTTACTGCCTGTATTGTCCTTGGCTGGTGCCATAGTTTGAGCGGGACCCCTGGGCCCAAATCTGCCTATCATAATGTTCTTCTTGTAGGTTTCTAGGACCTGCTTCCTTAGTGAGGAAAAAATACCACCACCCTTTCTTCTGTCTCCAGTATGGGAGTGAAGGATGCTGAGGTTGTTTGGGGGTATAGAAGCTTGTATTTGTTTTGACATGATCTAGCTTTTAAGTGTTTGCCTGTGACTTCTCCAGTGTCTCTATTAGATTTTAAACACGCCCCACAAGGATCTCTGATTTTGCAGATGTAATCTTTTTTTTTTTTTCTGTCCTTCCAACCACACATGGTGCTAGTCCCTTCCAGAGGAAGTGCCTGTCCAGAGTCTGTGCCCTGAGCTGACACTCCCCACTCTTCCCCGCACCTGGCTCCCTTCTCAGCAGTGTGGGGACAGGACGGTGGCATTTCTTGCACCCTACTGCGGGCTTGGCAAGCCTTTCCCTACTGACAGCTCAGGTCCCAACGTCTTCCTCACTGGTTGAGCATAAAGGCAAGGGCCCTTTGGCTTAAGGCAAGACGCTGGCTTTCTCTGGTGGTTGTGCCATAAGTTAGCAGAAGTTTGACAGTCATTTAATTTTCATTGACAAATGCTGTCATAATATTGAGGAAAAAGTGAGATGTTATATCAACAGTAGTGGTCGACGCTCAGCCAGTCATATGGACCGGGCGAACACCATATGCTTCCTCCAAACTCGCCTTGGAAAGCTCTGGCTAAATGCTTGACAAGCTTAAGATACCAGTCAGGAAAAATGGTTACTCTTGAGAGGAAGCATTTAGGCCATGTTTCCAGTTTGGCAATTTCCTAGGAAATAATAATAATAATAAAAAAAGAAGAAGATCATTTTCCAAGTTTCAGCAATAGAACATCATGTCCCTGCGTGGGGCCACCCACTTAAGAGCCATGGAGCGTGTCCCACACGCCAAAGCCGGCAGCAGCCAAGCAGACACTTGCTGACAGCCATCTTATCACCAAAGGGCTGGAGATGGTAAAACACCAGCATCTTCCTGCTAGCCTATTTATCCATCCTCGGTGTCTCCAGACGTCCAACGCCAGCAGATGCTGCGTTCACATGTACAACAGGAGCCAGAGCCAAACTCAGGCTCACGTCAAGCACTCAGATGACCCACACAGACAGCGACAAGATTTCCATCTCGCAGACGTAGCTTGCGATGCTATTTACTCAACACCCAGTCTGGACCAATCCAAACCACGTGCAGACCAGATGCATTTGTGTACCTGGCCACACAGGTGTCTGGCTAAACCCTTAGCCAGAAATCTTGGCTAGATGCTTCTGCCGAGGCATGGGCAAGGCAGTCTTAAATGTGTTTTTTTTTTTTTTCTACATTGGGCTTATTTTAATTTTGTTACTATACATAGAAAAAGGAATTGATGAGTAAAGTTACAATCTGGGAGAAAAATCTGTGTGTCTGTGTGTGTGCTTGTGCGTGTGTGAGGGCGTGTTTAGGGACACACCATCCCTGTGCGTATTCGGCTTGCCAAATATTCCGGGACCTTCCATTCTCTGAAGGATTCCCACCCCAAACAATGCTAAGTAAAGAAGGAGGCATATGGCATGCCTCGGAGACAGCTCAGCACTGGCGGGGGAGCATCCATAGTGGTGAACAGGTACCCGGGAGAGACGACAGACCCAGCCTGTTCTTTTTGGAACTTACCGACTATTTGGATTTAGTCACCGCTATTGTTGTGGCTCTGTGCTTATTACTGTCTTAACAAAGAAAGAAAGAGAGAGAGAGCATGCAGTTCTCAGAACTGGTCATGGGCACGAGTGCTCGCCAAGATGGCTCCCTGCCTGTGCTGGGAGCTGTCCTTCTAGCTATGCACCCCTTGCTTTCTAGTGCCCCTAAGGGGGTAGATTCTCAGCAGTGCAAGGCCCTCTGGCCAGGAGGAAAGAGGGTCCAATGGGTGGAAAGGCGTTATATTACTGCAGATGGCTCTCAGAAGGCAAGGAGACTGGGGGTGTCCTTGGTCTCCAAAGCAAGCGCCGACTTTAAAAAAAAAGCAGGGCAGATTGGAGGAGCAGCTGCCCTCCGTGTGGATGGCATCCGTCGGCGGCGGTGGGGAGACTGACTTCCGGACTGCCTTCCATTACCGTTTCATTACACGACAGCAGATCTTTGCACGGATCCATACGCTGCCTCTTGGATGGGGTTTCTAAACACAGCAGGACACTGCGGGGAGACAGAGCATACCTCCTCCTCCTCCGCTGCCTGCTGGAAGCCCAGCTCCCTGCCATGTGGCTCTTCGAAAGCGGTGGCTGTGGTCTTCTCGGGCTACCCCCCAGGTGACAAGCGCAGCCCTCCCGCAGGCCACTACAGGACTGTGCAAGGTGCCCGTGTGGCTGCAGCGTTCTCCAGAGGGGTCTCTGGAGGGGAAAATCTCACTTGCAGTCCATCTACTGCCCAGATTTCTCTGGCTGTCAAGAGTCTTTCTTACTGGGGTCAGTATGTTAGCCATTAGCGGAGATGGCCACCTAAACTGAGTTTCCTATCCACATTTAGTCATCAGCATTTTAGCGGTAAAGGAATAATTCGGGTTTCACAAAGATGACGCGTTCGTTACCTGCCCGCCCGCCCCCCCCCCAACTGGGGAGGGCATACTTATCCGTCACCAACATAGTTTATGCAGCTTCCTCTTGTCACGGGGCCTCTTCCTCTTCATGAGGAAGTGAGGTGCCTGAGTGCCATGCCTTGGTGAGGGACGGAGTCTCTTCTTTTCTTTTCTTTCTTTTTTTTTAACCATTGAAGAGGAGTTTTTATTTTTATTTTTAAAATTAATTTATTCATATTACATCTCAATTGTTATCCCATCCCTTGTATCCTCCCATTCTTCCCTCCCTCCCAGTTTCCCCTTACTCCCCTCCCCTATGACTGTGACTGAGGGGGACCTCCTCCCCCTGTATATGCTCATAGGGTATCAAGTCTCTTCTTGGTAACCTGCTATCCTTCCTCTGAGTGCCACCAGGTCTCCCCATCCAGGGGACTTGGTCAAAAATGGGGCACCAGAGTTCGTGTGAAAGTCAGACCCCACTCTCCACTCAATGGTGGAGAATGTCCTGTCCATAGGCTAGATTGAGCATATATGTCCCTGTTGTGTGGTAGGGGTCTTTTCTTTTTTTTTAAAGAAAGATTTATTTATTTATTTATTTATTTATTTATTTATTTATTTATTTATTTATTATGTATACAATGCTCTGCCTTCATGCACACTTGCATGCCAGAAGAGGACACCAGATCTCATTACAGATGGTTGTGAGCCACCATGTGGTTGCTGGGAATTGAACTCAGGACCTCTGGAAGAGCAGCCAGTGCTCTTAACCTCTGAGCCAGCTCTCCAGCCCTGGAGGTCTTTTCTTATTCCTCGAGCAAAGAGCTTTGTCCTCCTCCCGAGGCAGTCGTAACGATTAACCACTACATGTGTGGGCTTCGGCATCTTTTCCCTGAAGACAAAGATCTACAGGTGTGGAATATAAGCCTCTGTCTGCCACTGCAAGTTTCTCCACCTCTGTAAAGCGAAATCCAGACACTCTGGCCGGCCCAACGCTTTTCAGTGACCTGTGGGTTCTTCCATGCCTCTGAGTCCCAAAGCAGCATTGTCAAGGTCGTAGTAGCCGTATCTGTCCATGTCAATGGTCAAAATGCCAAGCAGCATGAAGCAGGAACCAGTTCCCCAGAGCCAGCTCAGACAGCACCTCCTCTCTTCCCTCTCTGTCATCTCTGCTTTCTTCCTGGGTTCCGGTGGGCCTAGACATACAACGTAACATGGTTCTGTCCCCTGGCCTGGGGCCTCTCTCAGGTGGCCTAGGGGGCCCCCTCTCTCCCCATAACTCCACCATTCACGGCTTGAGATGCCCTCTGTAACTTCATGGGCTTTACATAAGGGTTCCCTTCCACAGTGGCCTTGGCCATCATTTGTCTCAATGAACCCACCGCGAGCTGCCTCCGTGGAACAGCACCTGTCCTCAGGGCTGTCCCCAGTGGATTCTTGGAAGGACGTGGCGCAGGCTTTCCTTGAGGCTCAACTCACGAGGCTTGAAGTGGAAGAAGCAATTCCCGGGCACACCCCATAGAATGTGGACCGAGGTCACCACACACCGGCATAATCTGTCTCCCCTCCCCCCCACCCCACCCCCCCCGACAGAAGTCTCGCGTACCCTTTCCAACACAGTCCTTCTCTGCCCTCAGCTAAAGCCCTCCACAGCATCGAAAGTGTGCCTTCGCCATCCTACGTTTCAGTCTGGGTGAGGCTGGCACATATCCATCTCAGGGTCAGCGTTTTTTGGCAAAGAATGCTTATTCTAACATCCTGTTACTTTTGATCATCCAAGGCCCAAATCTCTTACTAGAGCCTCAACTCCTGCTCTGCCTTCCGATGCTCGCTAAGACCGTGGTCTGTCGATTCTCTACTTGGGGTAACCCTGCTGGCACACACAATTGAGGGGGCCCGTTGCCGCTCACCTTGCTTTTCTGTGCGAGCCCGTGCCAGCTGTGAGGGAGGGCTAACAAAGGCACAAGGATCTGTGTAAGGGCGATGCCATGCCCACAAAACAAATGGCAGATTCATTCTGTTTTTACCCGGTGGCCGAATACTATGACACAGAAGTCGTCTGTGGTGGTGCTGGGAGCTCCTCCCTGGCTGTTCTAGGGACACCACACAACTCTGTCCCAGCTGTGAGGCTCTTCCTTGTCCCGACACGGCACCTCCCATTCTGGGTAAATGATGAAATCAAGACTAGCTAACGGGGTCCCGCTCAAACTAAGGCACCAGCCAAGGACAATTCAGGCGGTAAACTTTAAACCCCTACCCAGATCTAGCCAATGGTCAGAACAGTCTCCACAGTTGAGTGGAGAGTGGGGTCTGACTTTCACACGAACTCTGGTGCCCCATATTTGACCACGTCCCCTGGATGGGGAGACCTGGTGGCACTCAGAGGAAGGATAGCAGGCTACCAAGAAGAGACTTGATACCCTATGAGCATATACAGGGGGAGGAAATCCCCCTCAGTCACAGTCATAGGGGAGGGGAATAAGGGGAAAATGGGAGGGAGGGAAGAATGGGAGGATACAGGGATGGAATAGCCATTGAGATGTAACAAGAATAAATTAATTTAAAAAAAAAAAGACTTAAAAAAAAAAAAGACTGGCTAACAACCACAGAGCCCTGCCCGGCAGGACTGAACTCTTCAGTCCTTCAGGGTCTGAACTCTGCTGTGTTTGAATGTGGAACGTCCTCAGGCTCCCAGGTTTTGACCACTGGTCTCTAGCTGGGGGCGCCATTGTGGGAGACTGTGGGACCTTAGGCACACTGGCTGTAGCTGACAGACCTGAAGACATTTAATAAACCCCACACCAACCCTGACTGCCTGCCAAGAGATCTAAAGGACACTGTAAGGTAGTTGTGGGCCAGGGACACTCAGGGCAGATTTTTCCAGCTCTCCAGAGTCAAGAATAAGGGATATTGATGTAGTAAACAAAGAGACTCTATTTCCGGTATGCTAATTCTTCCTTAGTTTAAAAATTATCTAGATGAGCCAGGCACGGTGGTACACTCCTGTAATCCCATCACTTAGGGAGGTAGAGGCAGGCAGGTCTCTGGGAGTTTTGAAGCCAGCCAGGTCTACAAAGTGAGTCTAGGACAGCCAGGGCTACACAGAGAAACCCTGTCTCGAAAAACAAACAAATAAACAAACAAACACAAAAACAAACAAAAGTATCTAGTCCGCGGGCTGGGAGGATGGGTAGCTTCGGTTAAAAGCACGGACTACTCCTAACAGAGGAAGCAGGTTTAATTCCAACACCCACAGCAGGGCAGCTTGCAACGGCCTGTATCTCCAGTTCCAGCGGCTCTGATGCCCTCATTCTCCTCTGGTCCCCACTGGTCCCCACAGGCGTCAGGCACACATGCAGTGCAGTGCATACACGCAGGAGAAACAACTGTGCTCCTAAAATAAAAATAAATTTAAAATAAAATAAAATAAAAATAAAAATAAAAATAAATTTAAAAGGGCCTGTTTCTTAACTTCAGGCATTATATTCTGTAGTTCTAGACTTTTCCATCTCTTTATGCCATCCTCTGTCTTCCTACATTTACTGGCTTCACTTCTTTAACGCCTGTAACTAGGGGTAGGAGACGCTGGTGACTCGGCTTTACTGCCTGTTGCCTAACTTTGCATTTCCCCATTTGGCCTCATTATCTGGTGCGCCTGGTAACTTTTTACCGCACGCCAGACACCGCACATATAGAGCGAACGATAAGCTGTAGGCCAGAGGAGTCAAGCAGGCATCTAATGTGAGCTGTATATGTCATTTAAAAATCTTTAATAGCCCCATTAAATACAA
Organism: Acomys percivali; assembly: GCA_907169655.1. Classification (NCBI taxonomy): domain Eukaryota; kingdom Metazoa; phylum Chordata; class Mammalia; order Rodentia; family Muridae; genus Acomys; species Acomys percivali. The sequence goes on from OU015759.1 coordinate 956,988, forward strand.
ACAAACAGTTAAAGTAACTTTAATATATTTTATTTAACCGTGGTGTCCCCAGAATAGTGTTGTTTGAGCCTGCATCCGGTTATTAATTCACTATTGGCATGCTTTCTCTTATTAAGTCTTGGGAATTCATGTGATTTGTATGTTGTACCAATAGCACCTTTCAGTTCTGCGGGAGCTGTCCGGAGTCTTCTGTAGGCTCACAGCAAAAGCGCAGCGCATTCCTGTGGGCTGGTGCTCGTGGGGCAGATTGCCCTAAGTGATCAGAAAGGATTCCTTTCAAGGGTTTATTTATTTCCTGTTTGCCTTTGGCCTATACTTGTCCCTGGAGGGGCCCATCTGAGTCCATGGACTGCTCACCAGGGACTGTCCCCCTTTCTTCTGATCCTGGGATAGAACCTCTGTCTCCTCCATCCCTTGGATTGCAAGAGTCTGTGTTTAGCTCATCTCAGAGGCCACCTGTAACGCAGACCAGGAAACACACTTGTCTTTCTGCCTCTCTTTTTCTTAGAATCTTGGCCACTAAAGTCCTGGAAACTTTTGCCTTAAAGTAGTTTATATACACACACACTTAAAATGTGCAAGATTTTTAGTTATTCTCAATAGAACAGTTTATTTGGTATAAGCCATAGCTGGAAGTGGTCAAGGAGGAGGAGGAAGAGGAGGAGGAGGAAGAGGAGGAGGAGGGAGAAGAAAAAGCATCTTAATCAACCGAAGCTAGCTTTTATTTTTCTTGCAATCAAGACTGTTTCAGTTTTTGGACAAAGTCTTATTTCTGTCCTTCTGACTCAGCCCACCAGACTTCCTGTGCCTTATTCTGTCCTGTCCTGTCCCGCTGCTATGGCAGAATACCTGAGGCCGAGAGCTGGTATAAAGAGAAGAGGTCCCTGTAACTCCCATTTTTGGCAGCTTGAGAGCATGGTGCCAGGTTTTGCTCAGCTCATGAGGGTCCCATGACAAATTCAGTTTCATGATGGGAGAGGTCACACGGTGAACCTGGGACAAGGGTGGGGGAAGGGCTGGGCAAGCACTTTTTATACCAACCTGCGCTCTCTTAGAACTAATCCACTTCCCCCTGACCTGAATGGCTCCCTGGAGACAGCATTAATCCCTTGAGAGAACCCATGACCTAATTAACTTGCATTAACTGGCACTTGATTTATTTATTTAAAATTCTCTCTCTCTCTCTCTCTCTCTCTCTCTCTCTCTCTCTCTCTCTCTGTCTGTCTCTCTGTCTGTGTCTGTCTGTCTGTCTGTCTGTCGCTCTCTCTCGCTCTCTCTCTCTCTCCTTTCAGTATTAGCACAGAACCGTAGTCCCTTGCACATACTAGGCAAGCACTCTGACCTTAGGCCAAGTCTAGTTTTTATTTTTAAAAAAGTCCTCCCTTTTGAGATCTGGACATGTATACAACGGAGCATGAGCATACTACTCTCAACCGCCGTCTGCTCCCTCACATCCCTCCAACATGTTCTATTCCCAACATCATGTCATTTTTGGCGGGAGATAAGCAGCCAAACCCAGTTAGTGCCGCCGGAGGGTTTTCTACTGGGCGGGCGTCTGGCTTGCCTGTTCCGAGCCTTGCTGGCCGGGCGTATGTGAGAACATGAAGAAAAGCAGCAGCGATGTCAGGGTTTGACAGCCGGGGAGGCCAGACACAACGGTGCACTCCTAGCACTCCAGAGTCAGGAAGGCCAAGCATTCAGGGCCAGCCTGGGCTATGTAACAATATGTTGTCTTACCTCTCTGCTCCCACTAATTGACTTATTTTTTTCTTGAAATAAAATATCTTCTTGTCAGAACATCATAGTGACAGATCTGGGCCCAGAGGGGATCTGCTCAAACTGCTGCACCAACCAAGGACAATACATGCAGTAAACATCGAACCGCTACTCTGATCTGGCCAATGGACAGGACATTCTCCACAGTTATGTGGAGAGCAGGGATTGACTCTGACATTAACTCTGGTGCCCCATATTTGACCACTTCCCCTTGGTGGGGAGGCCTGGTGGCACTCAGTGAAAGGATAAGCAGGCTACCAGGATGAGACTTGATAGCCTATGACCATATAGTGAGGGAGGAGGTCCCCCTCGGTCACAGACATAGGGGAGGGGAATAGGGTGAAAGAGGGAAAGAGGGAGGAACAGCAGGATACAAGGGATGGGTAAACAATTGAGTTGTAATCTGAATAAATTAATTAAATAAATAAAAAGAAAATATCCTCTTGTCTGAGAATACGTACAAGCACACAATGTGTTTTAATCAAACCTGCCGCTTTTCCCCTTCTCCCCAACCCCCCCCCCATTCCTGTCCCAGACATTTTCCCTTCCAACTTCACAGGGACTCTCTTCCTCTTTCTTAAATCACACTGAGTCTGCTTAGAACTACCTATTTTTGAATAGCAAAACAAACAAAAAAACAAAACAAAACAAAACAAAAAAAAACCAACCCGCAAAATGTAGGACCATCTCCTGGAGCGTATGTGACCTTTGAGGAGCTGCACACATCCCTAATCCTAACAGCCCCTCCTCAGCTATGGGACCTCATGAGCCCCGTCCTCCATTCACACCGGGGCTTTGTCTGACTTAGCTTTGCGCAGGTCTTGTGCACGCGGCCGCAGTCACCACGTTTCTACGATGCTATACCCGTTCCTGCGGACATCCATCGCCTCTGGCTCTTACCATCTTTCTACCCCGGCTTCTTTGATGGTTCCCTGAGCCTTGGAGTAGAAGGTATTATGCAGACATTCCGCGCGGAGCCGAGCATTCTCCACAGTCTCTTATACTCTGCGTACCGACCAGTTGTGCGTCTCCATGCAAACCGCTACTGACTATTAAAAAGAGCTTCTCTGATGAGGTTTGGCAGTTGCACTTTGCTTATAAAGATAAGAACTGAGGGGCCCATGTACCATGCTAACGGTACTAGGCTATATGCTATGACCTTTGACCTTGTCAGTCTCGTGTTTTTGACTCATTTCACAGTACCAGGCATGAGTTCTGTCTTAATGCATTGAAGTTTATATCCAACTAGAAAGGACTGGTTACTCCCACCACATGGGTACCACTATTGTGGTGTACATATCTTTCCAGACTCCTGTTCAGATTATTTAAGATAGAGAAGAAAAACATGAAGACGGTCACTTTTGGCTTAATCTCTGTTTGCATTTCATCGTGTAATCGTTTTCTCTGTCTTTGTAACTCTATTCGACACGTGTCCTCCGAGTATCATGTATACGTAATTACTGTGTGTGTGACGTGAACTTTCACGTGCTATGAAGAATTTGTGTGTGTATATGTGACAACTTATAGGAGTCAGTTATCACCTTCAGCTGTGTGGTCCCCAGCATGAACTCAGCCAGCGGTGACTCTAGCTGGACAGCAGGTGTCTTTCCCTAGCCATCTCAGCAGCCCCCGGCCCCTTTCACTGAATTATAAGCCTTGAATTTACCCCGCAGATGCAACGGCACCTCGTGCCAAACCTCAGGGTGTCACAGGGCAGGGCAATATCTTTGGCTAAGATCCACAGTCTTCCAGACCAGTTCCCGAGACCTCTAGGGCCCCGAGTTAAGTAACAGCAGCAGGTCTACTGAGGCGTCTTAGGGGCTGTAAGGGAAAAGGGATCCGGATTGCTAAAGACTAACTAAACTTCATAAGCCAGAGAGAGGCCACTGTGATGAAAGCGATGACACGCTTCCAGAGGGCCCAAAGGAGAACCAAATTGCAACACATTCTCCCCAAGGGGTACCTGGCTCCTCGCAGTGGCCCCCCGGGGATGGGGACCAACTGGGGGGCTGCTGGCGGTGTGGCATGGCGGACTGCGGTTTGGCAACCAGACCCTATTTTAGACACAGCAAGAACTGAATCCGATTTTAGATTGACTCATGGAAGGAACCCCGTGGTGTCTCTGTAAATCAGAATGTTCGTTTGCATTGCAAATCTTCCCCTCCTAAGTAATCTTCAGCTCTTTAATTTTACAAATTGTATATTGTAAATTAAAAAAAATTGTATAATGGTTTTTTTTACAAAGTACACTTGGAGGGCACGTGGGAGCCATTTTAGCAGTGGAGTTTGGGATGGTAGCTGAAAGAAAGGCCTTCCGGTCAATGTTTCCCGGAGAGCCAGCAAGGCTGCCCTTGACCTCTGGATGTCAGCTTTGGACAGTTTCCTTCTGGACAGAGCCTGAGTCCTAGTAATCAGTCACCACCAGCACCAAAACATCGAGGAAACAGTATCCTCATGGACTCACAGGAGACAGCCATGCGCTGTCTCATCAGATGGTTAGGAGGTCAGTGAGATGAGCTCGTCACAGGGCAGAGGCTGAAGTTCAGAAACTGGTCCTTGGTGGTGCCCAGCATCTCCCAGTTCAGCAACAGATAGCTCTCACAAAGAAAAGACAGCCTGCTGCTATCCCAGCCTTGTCTAGGGGACGAGATGGGGAGAGCTGTATCCAAAGGCTAGATGGAAGAGCCAGCAGATGTGTCTCTGTGTCCTTACGTAGGGTGTCAGGTGACACCACCACACATGCGTCCTTTTGTCTTGTCCACGCTAGATGTCAGCAGCCCGTCTTCCCAAGGACATTACTGAGGCGGGTGGCCTTCGATGGCCTTGACAACCCCAGTGTTCTCTCATCTGGAAGCCAGGGAGCTGGCCAAAAAGTCACATCACAAAGGACGATGATGGGGCCAGTGAGTTGGCTCAGCGAATAAACGCACTTGTTGCTGAGCTTTACAACCTGAGAGCCCGCGTGGTAGGAGAGAGCCAACTCTCCACAAGTTGACCTCTGGCCTCTACAGGCGCACTGTGACGACCTAGGTGTGCTCCCCCACCCCAACAGAAGTAAATTTAAGGCTTAATAATAAACTTAAATAATCAAAATTTACATCGTGGCTATGCTTCAGGTACTCGTAATGACCAAATTGCTTTTGTAAGTAGAGCCATCTTAGCACTAATTAATACAACCTTTGCACTGGGTAGCACAATTTTCCAACCTCACAGCACAGGGCACCTGTGATGTGACAGGGGCTCCTCTTTCTGCTAGCATCTCCGTCTAAGCTTGCTTGTGGCTGAGAGTGTGTCTTCTGCATGGCCTCAAATGCTACTAACTGCTCAAGCCACTTAACTTTGCAAGTTACAGGGAAGTGGGTGCTGGAGTGAAGATGCTCCCAAGATACACGCTTATTTTTGGGAAAATACAGAAGGAGTCTTGTTAGGTGCCGTCAGTGCTGGAGCTTGTTGAAAATTCACGCATGTGTCAGTAATTATTTAACAATCAGGATCTCCTAAACTTTTATACCGTTTATTCAGTGTTTAATTTACATTGATTTTTTTTTCATTTTACATGTAGTAATTAATTTTGTCTCACTGACAGATGATTCTTGGGAACTGCGTTCTAGAGACAGCCCTGACAGGTACTTCTTAACCATTCGTCTTCCTCCTGCGAACCCTTTCCCACTCTGGGGTGCTCCTGACTACCACAAAGTGATTTCGTAGAGTGGTTGGGGCTTGAGGAGGGGAGAAAAGGAGGTGAGCTGTCTCTCGGAGTACTTGCTTATTTGGGGTATAGGGTGAGTGATAGGAGTGGGATGGGCTTGACGCTCGCCAAATAACCCCAGTCAAGATTACTGGAAAGATCTCTGTGGTTTACAAAGACAAAGTAGAAAACCCCAAATCTGACATACAAGAAATGTTTTGGGTGTTTTTTTTTCCTTCCTCAAATGCGCATGTTACAAAAGCCATCCATCTGACGGAAGAAGCTTCAGACACGAGGGCACACAATTGGCAAGGGAGCCACATGGGGCCATGTCTCACATGCCTTCTTCTGGCCAAGAAGCCGTGTTCTGCTCGGCCTCTGCCTGGAAGATGTCAGAAGACTCTGTCCAACCCGGGCAGGGCAGGGCAGGGCAGCCACAGAGCCTTTAGTTCGTAATTGTCACATCAGGGACAGACACCCAGAATTCAGATGACAACCGTGAGCCAGAGATAAGAACACAGATTGCTTTTTGAACATCGGAGTGCCTTGGAACCTTTAAGCGCAATGACGTACACATTATCAGGACCGAGAATGACATCACTACCTTCATTTTGTGACTCCCCCTCCTAAGTCGACCTTTGAAATATGGCTACCAGCTCAAGTCATATTTTAACGTTAATGAGTGGCATATACGGTAAAAAGAGGGTCCAGCCGTTCCAGTACTTCACACATTGGCATATATGCCTGCACATCCCTATCCCATACCAGCTCCACGGCCTGTCAAAGCCCTATAGGTGACAGATGACATCACACCTTGCAGACAGATGATCCCATGAGCACACACGAGTGTCCAGGCCACTGGGCCTCTTTCAGACTCCGCCCACTGTTCGCACGTCCCAGGTGACCACAAGCCCGCACCCTGGGGGAGCCACTAGACTGTTTCCTCCGTCCGCTGTGTGGAAGAGTCTGGAGTACACAGGGACGAGATCTAGGGCACCATCATCCTCTGACTCTTGCCGTTATGTTCACAGCTCTGTTCCCAGGAGCCTCCCAAGGGCCACTGTGGGGGATCTCTGTCATTTTTCCAGGCAAGGTTCTCTGGTCAGGTGTGGCTTGTGGCCGGGAAGCTCTGTTTCTGTGTCGTGAGTGTGTCCTATGTCTGCTCTCAGTCCTGCAGCATCTCTTAATGACAGACTAAGGGGACCACTCTCTGCCTGGTACATGTCCTAACCCTTCCTGGCAGGAGCTAGAAAGTTCTTTTACCTGTAGCTTCCACATGTGCGGCTTCTGGGGGGAGAGACAGGAGCCTGAGCACAGGCTGTCCCAATCCCGTGAGCACACGGCTCCACACACGGGAACACGCACAAACACATGTGCGCATGGCTACGCGACCCGCACCCAGTGGCTCACAAACGTGTGTGCGCACGACTGTGTGATGTGTGAAAGGGTGCAACTTTGAAAGGCATCAGAGTGTCCTTGTGAATGCCCCCCATGTGGCATGTAGTATGTCCCCGTGGCGTGCATGCGCCTTATGTGTGAAGCGGGCGGGGTGTGTGTAAAGTACAACTTCACCCATCCACCAGTGGGCATGTGTCCAGATCATGGGGATCCAAAGCCCAACAATTAGGCCCTATAGCTTGTGTTAATTATTTGTATACAATTAGTGGCTGCATCTCCCCTCCCTGATTTGGGGAGCCTAATTAGCCACGCACCCTTGACATGTCAGCCGGTCCTTCCTAATGGTGTCATTGCTGTGACCTGAGCTGGATCTGCCCCCTCAGCGCCCCACCTGTGTGAGAACAGCATCATCGTACTGGGGCTGAGGAGGCACTGTGCTTTACAGAAAATTAATTTAAAAGAAAAAATCCGATCTCAGGAAGTTCCAGCAGTCAGCCATCCACCCCCCCCCCACACACACACATATCCTAATCTGCCCACGGCAGTGCTCTCAAGTACCCTAGTCCTTACAGACAATTCTTCATTTATTCTCCACCCCCACCCCCCCACCCCCGCCCCACCACGCTCCAACCCAAACTCCCCACGGCTGGGGATTAGTCTTTTGTGAGGCAGGTCATCAAAGCTTTCTTAAAGTCCCAGTAAATTATACCCCTGGTTTCCTCCTTCAATTCCTTTTTGTTACTTTTTCAAAATATTCTATTAGTTTTGTTACGTATGATCTCCCTTTTGTGAATCCATGCTGAATATCTTTAATTAAATCATAACTTTCCCTATTTTGTCTCTGATTAGTGTTTCCAATATCTTCCCCACCGCTCAAGTCAAGCTTACTGGTGTTTAATTTCCTTGATCTCCCTCGGAGTCGTTATTAAATATAGGTGTTGCATAAGGCCTCCGGTCCACCCGCACGCACGTCTCCCGCTTCTTGGGGTGTTTGTTAACGGGCCCCCAGCCTCCTCACCTCCTCCTGCACAGAGTCTGAGATGGCTCCCGCTTGCGCCAGAGTTATCAGCCCTTAGGTAGCCTAGTTTCTTCCTCACCTGTTCTGCGGTGACGCCGATCTCCTCTGGAAATATTTTCTTCTCCTTTGGAAGCACTTGTCTGCTGCTTGCATCTGCTCTCGGCTTCTCTGTGTGGACATAAGAAGGCAAATAAAGTAGTTTTATTTATTTGGGTTTTTTTTTTTTTTTTTTTTTTTTTTTGGCAGTTGTCACACTTATCCCAATACAGCAGGCTCTCTGCTTTTTTATTTTTATTTTATTCTCTCTTTCTCTCCCTCTCTCCCCTTCTCCCTCTCCCCGTCTCCTCCTCCTCTATGATCCCAAGCTAGCCTCGAACTCTCCTGCTCCTTCCTATTTCTCTAGGGCAGGGGGTTAACCCTGTGCCACCGGCCTGTGCACTTCACTGGGTTTCAGAAAAGCACGCATGCGCAGGTGCATGACTTTTGGGGCTCGGTAGCCAGCACAAGGCGGGGAGGAGGGAGGGGTGGCGCCGGGGAGGGGGTTGCGGGGTGCGGGGGTGCGGGGCAGAGAAAGCACGTAAACCCAGTTTCTAGTCCCGTTTTGCTAAATCCCTGGTTCAGGAACTAGTATTTCCTTCCCCCACAGGTTCATAGCAGTTAATCCAGGGCCAAGAGTGCTGACCCTCAGCTGTTCTGGGGGAGGTGGGAGGTCCCGGGGCTTCCTTGACAACCACCAGGAGAAGAATCTGGCTCCCATTATGGGTTGTAAAGTTTCCCACGCGTCCCTCTGGAAGCCTTTCATCTGAGGTCAGCTCTAACCTGGGCTCGCTCCCTCACTTTCCTTCAGTGCTGCTGCGAGCCTGACCTGCCCCTGTGTCTAACTCCGCGGTTCTGCTGCCCAGGGACTCGCTCACCTTCAGGCCGTATCCTGAGCTCAGGCACAGACAGAATTCGCTCCCCTCCCGGGCTCAGATAAAGGGCTGCCTGCTCCGTAGAAGGTGCCAGCCTCTGCCTTCAGCAGCTTGGAGCAGCAGGCGTTCCTGTGAAGGGCGTGGGGGAGACAGGGGCAGCTTTCCAGCCTGGCCTGAGGTCCTGAGGAACCCTCCTTAAATGCTCTTCTCCACTTCCCCACCCGGCCTCCTTTCGTCTTTGAGCGCACACAGTGTAGACAGATCTTTGAGCTAATACATCGCTCTCTGGTTGTAACTTCATCACCAGGTTTAAAAGCGAGATCCTTCCTAGAAACCCACAGGCGTGCTCGACCTACATAACACCAAAAAGGCCACGGTGGTGGCCCAGGAACAGAAGGTGGCAGGCGCTTTCTCTGCCAGCAAGAGCTGCTGGCCTTATGCAGGAATCCAACTGCAGAGGCGACATCAGCCAAAAAAAATTTCAAGAAAGTATGAGTCATAATCAGTCCTTTTGACATTGTTAGGACACACAGGCTGTGTTCTGCGTCCCTCGTCCCTAACATGGAAACTGCTGGAGTTTGCACGCACAGAGGGATTTGGAATTTTAAAAGCTCAATAAAGGCTGTGTACTCACACACACACATACACACACACACACACATATACACACACCACACACACATACACACCC
>OU015759.1:966479-980247 GCA_907169655.1 Acomys percivali
ATACTCACACATGCTAAGATTCCCAAGACCCAGATCCATCCCCAAGGTCTCTACCCTTGTCGCTGAGCTACCGACAGCTGCCCCAGGCGTGGAGGGTTGGGCGCAGCCAGCCCTGATGCCATTTTAGCAACAAATGTGAGTGGGGGGGGGTGGGAATCAAAGTCACAGGTGCTCCCTAGTAACGCCTAGAACATTTACAGAGTCGGACATTCTGTCATTTAATAAACCTAAAACGAAAAAGCTTTTGTCTGTGAAAGGTGACCAATAGAAAAAGAGTTTGGATTATACGATATCTCATAACTTAATCATATGGCTCTTAAGAGGGGGACATACACAGCTGTGTCTCACTAATATGCATGCGATATGTGTAAGCTGATATGCTTTAATTCGAAACTTGTTTTTAGCAGGAAGGAAAAAAAGCATTTGGAGGAGGAACATTAAGATTCAATATTAACCATTTTCTCCCCCCTTTGGGCAAAATTAGTCATCACTTGATATTTTTTAAAGCAGTATTTTATTATTTTTCTTTTCTTTTCTTCTTCTTCTTCTTCTTTTTTCACTGCACTGAGATGTGTCTAAACATCTTCAAAGTTATCTGGCAGAGTGAACAGAGAAAGACCGTTTTACCCATCACGGGAAAATGGGTTTGGAAAGATGGACACTTTTTTTCTTTTGACTCTCAAGTCTTCTGTTAAATACCCCAGACCTAAGGGCAGGCCAAAGGTTAGGGTAGTTTGGAAATGGTTTCCGGTTTTGTGCTGCCTCTATTTGGCACACACTTTGACATTTTAATTGCCACTTTGTGCTACTTTAACCTGGATTATTTAAGTATATTTGCCTTAATAATCTTAACCCCCCCCAAAAAAAAACCCCACTAAGACAAAGGAATTGTAGATTAGAGACTTTATTTTCAGGGCAAAATGATACGGATAAATGAACATCAACTGACCAGAAATTATTTGCTTCTGTCTGTTAGACACGTAATGGAGTCATTTAACTAGTCAAATTAGGAGCCGCAGAAAGCACCATGCTTCATTACTGAGTTCGAATGGGCACCATTTTACATTTACGTCAAAAATTATCTCATAGCAAATTAATGTTTTCATTGTGCCGAAAAGCTGGAGTTATGCAGCATTAGCGCCACCTAGAGGCTGCTTCTAGAAATGCAGGGAAGGGAGGCTGCTCAAAGCAGGACCAGATCAGATTAGAGGCAGCCGCTGGGATTAGAGGCGGGGTCCCGACCTGGCCGGGGATAAGGAGGTAGATTAGTATTTATTTTGTGTTTATGTGGATGTTTTGCCTGTATGTATGCACATCACATGTGTGATAGTTCCTAAAGAGGCCGGAAGAAAGCATAGGACCCCCAGTTGCTGGAGTTACAGACCGTTGTGAGCTGCCTTGCTGGTCCTGGGAATCGAACCCAGGTCCTCTGTGAGGGCAAAAGCACTCTACCCAGTGAGCCGCCTCTCCAGCCCCCATGTTCGTACTTCTTACTTCTTTCTCATATTTTAATCTGAGTTTTTTTTTTTTCCTCCCAAAGACTTGCATTGTATCCACAAATCAGATGCAAGTCAAAGCCAAGGCCGTAACAAGGTAACATCGTTACAACCTTTCCTTTGTTAGTGTCAAAATTTCCCTGTCTGGGAAGAGGCACCATATGATCCCGTTACTTTTAAAGCCAAACTGAACAGGCTCAGTTCTCTATCCAAACAGGTTATGAGGGTTCCTGGGCCCCCCAGGAGTGCTGGCTGTCCGCTTAAGGCAGACAGAAATACTTTAGGATAAAACAGCAAGCTCTTCTCAATAAAAATATTTATGAAAATTATGTGAAGGCCATCGGGTGGCTTTGGGAAAGCTGAGCATGCTCTCAGAGCAGGAGCGAAGAGGAGAATGGGAACATAGAAACAGCACAGGGAGAAATGGAGAGTATTTCTAGACAATATTGATTCTAAAATATATATGAATGACTGTTTTATGATCGGGGCAGACATAATTCAAAGTACAGTCAAGATCTGGCCTCCAACTCTTGGCAACTCGCGGGGGACACTACTGAAGAAAATGTTCCTAATTCTCTAGTTTCAGCAAAAGTGCAGGCATCTTAAGGTTTCAAAGGCAGCATCTCTTTTCTTTTGAAAATGAATAGTTGTGGACTCTCAGATGAGCCAGCCAGAGCCATGTTTGCCACACTCAAGTTGCCCAGAGTCCTGTCAGTAAGTGTAGCATTTTAAACGCATGCTGCCTTCAAAAGTTCAAGAATTCCACAGTGACCCTGAGACCGCATTTAGGGTAATGACCAGGGAGGGAGTCCGGTATCTGAGAGTCAGCTCTCTTTTCTTCATATCTCTCTCTCTCTCTCTCTCTCTCTCTCTCTCTCTCTCTCTCTCTCTCTCCCTCTCTCTCTCCTCTTCTGGCTTAAGCTACCAGCTCAGAGGGATTTCTTTCATATAGAAACAACAATATTAAGAACCAGCTAGCTACAGGCTCTGCCATCTTCTCTTTCCCTTTAAAATGTGAGGGGAGGGTGAGAATTTTTTTTTTAACCTCTTTTCATGAATCTTGCCTGCCACAGTGTCTCAGACTTCATGTTATGTTTACCAAGGCCAGGCCGGAGGATCGGATAATTTATAACCATCCCTATTGGGTTTTATGTAATAACTTTGAAACTCGTATAAAGTAATGATCCACAAACTCTTTTAATGTTCATTATAAAATATGAAATATTCCTCAGAACCATCGCAATTATGTGACCAGACATAACTGTTTCACACATGAGTAAATATAGGGAGGTTTAACATAACTTTATTATCTCCCTGTCTTTCCTTCACACTGATGTGATAATACTGTTTTAATATTTTTTTTCTAAAGAAAAGTTAAGTAATTTTAGAATCTCTACTGAGGCCCGCTTTATTGGCTTTTGTAATAGAACGCTCAAATCTAATTGTATTTATGCACAGACTGACACTAGTAAATGTCGTGAATGGCGGGAAATGTGCACCGCCCCCCCAATGGCGTATCCCATAATTACGGAGAACAGTGTCTCCGCTAACAAGGCCTGGGGACCTGGGGAGTCCGTCTGGGAAGCCAACCTGCTAGGGGGGTCCACTGTCTCCCTCATCCTTCTGCTCCCAACGATGTTTGCAGATGTTCAGCAACGGAACAAGTGACGCTGGGGTAGGACAGGGCTCTGGACAACTCCTTACCAAACCTCTCCATCCTCACCGCGAGGGCCCTAGCTGCCTCCTGGCTACTCTGGGCTGTGGAGCTCATATTTTGTTTTCTTTCTTGAAGAAAACTTTCTCCATAATGCCACCCGATTGGACTAGAGTTGAATACCATTGTCCACCCCGCCCCCTCCCCCGGGCCAGGGAGAGGGACATTAACCTTTCTCCTGGCAAGGCTGAGGCAGGAAAGTCTCCTGCGGGTAGGAAGCCCGAGGGAAATTGTTCTAGAGAGCAAGTTTGTGTTGCTTGTCTGGCCTGGGTTGAGGGAGCTCCTGAAGAGGGTCTCCTGAACCCCACAATAGTGGCTGTCGGGGGGGGGGCGGGGAGGCCGATGGAAGAGACTCCACAGCAGCGGAGGAAGGGCACGGACTGCCCCCTCTTAGCTCATGCAGTCTTAGGCAAGCTCTGGGCCTGATACAAGTGTTTGCAAGGTCTAGTGTGCACATGAGTTTCTGGATCTTACAAAACCCAGACACCGAGGGGGAGGACCTTTGTGCATCTTACTGCCCTCTGGGTCATGCCCAGGTTGGCTACCCGGAAGCCTCAGCCACGCCTTCTCCTGGCTGCTCATCCATACAGGGTGAGCAGAGCTGAGCATAGGTTCTCTGAGGCCAGAGGCCAGAGGGACAGTGAAGACCTCACCGGCGGCAGCCTGCTGGCTGGCTTTAGCACACACATGTGTTTCCTTTGGCCTACATCGTATTTACACTTTTGTTTTCAATTAGTTGCAAACAGCCTGGGGTGTTTTGTTTTGTTGTGTTTTTTTAACTTACATATCCAGATTTCCGAGTCTTCTGGAAAAAAAAAATGGAATGCCCTGGATAGGGGACAAAATACAATGGGAGATGCTGTCCTGATGAGACAGTTCCCTGGTGCATAGGCCCCTACACCCTGAAATGTCCTGTCCAGCCTTAGACAGCAGTGCACCACCTCCCTGAAATGTCCTGTCCAGCCTTAGATAGCAGTGCACCACCTCCCAGAGCCTCATGAAGGCCTGGTTCCCTGTGCTCTTAGTAGAGCTAAGGGCCTTTCAGAAGTGGTTAGTCCTTGAGGGTTCCACCTTCATCAAAGGATTATCAGTGCACTAATGGGTTTAGAGAATTTGATGTCTCCCTGTCCCCCTCGGGGGCTCTCTCTAGTGCTTTGACTCTGCCCTCATGCAGTTGGGTCTCTGTGTGTGAGTTCAGCCTCAGCTCTGTCTCTCCCACAAGCCACTGTAGATGCTCCACTTCCCAGCTAGTTAAGGGCCTGAGAGCCTCTCCTCCCTGAAGCAGGCTTGGCGGGGAGGCTCCCTGCTGCCTCCTGGTGGCAGCCGAGAGCCCAGTGAGAAGGTCTAGGCTACCAGGCTACTGAGACCAAAAGGGTCTGGCCTCGCCCTTTGCCTGGGAGCTTGTGCAATTTGGATTATTCTCATATCTGGAACAATCGTTATACTTGAAGAAGAAAAGAAAGAAGAAGAAGGAAGATGAGGAAGGAAGAGGAGGGGGGAGGAAGAGGAGGAGGAGCAGTTGTTCATCTGTTTCCATGGTCCCTTGCCCCACCCCATTTATACTCTATCAGTTGCTTCTGGAAACCAATGGACTATATTGAGGCTTGACATAGGAAAAAAAGAGGCCAGCTTTAACATGATGGCTGCTCATGGCGGAAGGATCATCTCGTAACTGTGGCACCTCGTGCCTTTAACAAGGGGTCAGTCCACACAGTGGGAGAGGCACAAGGCCTTCACGGAGCTGGCAGAAGCTCAGTTTTCAGTGTCCGGGGATCAGGAGTTCAGAGCTCAAAATGAAGGCCACAGACTGTTGCCAAGAGGCAGAGCCTGTTGGGCCCCAAGCTGATGCCTCTAATGCAGACGCCTGCCCCCTGCCCTGCAGAGCTGGACCAAGGCTTTGCTTAAGAGACTCAATGTTTATCCTGAGCAGGATTCAGGATAATGTCTTTCAAATGTCTTAACCAGCTGCAAGAGCTGTGAGAGTGGCCTTAGGCACCCGGCACACCCTGCTGCGGGGGTGTCTAGACTGTCAGAAGACTCCCCACACGACAACTGCCTTGGCATCCATCAACATCCGGTTATTGGTCAGGTAAATCTCCTGTGAACCGAAACGTCAACTTTTTTTTTTATTTCATCCCCCCCAATCCCCTGGAATTCCTCCCGGTAAACCCATCAAGCTTGCCTTGAGTCTCTCTCAGAGGAGACTTTGAAACAATAGGAGAGGTGAAAGTACTTGGAGGTGCTTGTAGAGATGGACTAAATGCATCGCAGATAACGAGATGGGCACAAGGCTTTGTTTGTGGGGGGGCCAGGAGAAGGGTGCTGGGGTTCGTAGCTACAGTGTCCCCCCTGAGCCTCAGGCTCTGAACACCTAATCTGCAGCCGGTGACTGTGTCATAAAGATGTCAGCTCAACCAAGGCATCAACACAGCGCACTCATGAGTTCACGGCTGAGCAGGATGCTAGGAGGCGGGGATTGGTAACTGCCATGAAGAAAACAGGAGGGACAGTGCTGTCTATGAGGAATCACACTCTCTTCTATATGACCTTGTGAACTGCTCTTCTGAGCACATACGACAACACGGCATTGCCAGACTATTTTATAACAAAAGAAAGTAAGTTCATTTTGTCCTTTTCTTTTAAATTACACCGAAACAATAGAATAGAGGGGGCAGAGGCGGGGGCGGGGCACTTTGGTCAACCCCTCTCCTGAAGCGTGCTGGATCTTCCCAAAACAGGGCAGCTGCGAGGGAACTGGGTCCTGCCGTCCTGTCAGTCGTCAGTACCGTTATTATGGACAAGTGGGGCTCGTCCCAGTACTCACACTTTTCTGGGAGGTGTCCTTAGACCAATTTACGTAAGAGTCCTGCAAGGCCTGTGCACCCGAGCTCAGGTCTACATCGTCTCCTCTCCCTGGCGATGGAGCCTAATGTTCTCTTTCACCCAGGGACTTTTATGCTAAAGTATATAATCAAACATATAAGGGAAAGAAATTGATACAAGGTCTCGAAATAAATACATAATTCAGTAACAGCTGATAAACTAATAAATATCTATCAGCATTATATTTCATAGTTTCCCAAAGATATCGGGAGGTGCTCTTAATTGTTACCGGCTAATCAATTATTCAATTAACCTTCTTCTCATTGAATATATATTTGATACAACTTTTTGAAGCTTCAGCTTTTAAAAGGCTTCTATCGATTGAAAGTTTCAAGGCCGTATGGCCTGGTTATTGGATTTGTGCCATTGTGATTGACAGCAGGGGGCCAGTAATCCCATGCAAATATTTCTGACGATGTGCAATCTCGGTGATGAGTCCACACCGCTGATGCTGCTCGCCCCATAGATAAATGTCTTTACATGCAGCAGAGCCTCTGCCTGGCCCGTGCAAGTGACAGCCCTGTGCACACACACGGCACCGTCGGCTTCATCTCGTGCAAACACTGGCCTCGATCCAGGCCCCACTTCACACATGAACCCAGTGTTCCAAAGAGTAACTGCCCGGGTCCCACGATAGCGCAGCGATTCGAATTTCGGAGTTCTTCTATTTAAACAAGATAAGGGAGCGGCCGCATTCCCAGATTCAGAAATTGAATTGCATGAGACTCAGGCTTGAGATTAGAAAAAATACAGTCATTTCAGTTCTCAGAAGATTTAGTCTCCCCTGTTCTCTAGAATTTTCTTAGGTAACTTTGGGTTTGTTGTTTGGTTTTTTTGTTTGTTTGGTTGGTTGGTTTTGAGACAGGGTTTCTCTGTGGTGTACCCTTGGCTGTCCCTGGACTCACTTTGTAGACCAGGCTGGCCTTGAACTCACAGCGATCCGCCTGCTTCTGCCTCAACTTTGGATTTCTAAAGCGCTAACACTGACTGCCTGTCTTAAGGTCGTTTTTTTCTCCCTGTGCTAGACTTTGGGGTCAGTGTGCAGAATCGATCACCATTTGTGTGCGGGATAAGCCAGAAGGTCAAAGCTGCATTTGAGAAATCAGTGTGGTTGGGCCCTGCGGCTCCCACCCAGGCTCCTAACACTTTAGAGACAGAGACAATGGTATATAGTTTGAAAGTAACTTGGGCTACATAGCGAAGCTCTGTCTCAGAATAAAAAGAGAGAAAGAAAGAAGCAAGGGAGGGAAGGAAAGAGAGAGAGGGTGAGAGAGAGAGAGGGTGAGAGGGAGGGAGGGAGGGAGGGAGGGAGGGAGGGAAGGAGGGAGGGAGGGGAGGGAAGAAGGCAGAGGGGAGCTGGAGAGACAGCTCAGTGGCCCAGAGCACTTGCTGCTCTTCCAGAGCATCCCAGTTTGGTTCCCAGCACCCACATTAGGTGGCTCACATCACCTGTCAGTCCAGTTCCGGTTCCAGAGGGCTCAACACTCTCTTGTGGTCTCCGCCAACACTTGCACATGCAGGCACATAAACACATACGTACAAGTAACATACCAATATGCAAATATGCAAATAAGCCACATTTTTTTTTCCCAAAGGGAGAATAGTACAAAACGTCAAACGAAGTCTGCGATTTACCATTTGAGGCTATATAGAGTCGTGCATGGCCGCAAGGTTTCTGGAGACCAAAGAAGAAATACTTGACTAGATTTAAAGCGCGCCTGGCTGTCCATTTGCCAATGCCACTTCCAGGACGTTATCCAAAGAAAATGACCCGCTCTGCAAGGGAAGGTCTCTGCATCAGGATATTGATTGACACGTCGTTGATAATGGGGGCACTTACAAAGTAACCCGTGTGTCCAAAAATGGGAATAAAGTTGAATTAGGTGTCTCTACAGGAAAGAGCACCATGTAGCCATAAAATTATATTACAGGGGAGTAATTAATGGTACAGAGAAACACTGGCAGTCTTAATAACATTTAGTGAAAAACTAGACCTGAAACATAAATTTCACAAAATATATATGATATAGTTATGCCTTGAAGGAAAAAAAAAAAGGAGATGGGGTGAATTTACAGGCGGAAGGCTCACGGGGTGTTTCTAGAAGGCAGGAAATAATTCTTCATTCTTTGTGTTTCCCCCATTTTCTCAGTCATCTCTGTTTTAGTAACCAGCTCCCAAAGATCACAAAATTAACATTGTTCAACAGCTCAGAACCAAACTCATTTGATGCATCTGACTGTCCCGGAGAAGGGCTTGTTTTTGTTGGGGTCCCTCCTGACCTACCCCCTCCAAACCTCTTTATCTTCCCTCCTCTCAGAGTGGCTCCCTGACATGAGCTGTTCCTACCCGGGCGGCCTGTCCACCCATCTCCCCTAAAATAGCCTCAATCAAGACATCGGCAAGGGGGCTCCCATCCGGAAGACGCCATCCCCAGGCTAACCCCCTTAACGCAGGCGCGGGTGGGTTCGGGTAAACCTCGGCCTAATGATTTTTTTACATTAAGCCCCAGCTTGTGTTGGGCCCTTGTGAGGCGCGGTAATTTAAGACCACTCATCTTGCACATTCCGACCCCATTATGTTACATTGTTACTGAATAAAGACTGGTATTATGTTGCTCCCATAAAGGGCAGAAGTGGCCTGAATTTTATCTGCTGAACGAATCAATCTGGATTATGTCAGCTGAAAAGAATTGCGGGGCTGCAGTCTGCCACAGATGGGGTGGGGTGGGGTGGGATGCTTTTTTTTTTTTTAAAGATGTATCTGTTTCTTCTGAATACACGAACTAAGATAATACCTTGTGGTGACGGAAAAGTTGTTTTTTCCTCTGATATTTTTTTTTCCTCCCCACTGAAGGGTGTATCAATTATCATTTCAACATAGTCTTAAAGGGGATGAAGTGGAAACCGAAGACCCGTTTCCCTATATTAATACTGGGCCTGTGTTTAAGCCGCCCAGACTGCCTGTTGGGGCTGTGGGAAAGTGACTGGGCAGATAATGAGAAAAGGACGTAGAAAAGAGCTGAGGGTGGGGTTTGGCAAAGGCAGGGGCTATTCAAACAGCCCCAACCGGGGGAGAGGGTAACAGGTCCTTCAAGAGGAGAGGGCTGGTCGCTCTTTCTTTCCTTTCTTTCTTTTTAAATTTAAGAAATAGTTTCCCTTTGGTGGTGGGGGGTGGGGAGTGGTGGGGGGAGAAAAACACATTTAAGCCTAACTCCGGCTTGTTCTGTCCCCAGCCCGTTGACGCGGATAGTGCAGTTTCAACGGTCCAGTCAGCTCCTCCACAGTCAGTTTCAGAAAACAGGATCCAACTTCCTGTCCCGTCCTGCGGAAGTTCTTAGCATAAGGTGGTGTCAGTTCATATCTAAAGCACAGCAGTGTCTTCGCCTTCACTTGGGAAAATAGTCAGGCCCCCCCCCCCCCCGCCCCCGCCCCAGCCCCAACAGTGCCTGGGATCTTTGAATTGACTGAGTAAAATCTACCTCTTGCTCTCGGTCCCTTTATTTATGAGAGAAAGAGAGAGAGAGGGAGGGAGGATGGGAGAGAGGGAGAGAGAGAGAGGGAGAGCGAGAGAGAGAGAGAGAGAGAGAGAGAGAGCGAGAGAGAGAGAGAGAGAGAGAGAGAGAGAGAGAGAGAGAGAGAGAGAGAGAGAGAGAGAGAACCTTTGAACCCCAAAGCTCTCAGTATGGTGTCTACACAGCCTGGAAGTTACTTAAAGGGACACACCACAACGGCTGCGTTTCTAACCCCCACGCGTGGCCCAGCCAGTGTTAGGAGGCCCCTCTAAATATTTACTTTGGAGATGAATAGCCTCTCCTAATATTATCACGTTCGGGCTTGCTAGATTTCCATGCAGCCGGCCTAATTCCGCCATCTGTAAAGTTCTAGATTTTTATAATACTTCTAAGCTGTTTCTAATCTATTTTTACTGCCTTGTTCTGTCCTGAAATGTCAAAGAGTGCAGACTAGGTCTAGGAATTAACATGACAGTTAAGGAACTTGGCAGGGCTTTACAGCAGATTGTGACATTAACCGAACACAAAGGGGCACGGCGGAATTAACATTAATGCGTGCTTGCAGACACTATAAAAATCTATATGTCCGAGATCAGGGAATTGAAAAAAATAGGCCGGGTTTTAGGACAGACTTTTTACAGTGAAGGGAGATTTCCATATGAAAAGCAAGTTACTGAGAGAAACAGTGGCCTGGGCTCTCAGGAAAGCACAACAGGTTTAAGTCCTAGGTCAAGCAGGCACAGGGCTGCCAAGGTCCCCACCCCTGGACCCCGTCCCCACCTCACCCCGCCCTGGTTTCTTTAATCTGTGATGAAACTGCCTTGAAACTACTAACAGCATCCCTCCCCCCACCCCCACCCCACCCCCGGCCCCACACACATACAGCTCTGGAAGAAATCATGTGATACACATATCTAGAAGCATGATCATTTGTTTAGATTCACTGATTGAAAAAATATATCACGCAGGGAGGGCATACTTGTAATTTCATTTTTGGAGGAAAGCATGCTGGGGAGTCTCCCCCTTCTCTCTGTCTGTCTCTGTCTCTCTGAGTCTCTCTGAGTTTCTCCCTCTCTCTCTGTCTCTCTCTCTCTCTCTCTCTCTCTCTCTTTCTCCCTCCCCCCTCCCTTCCTTCCATGGTGATTGTATAAACTCCAATGACCTGACCTCCTGGATTCTGACTGGGGAGCCCAGTCCTGGCATTTTAATCACGTGACTGCACCCACTGGGCAGGGTGGATAGACCTGGTGTAATTTACAGGATCCCTGGGGGGGGGGGGGAAGTGCAGACTCCAAACTGGGGCCCATCCGTCTTGCCTCCTGTGTGACCTCCGGTCAGTTTAGCAACTTCTCTGGGCCTCAGGGTCTTCCTACCAGAGTGGGAAGCCGCATATGTGTCTGTGAAGGCCGGGGCATGCTGGAACTGCCGGCGCGGTTATTTTTGTACTTTTGTTTTTAATTGGAGTGGAGTGGTAAGAATCTGTGAGGGGGGGCGGCGGACTGAAGTCCTGGGAGGGCCGGGAGGGGGGAGAGGGGGACTGAAGTCCTGGCCTTTAAACAGTCTGCTCCCCATAGAGTCAGCGCAGCTGCTATCAAAGGAACCTTTCTTCTAGAAAGATCTCTGATCCCATGTGTACTCTGGATGCCTCCCTACTGAGAAGCTGAGGGCTGAGTGAGACACAGCTGCTAGCTCAGATCTTTTGCGCTGTCCGCTTTGCATGCCAGCATCCCAGGCCTCTGTTTATCCACCTGTAAATAGGGCACAACAGCCCCCTCCTAGGAGTTGAGAGTAAAGCCGGTCAGCCACCAGGACCTTCCATGCCTTTAAAACAGTATAGATCTGAAAAGAATCGAGTCAGTATTTGACTACCCTCTGGTCAGCCTCTGCTACACTGTTGGCTGTCGCTGTGGCACAGGACCAGCTCACACACAGCAACAGCTGACCAGAGAAAGACCCCGGCATGAATGCACATACTGACATATTAGTCATAAAAAAGAGCGAAAACCCTGCAGAAGGAAAATGGATGAAACCAGAGGTTATCCTGTTCAGTGAAATAAGCCAGGTACAGAAAAGCAAGTAGACAATGCTATGCCACATGTGGAACCCGGATGATGACCACAACAGCAGCAACAAACAACAACAATGAGGAAAATAGCAAAACACGTGATCAGAGGGGAGGAGCAAAGTCCAGAAGGAGGGGTGACGGTGGAGCTCCTGAGGGGTAAATATAATGGAAGACACACATATTTATGGAATTAATATGCATTTTTAGAAAGGAGAAAAAGATCCAAAAATGACGGTCAGCCCTTTACTTCCCCTACGTGGGACAACCAGTGTCTGATGAGAAATTTTACAAAAGCCTTTTGGGAGCTATGGATTTCTTTCATTGTTTCTTTCTTTCCTTTTAATTTTTGAGACAGGGTTTTCCTGTGTAGCCTTGGCTGTCCTGGACTCTCTTTGTAGACCAGGCTGGCCTCGAACTCCCAGAGATCCTCCTGCGTCTGCCTCCCGAGTGCTGGGATTAAAGGCGTGCGCCACCATCTGGGAATTATGTTTTTGTTTGTTTGTTTGTTTCCTAGACCTGATGTGCAGATGGTTAATGTTCCTCATTAACTCACATAGGCAGCTCAGCTCAGCACAGACAACGTGGTCCTGGGAGCTGAGGGAGGCTTGTCTGGTGTCAGCACCGGTTTGCTGATGTCCCTGCAAATGTTGACTGGTCTAACCTATATGGCTTGTCCCTGGGAAGGGATGACGCTGGGACCAGTGTTTCAAAGCGATCTGGAGAAATGGTCCTTTATACCGGCCCCACCCTCAGCCCCACCCCCACAGCTCTACTGACAAGCATTGCGTGATCCCCAGTAGCAACTACTACTTTGGGACCGCCTAGTCTGAGACACGCCCCCTCCCCCCATTTCCGCCCCTCACCCCCTGGTGGCAGTTATGTTTTCTTGAAGTCAAGAAGCTGAGGGTCAGGAGGCATCACTGGCCAGGAACACAAGGTGCCTGTCTGCAGACACGCCTCACAAGTGCATTTATGCTCACTTGGCTCAGTCTGTTCTCGCAGGAGACCCTCCTAGCTACAGGCGTGAACCTGCCTCCTCTGCCCTCAGCATCCACCTTAGCTCATATCCCAGGCCGCCTGGCCTGCGTGTGTCCATCTCTGCCCTCTCCTCCCAGTTTTTTAATCCTGGAGATGCTGTCAGAGCCAACTGCACTTACATGATGCCACCACTAGATGGCGGCATCGGCACAGCAGTGAGATCCTTGCCCCAGTCTGGACTCCCCAGGATAAAATTCAAAGCTCTGCCGACTTGGAGCTCTAGGCCAGCAGCCTCAACCCTCAAAGGCCATCTGGAAACACAGCCATTTGCATTATGGATGAGTTAACAGTAACAAAATTACTGTTATGAAAAAGCAATGAAAATAATTGTATGTTTGGGCATCACCACAACATGAGGAGGACTGTACTAAAGGACTGCAGCGTTAGGAAGGTGGAGAACCACCGCTCTAGGCCTCCTGAACCTAGAATGTTCCAGCAACAGCCTTGGGTTCCTAAAAATCCCACGAGTGAGGTGAGGCGTCACTGTCCTGTGACCTGTCTTGGTGGTGAGGCTGGGACACATCTCGCTTGCAGTTAAAAGTCTGGGACATTTTACAGAACACATCAGGCCAACTGTGAGAAGCCAGAAGATGCCGGGGCTGGGACTGGAGTCCACCGAGCCACAGTGGGAGGAGCTGAGCGCTGCCACCACGCTGGTGTCTCCTGTCTAAGCTAGCCTTGTCAGCAACACCACAGCCACAGCTGTGTCCTGGTGTGTGCCAGGCCGGCCCCCGCTTTCTCTGTGTTGCAGTCCACAGAGATACTCACAGGCTGCTGTCACTGGCCCAGTTGGGACACATCTGCTTGGGGTCCTGGGCTGGAAGACCTGACTCGTGAACTTCCTGCTGTGTCCACCAGGGGGCGCTGGCCTTTGCCAGGAGAACAGTGATGAGGAGCCCTGTACCTCAATTAATTGAAGCCACTGGCAAAGTCTGGGCAAACCATGCTGGATATGGGGATTGGCTCACCCTCCCTCCCCTCCTCTGCTCCTCCCCCCTCCCCTCCTGCTCCCCTCCCCCTCCTCCTGCCCTCCTTCTCCTCTCCCCCTCCCCCTCCTCCT
>OU015759.1:989821-999933 GCA_907169655.1 Acomys percivali
GTGGTGGTGGTGGTGGTGATGGTGGTGATGGTGATGGTGGTGGTGGTGGTGGTGATGGTGGTGATGGTGATGGTGGTGGTGGTGGTGGTGGTGGTGATGGTGGTGATGGTGATGGTGGTGGTGGTGATGGTGGTGATGATGATGGTGATGGTGGTGGTGATGGTGATGGTGAGGCCAGAGGCTCCAGAAGTTAGTGAGTGCTCATTTTTTGAGACTCCACAGGGTAAAATGTACCCAGGGCAGCTTGTCCTGAATGAGCTTTTATTTTAGTTTTTTTCTTTGAGACATGATCTCATTATGTAGCCCAGGCTAGTCTCTAACTCACCATCCTACCGCCTCTGCCCCAGGAATGCCTGGATAAGAGCCACATGCCGCCATGACCCACCCTCTGGGGCTCTGGGTTCCTCTCCTCACGATTGGACTCGGTACGGTAGCTTGTGTTTCCCGCCTCTCTGCTTTCCTAAAATTCTGAGAGTTTGACCTTCGCTTGGGGGGTCAGAGGTCACATGTGAGACATCCCCGGGGACAGTGAGAGTCAGGCCCCCATCCCTTTCTCTTAGGTGGGGGCTGGGGGGGGGGGGGGGGGCGAGGCTTCCCTAGGTGCGAGCAACAGGTGATTTATGCTTCCAGGCACGAGACAGGGGTGGCGAGGCCACCAGAGCTTTAAATCCCATTTCCAACAGCATGGAGTCTCACCCACTAAAAGGCCCTTCAGCTGGAGCGCCAGCTTGATTTTTTTCCCCCCTAAAAGTAATCCGTCTGTGTAGGGGATTATCAGTAACCGCTTCCCTTTCATTTCTGCTTCATAGTAATCTCTGGGCAGAGAGCAGTGTCGGAGCGTGCAGCTGGATTACTGAGGAGAGGCCTGACAGTAAGGGGAGGGAAATGGAAACGTAGACACAGAAGTGATGCATGCTAGAGACGGGATTTGAGGGACCCTGGAGTCCGAGGCTTCAGCAGCCAGTGAAGACCAAAGTGGGCAAGGTCACCTGTGACTGTGGGAGCGGCTCAGACTCAGAGGACATTCCTCCAGATCTTCCTTGGAGGCCCGAGCTCTTGATATAGGCGGCAGGAAAAGATTGGGCTGGGAAAGGGTTGAGGTAGGTCAGAGGCAGGCGGCGCTGGCTCCCAGCAGTCTGCAGACCAGATTGCCTTGGCTCCCACGGAGCCTCTGAAAGCCTGGAATTGATACTTAACATTTAGTACTCAGGGGAGTTCATGTAAAAAAAAAAAAACAAAAAACCTGTGCTTCTGGCTTCTCCAGAAAATTCTGAGACCTCCCAGGCCTTGGTCTGTTCCTTTGTGAGGTGAGGCCAGGATGGTGCCAGGCAGTTGCTTGTCCTTGACAGGCCCAGGACTATAGGTACCCAACCTGCCCCATGTTAGGAAACTGGGCCCAGGACCTCACCCCTGGACCATGTGGGTTTTTTAATGACACACCAAAGACCAGAGGCAGCAAGTGGTTGGCTGATGAGGACCGGAGGACTCCCCAGCCTTTGCAGTTAGAAACCATCAAATGAGCTCTCACCTCTCCTGGCCCTAAATGTTTACCTGGGGGTAAAGGCAGTTGGGTTGGGGCCGAGACAGTGGGGTCTGCAGACTTCCGGGAGCCAGCTGCCCCTGTTCTGGGGAGCTGGCCTGCAACCTGTGTACTCCGTGCCTGGCCAAGGCTGGAGGGAGGCATGCTGGGGATGGCCCCGGCCTGGGCCACACAATATGGTCAGAGAGAAAGGGCAAGGTTGAGAGAGGGCAGTTCTCTCAGAGAAAGGCAATTACAGTCGAAATCCCACTATCCCCTCGGCACACCTTTCTCCAGCAGGCAGAGCGCCTTACATGTGCCCTCACGTTTTGGCCCCCTCCATTTCAATGTTCCAAGTCAGCGGGGAAGCCTCCCTCTGGCCAGAGTGAGCTGGTCCACAGCCTGCCTGTGTGCGCACAGACAAGCCAGTCACTACCTAGTTTCCTGGGGAGAGCTGAACCTGGCAAGACTGTTGGTAGGCAAAGTCTCACTTGGTAGCCCAGGATCTTTAGAAAGAAGATCCCAGACACACAGGCTCACAAGTGTTAACAGTAGATCTCTGCCATGTCACACTCCACCAGCATCTTTATCTGCCAGGCCTCTCTGGGGGCTTTCTTAGGGACGGAGGTGCGCAGCCCAGGGGTAGGAGAACACCCTACAGATGGTCCGCCCTGCACCCAGGCAGCGGGAAATTCTTTCCTAGGTGCGTTTGTCCACTCCTGTAAGGGCAGCAGCCTGGAGAAGCTCGGTAGAGTCTTCAGGGACTTTCTCCCAGCCCTTAGCACGGCGTTCTGCCCAAGAGAGACTAGTGTTGGGTTGTTTATTCGATTTTTTTTTTCTTCCTCATTGTCATAATTTGGGTTCTAGGGAGCTGGTCTGCAGCTGCGTTTAGGGACAGGAGATGGTAGAGATGCAAGCTCATTTTGATGGTTTCTAATTACAAAGGCAGGGGAGTCCTCCAGCCCTCAGCATCCATCCATTCGCTGCAGCCTCTGGTCTCTGGGTAGCACCCCCCCCACCTTGATGGCACCTCTGGAATCTGAGCCAGTGTCAGCCCAGCCAATGTGGATGACAACAGACATTAATTGCATCCCGGAGGAGGCTTTACTAGAGTTGGGGTCACTCCACTGTGGCGTCCAAAAGCGCTTTGTGCATACTCGACAGTGCAAGAGGGAGAGGGGAAAAAAAAGGATAGTTGCAGCCACACAGGCAGGAAGAAAAAGGGAGAGGTTCTCTCAGGCTCCTAAAGTGAACAGGGTTGGGGGCAGAGGCAGGAGGACCCAGGCTCAAGAGTGTCACCTTCCAGTCTCTAAGTCCCACCGCCCCGTTACTAATCCACCAAGCCGAAGCTCTAAATCCTAACCGCAAGTCTTAAACCACACCCATGTACACGGAAGCTTGGCGTTTATCCATACCCTGTCTCCAGACAGACACACAGTCCCTGAGGGGCTCCCCTTTTTGGGAGGGAATCCACCAGGAAAACTCACGAGACTAGATCTGAGTCCTGTCTCCCAACACACGAACTTGGGATGGTTGTGGCTGCAGTGCACACAACCCACACAAAACAGCACGTGGATTCGTGGTAAGTGACCATCTCTCTGAAAGAGCTGGCACAGCATCCAACTCAGACTCTATACCCATTTCTTCGGAAAGATGCCCCCCCTCCCTTGCCTCCCCCAAGGGACAATAGAGCAACTTGGAAGAACTCTAAGTAACATACACAGGGGCGCTTTGCTGTCCCTCCCGTGTGACTTCCCGTATTCCCGTATTCCTCAGGGATGGTGTCATCTATTCCCTGAGCACCCGTACATACCCCGAGCCCAGCCTCCCTTTGGGACCTGAGGGGACTAACTAGTAGGATGGGGGAACGGGTGATAGTTCGTTCTCTACCCGGCTGCCGTCCGTCGATTCCCCGAGAAGCCGTCTCCCCGTGGGATACAAAGAATCACCTGTCTGTTTTTGGCACCAACACCCTCCCGAAAGCTGTAAGAAATCTGGTGACCTTCACTCTGGTCTCCATGACAACAAGATGGTATATGTATAATTAGTTCAGGCTTATTTTAGGACCAATTCTCTTTTTATTTTAGGGCAATGTGAGCTATGATAACTGTAAGCATGTTTACGAGGCGCGCGAGGCTTAGCTGAAATGTGCCAACAATTCTAGTCAAACAGATGGTGACCCCTGATTCAACTTGCCCTCATTCAATTATTCAGCTGTATTTAATTTTCCTCCGAGTGACTCACGTGCCATGCAGCCATCTCTCCTCTAGGTGGCACTAAAGACCACCTTTATGGATACAATAAAAGCGCACTTGATTGGTCTCTGGATTTTCTGCCCGGCCTAGGCAGGCAAGGAAGATAACATTTTTTTTTTTTTTTTTTTTTGCATTTAAACAATAGTTTCAGCCCTAATATCAAATAATATGAAAGGGTGGAAATAATTGGGTTAAGTTATATGCGATTTTGCTATGAACTTCCTGCATGCCTCATTCTAAAGAGGGTTGGTTTTTTGTTTTCTCGTTTTTTGTTTTTTGTTTTTTTAATCAGGTTTAAAATCTTCTCAAGTAATTTGTTTGGAGTTTGCCGGGTGCTGTGGCACTAAAGCTGATGGGAGGATTGCAGGGAAGTCTTGTGTACCTTCTCAAAAATATCTTTGGTTCGACTCTTGGTAGCTCCCAGCTCACCTCATTTGAGGCCAGGGGGCATCTGTGGTCATATTTATTTATTTATTTACTGATTCATTCATTCATTCATTCACTTTACCTCCTAACATTTTCAAGCTCGTGCGGTCTCTCAAAACTCACTCCCTTCTAAAACGTATGGAATTTAATATCTTTTCAGTTGCAAGTGTTTGTGTGAAACAACCAAGGGAGCTGGTGGCTTGGCTCCCTAATCACTGCAGAGCCTCGGAATCTGGAAGAATAAACAGTTCTCTCAGCTGCCCCCCTACCCTATCTCACCCTAACTTCTTTATTCTCCAAAAAGGGGGGGAGACCCTGTAAGACCCACTGAAGGCACCATCCTCCTCCAGCAGGCCAGGGCAGGCAAGCCAGCCGGGCTAAGTCACACCTCACACAAACGAAGATTCTACCTTGCTCTTTGCTCGAAAGGAATCTTGTAGCAATTTACACCCCGCTCCCCTCAGCCTCCGGCTACCCCACTTTCCAGATTCTCTTAGAATACTAGATGTCTTTCTGGCCTTTAATTTGGTCACGCCACAAATGAAAGAGCTGCGTGCACAAAGCCACACCACGCAGATCCGCACCGACACACCAGCATCTCGATGCATGAGCTCCTTCAGGGGACAGTGGGATGGGTCTGCGTGGATTCATGTTGAGGGGCTCTAGCTAACACGTTCGACTTTGCTGAAAATTCCGTGTTCTCATGTCATTTCTGTTGAAGGGCAAAACGGTGGCTATGAGAGCAGAGACGCTCAGCCCCTGTGCCTGGAAATCTGCATTGGCAGGCTGGCTTTGCTGGCTTTCCCGTTTTGTTTTGTCCGGTGTCATCTTGGTTTTGTTGTTTTACCTACAGGGTTCTGGGTGTGACTTAGGGGCTGTTGTGCATGATGACATCACGGGAACTGATGGGTGGTCGGGAGGCACCTGCTCCAGCCAGGCCTTGACCCTGGGCTGACTAGCACAGCTGGCCTCACCACCCCCTGGAAGCAGACAGGGATGTGCCCTGTTTGCGTTTCAGACAGTCAAACCTAACCTATTGTGGGCGTTATGGCTTCACTGCAGGATTCAATGGGTTAAACGGGAAGTGGGTGTCTCAATTACAGCTATGCCGAACCAGAAAAATTGATTTGCCTTGGACTCAGCACCTCTCTTGGGATACCAAAGGCTGCTAATCCTCGCCACCTTTAGGTAAATTTGGGGTGGGGGAGCTTCATTAAGTTGCTGCAAAGAATTGAGCAGAACACTCAATGCGTGTTCCTGGGTTCTCTGTTCAGAGCCCATGTGTCAGCCACTCTCTCCGAGGGATGGAAAGACAGAGAAAGATAACTCAAAAGCAACAAAAGTGGCATCCCATGCCCTCTCTTAGTTCCTCTGAGTTGCTGGGTGTACCTGTAGGGTAAGGAGGCAGGGGCACCTGGGACTCCCACAAATGGGAGATCTCTCATCAGTGTATTGCCCTGCGTGAGTGTGCATGCCTTCATACAAACAAGATCCTGGCGTTTTCTAGCAAAATCTATTCCTCTCCAGCTTGGCTCTTTACAGACTGGGCCCGGGGACCACACTGGGGATGGCCCGGAAAAGGAGGTGAGACAGGCAGAGAAGCAATGCGTATGTTAGCCATGTTATGAATCGAAACCAACCAACCAAACAAACAAAAACAAAAAATCCAAAATGCCATAGAAACCAACGGCTTCTGCTGATCTCTGGCTTCAATGTGGATCTACTTTTATTACATAAATATGTCAGTGTGGTGTATTGTACATTAACGAAATAGCGCCCTGCGCCAGGGCAGCAAAGGTTGCAGAGCGCTGTCCCCGTGCAGCCAGTGCCCTGGTTCTTGGCCTTTAGGGCAGGCTGGAGCCCCGTCCACCTCACCGCCTCATCATCCTCTCTAAGGTACCAGGTTCCTGTGGCTCCTGGGGCCTTGCTTTTCTTTGTTCTAGAGACTCTCTCCATGAGGCCAACTGTATCTTTACAAAGAAACTGTGGGGCAGGAGAGGAACCTACCTGGGAATGCAAGACCCTAGCAGGTGGCCCTGCACTGCTGAGGCACGAGCCAGGCAAAGTTTGTCCTCTTTGCTGTCACCTTGGTCCCCTCGTCCACTCGGGCTCCCTGAGGGGCTCTGAACGTCCCTCCAGCGCACTCCCATTTTCTCGGCTTCTGCATTTAGATTTCAGTGGCTCAACCCGCATCACTCGCCTGTAGAGCTCTGAGATGACCAACTCAGGCGTGCGCGCCATCCCTAACCATCTCATTTTGCAGGAGTCAACACCCCCAACCCCCACTACAACTCCCAGGAACCCACTCTTCACTTTTTTCTCTTCTTTATTTTAAGGAGGGAAAAAACCAACTCTTCCTTTTCCCTGAAGGTGGCAGTGAAAGAAAAAAAATGAGCCCCTTCGAAGAGTTGGGAATTTTATTACAAGACAGATGGAACACTGGGCATCAACCCCCCCCCCCGTTGTCCCCCTGTGTGCCCCAAAGCATTGGTACAAAGAAGCTATAGCCCCACAGAGTGGACTTTTGCAGGAGACAGGGTTGCTCCCCTGGCACAGAGGCAGCGTGGCAAGTCAGCCCAGCTCTGAGTGACCCTGGGCTCAGCCGCCTCCTCATGCCTCCTCAGTCCCTTACCAGGATAATTGAGGATCATAATGCTGGGAAAAGAGCGCAGAGGCTCCCGTGGGCTGTCAGGTATCTGCTAGTGTCTTCATGTCATCCGTCAGCATTGAGCCTCTCTGTCATCTCTCCTCAGCCTTCAGCGTCATGCGCTCTCATCGCGTGTTCATTACCTCGGCTCAGGCCACCCCCCCCCCGACTCCCCCCCACCCGGTAAATGCATCTTTGTGCAAGTCTCAGTCTCCGATTATGAATCGATGATCATGTGGTATAAGAGAGATAGATGGCTTTTAGTCGCATCTTGGCTTCCCTAATTGTAAAATATTAGTTACATTACACTGTGTCTTTTGATTAATGGAACTTATTTGGAGTAGCCTATCCGAACCCTCCCCCCTCCACAGCCCTCCACCGACTTTTGAGAATTGAGTGATTTCACTTAAAGCAGACAAATAGGCCCTTCAGTGAGGAGATAGTGAGGCTGCAATGCTGAGGGCCAGGCGGGTTCTGCAGACACACTCCTCTGTTCCCTCAGAAAGGCTTCTGCAGAGCTGGGGCCAGCCTTGCCGCCACCTCAGGTCCACACCAGACAGGACAGGGAGTCTCTCCTGCTGCGGTCCCCCCCCCCCTTGGCAAACAAAACCCATCTTGCTGACTTGCAAAACAGGATGCGCAACCAAATTTAATTAAAATGAAATAAATCGCAGATTGCCGCATCCCCACATCCAGCTTGCAAGGAGCCAGTCCAATCTGAACTTTGATGGGTGTCAGGCTGGCGAGGCCAGGGAGCTCCCTTCTGCCTGGACTCAACGTGGCTCCAAAACAGCCTCGCGCCCAGCACGTTCGACACGGGGACGCGTTTGTTCCTTAGTTCGGAATTTAGTTGGCACAGTGTATTTAAATATGATTGGTTGATAAAGCCTTTGCCACACAAAAGGGAAAATAGTGGCTCTAAATCCCCTTATTAGTCACTTGCTTTTAGCCATTGGGCTTTGGACTGATGGATCCCTAAAAAATAACCGCAGCCGCTCTATTCTCCAGTAGAAATTCAAGGGCATAGGCACTTCAACTTATCAGCTCAATTAAAAAGGTCCATTTCCTGTCAGCGGGTGCAGTGTCTGTATCTTGGGAAATGGGAAGGTTTCACAAACTCCCAAAAGACACCACAGATCGGGACTCAGCGCGTTCTGGTGCGGCATTCTGAGGACACACGCTGTATAGAATGCATGCAAATATTCCTGTCTTTTCTTAGTTTCACAGGAGATGCTGTGTATTTTATTCTGACCTTTGGGATTTTTTTTAAACTTTTATTTGTATAAATTTTTTTTCAGACGCTGACAATTCTTGTGTTTTCTGGGGACATGCTATTCCATTTAACGGACTAGAAGCAAAAGATTGATTTTATTATGTGTATAAGAAGCTGGTAACATTTTACTAAGGTGTGTGTTTTTTTTTTTTGAAAAGAGTAACAATACGCTTATGGCTGCCAGCAGCAGTAGAATAAGGGGGCTGACTGTAGAATTCATTTGAGGGGCAAGGTGCTTTCTGATCGGCCAGCCCACTATGTCAGCCCAGCCCCATGTCACAGGCTGCACAGAAGGCCCCACGGTGCCTGCGGAATCAGCATGCACAGTGACTCTGGGGTGCCAGGTCAGGTGCCCCGATCTCTCCCTCCCAGCACCCAAGCTGAGATTTGGGAATTTATACATTTGGCTTTTATCGAGTGGTTTTGACTCTCTGCCCCGAGGAAAGTGTACGCCGGAAGACTCTTTTGTTCCAAGTGTCAAGGGACTGTTTTAAATGTCAGCTGAGTTTGGGCTGCTTTATTTAGCAAGGCTCCTCAGGGCTGAAAGTGCACACTCACACACCCCAGGCTTCTAAAGTAGGTCCACTCACTTGGTGATGCACACCCGTCATATTCCGAGGGATTTGTGCAGAACATTCTTAATACAGCGTGCAAATGCATATTGACAACCACAGCCACTTTTTATCTCTCCTACAGTATACACAGTTATATGTTATGGATCCATAACACCAAATGTGTAGTAAAATGCTGTATCAAAAGGCAGTTAGGGTGCTGCATAAAATGCTCTTACCCGGTGGCTTTAATTTCCTCGCTTAGATTCCAAACCCCCCACTTTATGCTGATGGATTTCAATATTCATCTGCCTTAAGTGTGCACCTGAAAAGGGTGATGTCATGTCTGAGGCTAAATGACAACTCTGCCTTTTTAGCACTGGGACCAAGATGACCTTGGAGTCCGAGACCCTCCCTCCAGCACTTTGCACTGTGTGCTTTGCTACCCGAGAACTTTCTCCCAGCGGCGAAGACTCCACTAGAGAGAAGGCAACCAGAGCCTTCTCGGACACTGGCCTCCTCTAAACGCCAGTGCTTGTATAATCTGGGTAGTAGATGAGGCTGGCCCAGTTCCCTTTGTCATTAGTGGTGGGCATTGTTACCCCAGGGGCCCTAGCCACTCACTCTGAAAAAGTAAATGCATTAACCTCTTTGTAGGTGGGGAGACTGAGGTTTCAGAGGTTTAGAGGAAACTTCCGAAGTTTGTGCCGCTGTGTGCTGGGGGCAGAAGTGTCTGTCCCAACACCAAAGTTAAGGTCCTGTTGCTTATACCTGCCTGCATCCACAAGATAGGAGTTCATGTTCAAGACTGGATCTTGAGACCTGAGAGTGTGTCTCCTTGGCATGGGAGAATGGGATGGATCAGCCTCCCTGCCACCTCCTTCCTGACAGGCCTTAACAGAAGTTCCTGGTGGGAGACTGCTAGCTCAGCCTCTCCTTCCCCAGGCTCCTGAGTCCTGTCTGGGCGAGGGGGAGTGTCAGAAGAGCTCAGCCATCTGGGGGAGATTTTTCCAATGGGAAAGGTTATTGTTGCAACAATAGGGTGGTCGGACAGGAACCACAAACAAGCCGGGTCTTGAGATGGACCTGGGCACCCTTGTATGTTTTAAATGGTCAGCCGGAGACTCGGTGTGGAAACACGTCCCTCTTATGCCAGCACTCAGGAGGCCGAGGCCACGTGATCACTGCAGGGCAGCCCTGGTCACATAAGTGAGGCCTCTGTCAAAAATGAATCAATGAACTAAAACTTAAGCAACATACGTTGATGCACACCTTGGATCTCCAAATGCAGGAGGCTGAGGCAGGAGGATTGAGGCTTCAAGACATCGTGGAGATACATAGCGAGTTCCAAGCTAGCCAGAATACAGACAGCAGAGATGAGAGGCCACCTGGCCAGCACACCTGGCCAGCACACCTGGCCAGCACACCTGGCCAGCACACC
>OU015759.1:999943-1011278 GCA_907169655.1 Acomys percivali
ACCAGGCCAGCACACCTGGCCAGCACACCTGGCCAGCACACCAGGCCTGTCTGTCCATCTAGTGCATAGAATGAGCAAAGTGTAAACCTAGACTCACATGCAAGTGGAGACCATGACCACAGCAATGGCAAGAGGAAGAGGAGGAGGAGGAGAAGGAGGAAAAGGGAGGAGGAGGAGAGAAAAGAGGAGGAGGAAGAGGAGGAAGAAGAGGAGGAAGAGGAGGAAGAAGAGGAGGAGAGGGAGGAGGAAGGGGAGGAGGAAGAGAAGAGGGAGGAGAAGGAGGAGGGAAGAGGAGGAAGAAAAAGAGGAGGAGGAGGAGGAGGAGGAGACCCTTGCCCGTGATTTGGGACTGCAAAGCAACAGAACCGATTTCTTCACAGGGAGATGGCAGTGTGGCTCACCATTTGGCATCACATACTAAAATAAGCAAACAAATACCTGTTTCTTTGAATGCAAGTGGTACCTTCCCACCCCGGCCAGGCCTCATGTAAGGCCTGTCTTTATTGACTTCCCGTGGGAGAGTCTGTCAGGGAAACAAGTTCATCCTCAGGTCACTGGACCTCCAGCATTCCCGAAATAGGATGTGCATCTTTTCACCAGCACCCACTGGGTGCCTGGCTTTGCTAGAAAACTGCGGGTTATATATATGTTCCTGTAAGTCTGACCACCCCAGAGAGGTAAGAAGTCTTTGTGCCCAGGGCAGACCTTCAGTCTTGAATCTGGACACTGAGGGGTACAGTGAAATTGAGAAAGAGGTTTTATGGGGTTCATAGTTCATATTCAGTGTCCGTGTGTGTGTGTGTGTGTGTGTGTGTGTGTGTGTGTGTGTGTGTGTATGTGTGTGTGTGTGTGTAATGGTGTGTCTATTTTGAGACTCTGTGAAGACATACTCTCTTCCAGTTGCAGTGTCCACCTTTATTGACCTGTTCCTGGCAACCAAGGGGTGTTTTTGGCTGAACTCCAGTAACCCCACCTGCTGCCACTGAGTCTTATCCTTAAGGCAGGACCTGAGGGTTCATCGGGGCTTCATGAGTCACACCTTTGCTTCCCGGAGACACACACGGGACCCTCTTGGAACCTCGGCTTCCATTTCCGGGAACTGGGAGGGTTTGTCACTTGCGAGACCGACCGCAGCAGTTAGCTGGCACCACGGCAGCTGCTGTGTCCACCTACAAACAAAAGGCAAGGAGAGCCAGTTTAACCTGTGAACCTGAGCCAGCCCGAGACAGAAATCCTCTCCCCTTCTGGCAGCGCACGTTTCTTCTTTGCCTTTCATTTTACTAAATCATCCTGCAACACGTTTTCTAGCTAACCGTTATGAGTCTTCGATGGCCTGTGGGCTTATGCAGTTGTTTCTTAGAGTCAGAACAAGGCCGGGGATTAGACTTTGTTTCTGGGGAGAAGAGGCCCGAGGTGGCTGGGAGGCCAATTTGTGCAGACTAACAGTGTCACCAACCAAACCTTGAACCTTCTTCCAAAGCAGAACCAGCTGACCGGCTCCCTGAGCAGGCAGAGTTTGTGGGGGATCTTTCTGTATCACGTGGGGACTGGCTCAGGAGACACCCCCGCCCCCGACACACACACACACACACACACACACACACACACACACACACACACGCACGCACGCACACACACACACACAACCTCAAAAATCACACGCAGGAGACAGACTGCATCTGGGCTGGTTGTCCCAAGCAGCTGCAGCTGGGGGTGGGGGTGGGGGGGAGCCACGCCTGCTGGGGTCCCAGGCCAAATGTAACCGGGAAGATGCAGATAATAAAAATCTACTTGTCACTGAGACATTCTTCAACTGTTAGCAATCAATTTGGGGAAGGGGGGTGGGCGAGCATGAAAGGGGGGTGGTGGTGGGACATACCGACGGACATCAAAGAGGGTCTCGCTCACAACTCTGCTCTGTCTCAAGGCTCTGTAATTTGGAAGGCTCTGTGCTAAGTAATTTGTGAGCCTCCAAACACACAGGTTATTGTTTGTGGACAGATGGCACATTGCGTTTTATCGCTTTTCCTTCTGTGGGTCTTCATACGCGGGACTAATGTGCATTCGGAAGTCTTTGTCTCCTGGCTAAAAATCTCTAATCTAAAACAGGCAATCAAGCACAGAGGCAAGGCTTCGGAGGCATAATCAGAGTTTTAAAAGCAAAGAGGAGAGGGAGGGGGAGGGGGGAGGGGGAGGGGGAGGCTGGGAACCAAGCTGCAGTCAGCACACACAGATGTACGCGTCGAGACCCCGAGAGCGGATCAGTGTGTCAAAAGTGAACAAAACGAACAAGATTCTGAGACGCAGAGGGAGGGAGAGGGCACCCTGTCTCAGCCTTGGCCGGCGCCTGGGCACTGGCTGGCATCACCCGAGTGCGGCCTCTGCTGCCCCGCTGTCCGGATCCTGGGGGTCTTTGTCTCCACGGGCAGCATGGCCATGGCTGTGGCGGGGCCTGGAAGGGACCCCCACTTCTAGGAGCTTCAGCTGCCCTCGCAGTTAAACCATGTTGATACCCAGGAAGGAAATGCCCTTAGAGGAAGGAGTTCACTCCTCTTTTTCTTCCTACGGATTTTTCCACACACACCCCCCCACCTTTTTTTTTTTTTTTTTTTTATTCTGAAGATAGAATTACTGTTTGTAAGCATCTGAAAGTCATTAGAAACACTGCAGTCTGTCAGGTGTCGACGCAAGAAACTGCTGGAATCAAACGGGTGCTTGCACCCAGGGCTGGGGATTTGTCATGTGCTGATGAGGAGTTATAATAATATACGAGCAAATCACAAGCATTCTGCAAATTAATCAAATTCTTTTCCCCCTACTCCCCTGTCTCGGGGAGAGTGGCTTTGCAGGCATTCGTAGGTGAAGTAGCTCCACTCACAGATGGTCGCTCTGGCATCAGATGGAATTTATGTAACAGTGATTCTGAGTCCCTGCCAAAGTAGCAGCGAACACACCAGGGAAGATTGTAGAAGGCGAGTCATGTGGTTCTGCTGAGGTTGTTGTGGGAAGTTTAAGGGGGGGGGGGGTGGAAATCTCGAATTTTCTTTTACTGTTTTTGCCTGAAGGGCCAGAAAACGGAACGCCATTCTGCCATGGGCGAAATCCGTCACATCTCTCCTTTGCCTCTCGCTCTGAACGAGCGCTTCGCAGCTGTTGCAGCTGCTGGCGGTGGTGGTGACAGAGCCCCAGACTCCCGGATCCCTAGCCCTCCCAGCTCCTTACAAGATTGAAAGGGGCCTGGGTTCACAAGGTGGCCGGCAGCTACACGTTGAAGGAGGCTGGCCTCTCCTGCCTGCCTGCGGCCCCGCACACACCCCATCCCCTCCTGCTTCCCCTGGCATTGAGAAACCTACCAGAGCTTTTCTCTTTTCAAGTGTTTTATTAAATGGAGAGTCTAACAACCCTCACTTTAATTACACACGGGCTTCGTTTATAATTCCCCTGGATTTATTCAAGTAGTTGAAAACCACGGTGCTGGTGATTAAACTGATCGTGTTAGTTTAGCAGGGTGGTGGTGTGTGATGTGTGTGTGTGTATGTGTCATGGGGTGCTTGTGGGCACCCGCATGTGGGTGCGTGCCCTGTGGCCTCTCTGTGCTAACTATCCTGTCCTCACGACCACCCCTTTAGGAAATATCATCATGTATGGGACAAAGGGACATGGAAGCTGCCCCTGTGGGTCCACTGTGTTGAGGGACCCTTTCGAACTACAGGGAGCTGCTCCCCCTCCCCCCGCCACACCACCGTCCCCACCCCATAGACAGGAAAATCATAGCAAGATGGCGTGGAGACTGCATTACGCAATGGAAGTCCTACCGCAGTGGCTTTAGGTACCCCCCCTCGTTCCCCCGCCCTAATGTAAAGCCCTGCCCATTTGTTTTGGTTTACGTGACTACAGAGAAATAAGTGGATTAGAGAGAAACTTTTGCATGCTTCACTGCAGCTGGGTGCCGACATCTGTCATTCCTCCTGCATCATGCCAGCAAGAGAGAGCAAAGTCTGACACCTTTGATTTTTAGAAAGAGCTTTTTATTGGGGGGGGGGGAAGAAAGGGAAAGAAAGGGGTTGCATTTCCTTTGTGACTCCATGAAAGAGAGGAAGAGAAGCAGCTACCTCTCCTGTGGGCAGTTTGTTTGTTTGTTTGTTTGTTTGTTTATTAATGGGGGAGGGGTCATGGCACAACAATAGCAGCAGTCCACCGGCAAGGCAAGCTGAAAGTTTATGTTTCCATCCTTTTCCTTCATCATTTGCTATTGTTCTAGAACTAGTTGCAGGGGAATCGGGCTTGCTAAAGAAGACGCTGTTTTCAAAACATGCTGTGCACACATCTCTGTGGATGAGGACCATGGGTGCGGATGGCTGGCAGGCACCGATTCCTTTCTGGGAAGCAGGATTTGTGATGCTCTTGCTCACGTTCCCTCTTGCCGCCGCGGTACCTAGAAAGTTACTGCACCTGACAGGATGTGGCTGCCTCTGCCACAGTTTTCAGAGAGACACCATCCCCAGGGCCCCCACCCTGCAGGACACATGCTAGTATTCTGGGGAAAGATGTGTGCAGGTTGTGGATTCTCACAGATAACCGTGGATACCAACTTCCGCTGGACTGCCGTCTCATCTACTGTTTCAGGATTGTCCCCCTCCCTCTGACTGCCCTGTCTTTCCACACTCCTGGCATAAGCCGTGTTACCATATCGGTCCCCCCAAACCCCGCCCCCCACCCCCGCCACATTTAAACTCCACCACAAAACAGAAACTAGAAGGAAAAAGCTGACGTGTTCGTCTTTTTCAGCACCACAATGGAAAACAGGAAGCCAGGGAACAGGCCACGACCACCCACTTGCTTATTTCACTGGGTGTGTACAGGAATGCATGCCCATCTGGTGCAGGGAGGGATGCAAAGCCCTTACCGCTCCCAGCCACTCACTGCACGGTAAGGCTGGGCTGGTACAGTACAGGGCCTTGCAAAGCTGATGCTGACCCCTCGATGCCCACAGAGCATGCGCGTGGTGTGGGGTGCTATAGGGTGAGAGGGTGCCAGACTGTGCGCTCCAGAAGTGGGGGCTGGCAGGTGTCAGGGGCAGGCGCCATTTGCTGCCTCTTAGAAGATCTTGCCTGACTTTCTGACTTCTCCAGGGAAACTGGAAACTTATGCTTTCTTTCTTTCTTTCTTTCTTTCTTTCTTTCTTTCTTTCTTTCTTTCGGTTTTTTGAGACAGGGTTTCTCTGTGTAGCCTTGGCTGTCCTGGACTCACGCTGTAGACCAGGCTGGCCTCGAACTCACAGCGATCCGCCTGCCTCTGCCTCCCGAGTGCTGGGATCAAAGGTGTGTGCCACCACGCCAGGCTGAAACTTATGTTTTCACGTGAAATCTTTTTTTTTTTTTTTTTTTTTGTCTGTTTGCTTGTTTGTTGTTTAAACATCGCCATCACACTGATACTTTTTAAAAATAGTCTTGGGACATAAAAAAACTGTGTGAGCGTGGGGTGGGGTGGGGGGTAGGGTGGGTTCCAAAGACTTTATTATAGTGATGAGACCACAGATGCTGCCTCGTGGCCACTGGGTGGGGTAGCTTTTGGGCTATGGGACACAAGTCAGGGGAGGTACAACCATCAAGCTCCCATCAAAATGGGCTCTCCACACACTCATTCCCCAGCTCTGACCTGCCCGCACAGGACACTTGAGTGCTAGCTATATCCATGGTATTGAAGACCATGAGGACCGAAGTGACCCAGGCACAGGGCACTCGGGCTTCCTCAGAGAGGAAACCAACAAAGCAGGCAGGGCAATCCCTGGGATACCACACAGACTCCAGGGATGATAGCCTGTAGGGGTGTGTGTGTGTGTGTGTGTGTGTGTGTGTGTGTGTGTGTGTGTGTCTATATGTGTGCATGTGTATGTATGTGTGTATGTATGCGTGTATGTCTGTGTGTGTATGTCTATGTGTGTGTATGTGCGTATGTGTGTGTATGTGTGTGTTTATGTGTGTGTATGTGCGTATGTGTGTATGTGTGTGTCTATGTGTGTGTATGTGCATATGTGTGTGTGTCTATGTGTGTATATATATGTGTGTATGTCTGTGTGTGTATGTGTATATGTATGTGTATATGTGTTTGTCTATGTGTGTGTATGTGTGTGTGCATGTGTCTATGTGTATGTATGTGTGTATGTGTGTGTGTGTGTAGGGGTGTCACCCATTAGGAGAGGCAGCCTCGAAGAATGAAAGAAGCTGGCCAGGAAAGGGGAGGAGAGCGAGGTGGGGTTTGTGATCTCCGCACCACTCCACTAGACCCGAAGCTGAGAAGAGACTGTCCAAAGTCGGCTGCCTTGACAGGGCTCTTTTCTCAGGCCCACTAGGCTGTCCCAATTCCTGACTAGGAAGAATAAAGGGTCTTAGCAGAGGAGAGGATCCCCCACCCCAGGGAAGCCCCTGCTTATGGGCGGGGTCGGCGAGGAGGGCAACTCCAGCTTCCTTTCCTGTGGGCAGAGCTGGCTAAGGTTGCCAGCTTCCTCAGGGGAGGGAGGAGCCTATAATTCTGGAATCTTGTCCAGGCAGGACATAATCAGGCATCCTTTTTAATGCCTTTGACAAGAAAGAGGAGCTCGTGGCTTGTCAGGGGGAAGACGGTGCCATGACAAATTCACTGGGTGGTCCGAGGGGCAGGACTCGGACTGCGACACACTTGTAACACAAACGGCAGCAGTATGCTTTGCAGGAAGGGACCGGAAGTTAGAGACAACCAGGCAGAGGAGACAGGATGCCTGCCGTGGTGGTGCTGCACCGGGAGCTGTGAATGGCAAGGGAGAGGGGGCACACACAAGTGCAGCTGAAACTTGCCGGCTGTGGGTCCAGCAAAAAGGTCTCAGGGTGGCCCTGAAGGAGCCTGTTGGCCCTGTGGTCCTGACGGTGGTTTAGCAAGCGTTCCACGAGACAGAGCTGCCGTTTGCCTCCTGTTCGCCCAGTGACACAAGTGTCTGTGTTAGCTCAGGTACCTAGAAGACAGAGAGACTTGGGTGTGACCAACAGGTGTCACAGCTGCTGATGTTGGAATCCTTTTCATTTTTGCCTTCTGAATAGCGCCTTCATTTTGTTTAGTATTTTGAAATCAGCTCATTAAAAATATAAAAACAGCTAAGATAGCCCTGTTTGAGTCATAGCATCTAGTTTTGTCTCACTTTTTTTTCATCTTAAGGTTGTGAACCTCAAAAGCCTTTGCACAGTGTCCACACCCCCCACATTCTAGAGATGGTAGAGTGTCCTGCCAGGTGGTGAAGCTGCCAGCTGCCCCCCTGCTCCTGGGGTGCGCCTCACCCCAAGGCCAATGTCTCCTTTATGTGGTCTCTCTTAGCATTTCTTTCAA
Organism: Acomys percivali; assembly: GCA_907169655.1. Taxonomy (NCBI): domain Eukaryota; kingdom Metazoa; phylum Chordata; class Mammalia; order Rodentia; family Muridae; genus Acomys; species Acomys percivali. Next base: position 1,007,300 of record OU015759.1, read on the forward strand.
TATTAAATGCCCAGAGACAAACCCCGAGTCTCATTAAAGCGTTATTATATTACACATGTGAAAATCCTCAAAACAAAAAAAAAAAAAAGAAAGAAAAAGTAAGTTCATCGACCCTTTGAAGGTTATTTAATGATAAATGTAAATGTTTTCATAAAAATCCGGGGATGACTTAAGATCCCGGATCAATAGTGACTGTGGAGTGCATGCTGCCGCCGGCCGGCTGACCACCCAGGCAGGCTGGTGGTTCCACAGAGCATGGCTGCCTGAGGCAAACAAATAAATGTGGTGTAACTTGGAACCGCAGGGAGTGTCCTGGCCACGGCTGGGGACAGAGGACAGAGCAGAGGAGTGAAGGAGAAAGTGACAGTGACGGTGGGTGGCCGCCAGCTCTTGCAGTGTCCAGGGTTGCTTGCAAGGTGAGGTAGGTGGGCTGGACTCCTGGAGGTTGTGCCTGGCAAAGCCCACAACAGCCAGAGTGTCCCCCCCTGCAGATTCCCCAGGCGTCCAGCCCTATGTCCACCTTCTTCCCAGCCTGAACCCGAAGCTGTTCAGAGACCACCGTGATCAGTTCCGCTCTGACTACCCAACCAAAGCTGGTCTCTGTCTCTGGCTTGGTATCACCGGCCAAGCATGCATCCTTTCGGAGTCACAGAGTCCCCTTCATCCACGGGGCACTTCAGAGAGGAAGTGTTTTGATAGTCTGCCCACACCCAGTAAAGATTCCTCTGATTTTTCTTATGACGGACTTTCTCTCTCAGTGCACCCAGAGTACAAACCAATCCATGTTCCACCTTTCATCGGTGTCACAGACGAGACACCTATCTTACAGACGAGAGACCTGAGACTTGAGGAAAGAAGTCGCTTCCCAAAGGCACACAGCCCTTGGCCTGACGAGGTCTGTAATGACCCGAGGGCCTCCACTTTAACCACTTTGACTCAGTAGCCAACACTATCAGGGCTCAAGGCTGATGCCTTCCCTGACCCTTGGCAGCAGGTCGGGGATAAGGGCTGTTAAGAGGTGTGCGGCGGAGGTTAGAGGTGAACGGCGGAGCTGTACAGAAGGATGGAATCACACCGCGCAACAGATCCACTTAAGAGGTTTAATAAGGGGATGTAGAAACCGTCTCTGGAGACACACATGGAGAGAAAGAGGGAGGGAGGGAAGGAGGGAGGGAGGGAGGGAGGGAGGGAGGGAGGGAGGGAGAGAGAGAGAGAGAGGGAGGGAGAGAGAGAGAGAGAGAGAGAGAGAGAGAGAGAGAGAGAGAGAGAGAAATTGGAGGAGTTCCCTTTAGAAACTGTCTAGCGCATGTGCAGAAGGTGCACAGGGGGCCGCTTAGGAGGCTTGAGTCCTGCCCCGGGTGAGGGGGCGGGGGTGGGGGTGACGTGTAGCCTGTTTTCCCGCCGTCATCAGGACCTTTAGGGGTGACTGTATTGTTGCCTGATTACTAACAAGGGTGATGTAATGCTCCCTTCTTTTTCTCAGGTCTGTGTTAGCAGGATGAGCTGCGAGCCACCCTCCCCGGGTTATTATTTTATATTTGTTTCTTTTCTACGTCTGTGTGAGTGTCCGCGAGGCCAGCGGGTATCTGATCACCCGGAACTGGTGGGCTGAGACACCTGATGGGTGCGCTGGAAATCCAGCCTGGATTCTTGGCAGGAGCCGCAAGTGCCCTTAACCACTGTGCCGTCTCCACCAGCCCTGTCGAGCTGGTGTCTTACACCAGACCATACTCTGAGCTGTGGTCTTCTCTTGGAGTTAGGTACTGGGGCTTTTCTGTTATAGGCTATCGGCTCTTGGTTTCCTCATCAGCTAATGGCAGATGGCACATTAGAAACTTTGACGGCAAGCCTTCTATTTTAGTGCAGACTTAAACCAGCAAATCATACGTGCAGGTAGCGAGAGGACAAACCTGCTCCTAGATGTCCTCTCTACCCTGAGCATCCATCCTATACATTCCTGGATTCCATTCGTCACAGCAGCTAACCCATATCGACACATCACTATCACGTCGGCGCGTGTTTCACTCGGATTGCCTTGCACGCCGGAGGCCACACTGCATGAGCTGTTGTGTGTGTCCTCCGCTCTTCCTAGCTGGGAGGCCTCGGGATCTCCGCTTTGTCCTCACCTTGGCTGTCCTGAGGAGCGTACTCTGTAGAATGTCCCTCGGCTGCAATTTCTCATGTGTCGACTGGGAGCTCTGGGTTTGGGGAAGAAGGATGACAAAGCCAACATGTCCTCCTTGTACCAAATCAGGGATGCCTGCCACTGTGACCTTGAGCACCCGGCTAGGGCAGTGATTTTTTAGATTTCTGCAGTGCCAGGTAACACTGTCCCCCTCTACATGCTGGGCACCCCACACTTGAGGACGGGACCGCGTCTCTACCTCCCTCAGTAGTCAACGCCTACATGAATTATTTGCGGTACGCGTTTGCAGATCCCTCCATACATATTTACCGATTCAATCATTTATGTCAGTGTGACTTGTGGATATTTATTTTGTACATTAGGCTATGATTTGGTGCGATATTATTTACTTTGTGGTTGAAAATGTTCCGTGTTTGAGCCTTCAGGGCTGCTATCTGGCCCCACGCTGTTTCGAGATGCCCTCATGCACCTTTTAATGGAGGCTTTAAAAAGCAACAATTTATTTCACAGTGCAAAACGTTCTGGGACCATCTTGTGCATTCCTGACTCCTTGTAGAACCAGCCACTTCCCCAAACGTTGCCCCACAGGCTCAGGTCTGAACTCCTGGTACACAGATGGTACTCTGATTTTGGGAAATTGGGGAGCCTTTGGGACTGTGACCTCACCAGCAGAGTGAGGTCCTCCCTTCTCCCCATCTACATTTGCTTGAGAGTGGCATTAGAAATCAATTTCAACCCTTCTGGGACGTCTCGGTTCCTAAACGCCATTAGAAATGGTCAGCGAGAGGATAAAATATATTCAGCGTTGCTTTGTGTGACACACCCACCGTCTGAAGGTGAAGCTGAACATGGCTTCCCAGTGATCGTGCCAATGTGTCACCACCTGGATCAGACTCCACTTTCAAAATGCGTGTGCTTTTCGAGTAGCCTTTTAAATTACAGCCCAAATCACACAGAATTGAAAACCTGAAATTATTTGTACTATTCCAAAGTGTTTTAGCATCTTTGATTAGATGAAGGAATATTTTTTTTTTGAAAATGGAAAACATGAATTGCATGCCTGATTGGAACATTCTTTCCCCCTCAGAATTAGGGGGACGTTTTTAGGAAGAATAATATATGCAAGCAAGGAAGAATCTCTTCCTGGAGGTCCCTGTTTGCATAAGGTAACTGGCCCCATCGCCCTGCTGGCCCCGAACTGGAACTAGAACATTCTAGGGGTTCTAGGCTAGGCTCCTCATACGCCACAGCATCAGGATCAAAGCTGTGAGCTCAGAGAGAATGGGGTGCGAGGACGGGGGACTCCAGAGCAACTCAGGGAAAACCAGACCACCACTCAAAGGCCAGAGCTGTCCTCGAACCTGCGGTCAGCACCCTGCCCTGTGGCTTCCTCCCTCCCCTGCGCCCCCCCCCCCCCCGCCTCCCCTGAGCACAAGCGCTTCTGCCTTCGGGAGCTGAGCGTGTGACGTTTCGTGGTCCTGTCGATGAAGCCGTTTTCTTACTTAATAGCATGTACTATGCCAAGCGTCTCTTTAGGAGCCCAGCGGGCTCTGGCTTAGGCACCGTGGAGGGCCTTTTGTGTGCTGTATTTCTGTAAGTCTCCTTAGCGCCCCTGCCCAAGCCTTCCACCCATGAATGGGACAAGTGGGACAGGCAGAGGCTGCTTCTCCCCAGTCCATCCTTGCTCTCCTTGGAAGGCAGCACCCGGGTGTTCAGATGGCCTAGCCACACGCCTGCAGGTAAACTGAACATAACGGGGTGGGGGATGGGTTCTGCTAAGTTCCGCAACCCAGAATGTGTTTTTAAGCACATACCGAGCTCCACGAAGGATCC
>OU015759.1:1011288-1016288 GCA_907169655.1 Acomys percivali
GTATGCACTAGTGTGTACAGCGAGGTCATATGTGTATGTGTATCTATGTGGGTATGCACTTGTATGTACAGCGCCCCCCGGAGGTCATATGTGCATGCGTGTCTGTGTGGGTATGCACTTGTGTGTACAGCGCCCTTGGAGGTCGGAAGAGGGTGTCAGAGCTCTTGAACTTGGATTTAAAGATGCTTGGGATCCTACCCCTCATGAGTTCTGTGGGCAGAACTGGCAAAGCAGGAGGTGCTCATAGGGTCTCTTAGCATTTTAATCATCTGGATGTGATTAAAAGTATGTGGAAAGTCAGGCATAGTGCTGATAGTGCCAGTACTTGGGAGCGTGAGGCAGGGGCATTGCCCTATGTTGGAGGTCAGCCCGGGCTATATAGGAAGAGCCAATCTCAAAAGTAACAACAACAACAACAAAACAAGAAGCGAGATAAAGAGGAAGGGTATGAGTGCGTCTCATGTCGACATCGCTGTTTTACATGCAGTGACTGTACGTCTCAGACTGGTGTCCACAGTAGGAAGCTGCCTTGGAGCCAAGTGCTGTGGATGCTCTCGCACACCTATAGCCGTGACCAAAGTACACACCAGAACCTAAATGTAGGATGATTTATTTTGGCTCACGGTTCGAGTCCATCACCTAGGGACTGCATTGCAGAGCCCAGGTGTTCACCTCCTAGTGGACAGGAAGCAGGGCAGAGCAGCCGGAGAAGGGGCCAGACAAGTCTTCAAGGCCACTTCCCCATGACTGTTTTCTCCCTAGGAAGCTCCACAACATAGCTGCTAGTCAGATTATGAATCCATCACTGGATTTAACCACTAATTAAGACAGACCACTCACTGTCTGATTGCATCTGGAAATCCCTTCAGAGACATGCCCAGAGGCGTGCTTGCTAGGCTTGGTGTCGCTTAGTCTATCAAGTTGACATTCAAGACCCACTGTCACACGGAGGAATGAATGCCCCTCCCCCCTCCCGAGCTCCTGTTACGATGGTGTCCTGTGTGCTCAGTGCAAGGAGTTTATGGTCTTCTGGAGAACTCTATGGGACCTGTGTCCATGCAAGTATGGACTCCCTGTCTCCCCACCCCCTCCCATATTTTCACTGTATCTATGTACCGCCTCCAGGGACATCTTTGTAGACTATCCTCTGGCAAAAAGGGCTTGCAGGAACCACCCCAAGTGGTCAGAGAGATGGATACATGCTTAGCCTCAGCTTGACCAAAACTCTCCTTGGCTTGGACTTTCCTACTTGAGAAAGAGGAGGCCATCTTGCTGCCGACCCTGCCTCCTGCTGTCTGTGTGAGAACCAATGCAGGTGACTGCTTTGAGCATGCTCTGAAGTGTCCCGTCACTGAATGCCAGGGGCTGATCACCCACACACCTACCCACGTACCCACTCAGCCACCCAACCACCCAACATCCACCCTCATCCTCTGCCCCGCATCTAAGAGCAGCCATCAGTTCAGAAGACATGGAAGTGCCAAGCCGCTGCCCATTGCTGAGCTGTAACTAATGGATGTCCCCCTCAAGGGCAGGCATTTTCCTCTCCCCGTTAGGTCCAGGGAAAGAAGAGCTATTTCCATCTTAGCAAGTAAGAAAAATATCTCATCCCCCCCCACTCTCACTATAAACAATGTGCTACTTGCTTTCTCCTCACCCCTCTTGACCCTCCACCCTGTATACATATTTATATATTATTCATAGTGGATTAAAAATGAATGTGTTCTTTACCACGGCTCTACAGCGCAGTGACAATACAAATTAACGTACGATGTACTTACTTTTCTCGTGGCAGTGATGGGAAATGTTGATGGCCTCAGAGCGAGAGGTACGTAGAGGAGGGGGCGGGGGCGGGGAGGAGGAGTTGGCAGGGGCCATCTGCCACCATTCTGATGTGGGGCTCCAGCTCTGGCAGATGAGGAGTGGGGTGTCCCGGTTTGCGGCGATGTTGATGTATGCGAGGAAGGTCTGATCACTTCCTTTCTGTGGTGAGGTTATGCCCCCATGGCCTGGGAGTGCCACATCTCCCTATCTTCCATCTTGAGCTACCTTGTTCTAGAATTGTCCGCTGACCCACTGCCTGTCCCTGTCCTGACCTCAGCCTGCTCTCTCTTTCCTCAGCCGCCTTCTGCTCCCTGTCTTCCTCTCGGTCTCTTCTCTTGCAAGCTTCACTCATAGCTCCCCTCTGCTAGAAAAATACAGACGTCTGTCTGTGATGCGCTTGCGTCGTGCTGTAGTGGCTAACAGCAATATTCAGAACAAGCAAGCAAGCAAATAAGCATCTCCCCCTTACAAATCCCAAGATCCCTGTCCCTGTCCCCATGGGGTTGCCAGTCTTCTTTGGAGAGGAACAGCCATGGTCATTTTACTTGCTCAGCCACTGATGTTACAAGTGGGACTCTAGCGAAGTGTCTGACCGCCGCCGCCGCCATGGTGGCTTTGGGATACTCAAGAAGTCCTTTCAGAAGCAGAAGTATCTGTGTTGAACAATCAGGTGAATAAAGGCCGAGAAAGAACTCCCCACTGGATCAATGGGGGGGGGCGGTATGTGCAAAGCCTCTAATGGAAGGAGCATCACAGAACAGCTGAAGAGGAGAGAGACATCCTACAGGACCAGGGGACAGCAAACTGTGGGCGGGCAGTGGAGAGGATGGAAAGGTGGCCTCTTGGGTGATTTGTTGGGAATCCTGACTGGTCCTACAACAAACTACACCGTCTCATAAAGCTGCCTGGACTTAGGTTCTCTCCAGCCCTGCCATCTGCAGGAGCGCTTTCTAGCAAGATGTCCTGTGCTCAGTAAACCCCAACCTGTGCTTCGCCAAACTTCATTCCAGTGAAACACATGCATGGGCGTTGGTTCCTCTGAGCTTGGAGCATCTCACTTTTAATGATGTAAGGATGGGGAACCGGAGCCAGTGGGAAGCAGCAACCAAGGCAGGAGGCGGTATCCTGACTTCAAATGCATCGTCAGACCCAGACCTGTCCACTCCTAAGGTGGAAGGAGACATCAGAAAGAAAGCCAAGGTGCCAGACCAAGGGCCCTGGGTTTTCATATGTGACCGCAGGCCATCCCTCAACAAGGGATGCTGCTCAATGGGACAGGCCTGTGAGATGCCACCATGTTGATCGGCCTCTCCAGTGGGGACCAATGGATCAGACCCTTGGCCTCAGGTTTAGAACTGTTGGACCCAACTGCGCTTTACAGTCCTTTCTGCTCCCCAGAGATTAGTAGTCACTATTGGCTCTTCATGACCACCCATGGCCCCCCAGAGTCAGTAGCTCATCTGGGGTCTCCTTAATCTGTGAGTAGCTTGCTTAATCTTTCATCTCACTATGGATCAATTGAAGTTTGTAGGTGACCAAGGGCCTGCCCTGTCACCCTGAGGCCTGAGCCAACTTCACCTCTGTCAGCAAGTGCCTCATTTTTAAGTGAAGTTCTGGTTCTCCCTAAATCCACCTCAGTGACAGATTGCAAGGCTCTCAAGCAAAATGGCCTCTCAACCCCTTCCTCTGCCCAACGATTGGAGCTGGATGGACACAGTGACGTATTCTGTGGTGTTCTCTGCTGTGGCTGGTTTGGCACCCTTTGCAGACATGCTCTGATCAACAGACAGCAGACGTGAACATACATGAGCCTGTTCCACATAAAGGGCTTCAAATAGGCAGATGGGAGACAGAAGCTAGAATTTGGCTTGGTTCAGAAATTGGTGGAGTGTCCAAAAATGTCTTGAGCAATGACCCCCTCTTGTTTGAGAGTCAAGGATCTGACCACCACAGGCTAGATGGTTTTGACTCTTTGCCAACACCTGTATTGCTTCGGGGTAGCATGGCTTCTCCAGCCACCTGCTCTCTGTTTCCTCCTTCTATGGCTGGCTCAACTAGCTTTCTTCTATAGCTCAGACCTACCTGCCTGCCTAGGGAGTGGCACCGCCCACAGGAGGACAGGCCCTACTACATCAATTATCATTTAAGCCCAATAGCTATGTCCACAAGCCAGTGAGACGATGGCAATTTCTCAGTTGTGACTCCGTTTTCCTGAGCGGCTCTAGCTTGTGTGGAGTTGTCAGCTAACGCTCACTAGGGAAGTCCATGCACATATTTGAGGAATTAAAGATTCAGAGGACACTGTGTCCATTGGACACTTGTGAATTCAGACCTTTCAGGCTGGCTGGGTCTTATCTTCCCCATCTGGACAGTGGAGAAAATGTAACTCCTTGGCAAGACTTTCAGGAAGTTCAAATCTGGGGATAAATGTGCAGAAATGGGTATGAAAAATGATGGGCTGAGGCCTTCGGAGCCTTTAGGAGCTATTATTAGCATCTATAAATTTCTAGTTACAAGTCCATAGAATGACCTAGACTTCTTCAAATTCTAGCACTGCTCAGATTTCTCACTCCAGTGAGGACATTTGGAGCCCCAGATGCATTTACAAACAGATTCCATTTCACCAAAGTTAAAAAGCAAACCGATCCAATAATGGTTTGACCACGGAAGTATCCGAATCTGCCAGAATAATCGTTCATCATCTTTGTCTCTACCAAGAAATCAAGATTCAGAATGTAACCATAGGATCAAATCATGATGAATATTTTAAAAATCGATTCGTGGGGAAAGTGAACTAAGTGCTTTTGGGTCAAGTTGGCCAACGCGAAAAGGCACTCCTTGAAAACCGAGGTGATATTCAAGGCTCTCTGTGTATCATGCTAAGGCTCAGGAGGCACTGCCCCTGAGGTGACAGGGTTGGCAGCAAGGGGAGCATTCAAAGGTTGGAGACTGGGATCCTCAAAGAGAGTGATTTTAGCCATACTGATAGGTGATGTAATAAAAGGGTTTGGCTTCCACACTCAAAGTCTTTAAAGCTCCCCAAAGTCTTGGTGACTGAGGCTGACTCATAAACAGTGTTTGCTCAGCTTGTCCATGGTCAGCTAACCTCTGGCTTACCGTACACTTCATTTTAAAATTATTATTGGAATATTTTTTGAAGTTCATCTATCCCAAAA
>OU015759.1:1021288-1033649 GCA_907169655.1 Acomys percivali
GAGGGGGAGAGGGAGGGGAGGGCGAAGGGGGAGGGGGCAATGGTGCTATTGGTCTTCAGAGCTCAGGGTGGGGTGGTGACTGAGGTGTAACACAGTCCTGACTGGGCACTTCCGTTCTCCACAGGTCACCGGCCTTTCCAGTGTCACTACTGTCCCTACAGTGCCTCGCAGAAGGGGAACTTGAAGACCCACGTGCTCTGCGTCCATCGAATGCCTTTTGACAACAGCCAGTATCCCGACCGCAGGTTCAAACGCTCCAGGGTCGACTCGGAGGCTTCTGGGAATTTTGAGGAGGCTGCAGCTGTCAAGGCGGGGAGCTTTGCGGAGCTCGCAGATGAGAGAGGCCAGGGCCAGGAGGAAGGCAACTGAGCACCCGCCCACAGCAATACTCTACAGTTTTAAATCGTGCATCTGGTGCCACCAGTTTGCTAACTGCATTCCATGGGGGGGAGAAATCATGTACAACCCCTCACTAGTGTATAGAACATTTAAAAGAATTTTAAAAGATATCTCTATATATATATATTAAAAAGAAAATCCCCCAGCCCTTGAACATGGCTGCTACACTGTTACCCCAGTAACAAGAACTTCCAAGCAATGCAGGTGGGAGAAAGTGATTTCAGAAATGCCCCTGTGTCCTTCGAGCTCTGCCGGCAGGAGGCCATTCTAACCCAAAAGTCATTTCTGTCCAAAACCCGAAACAAACAAACAAACAAAACAAAGCAAACAGCAAACCAACAAAGACACTGTTCGAGGGATTTAGCGTTGCCTCGAAGGGTCTGTGTTTTCCTTCTTGAAAAACACCTCTATAATCTGACACCAGCTGCTGTCATCCTCCTGTCGTCCTAATGAGACAGGTTGGGAGGCAGCCGAGGTGCCAGTCAGGCTGGGGCGGTCACTGCAGGGAAAATCAATTCACGTGGTGTCATTCTGCACTCTGGGAGAAATCCTAGCCAGCCCACACGCAGCAGCCAGAACGCCAGGCCTGACCGGTGCTGCTGCTGGGGAGGATGGTAATCTAAGTGTGCTTAAAAGAAAGTCCACAGCCTGATGACTCAGGGGTCAGGAAGTGTCTGCAGACAAAAGCCCTTTGCAAGTTTGATGAGACATTCTTTGTTTTTTTTTCTTTTCCTTCTCTTTCCTTTCTATTTCTTTTTCTTTCTTCTTCTTCTTTTTTAGATCAAATTGCTGTATGAAAAGAAATGCATTTTATTTTATTATTTTCCTTCCTGGTTTGTTATTTTGAGGAAAAGATTTGATACTAAAACCAAATTGTAGGAAACATTCTAGAAGTGGGAAGCCAGAATAACTCCACTCTCCATAGAAAGTTCTGGAGGCCCCCAGCAATTTCTCTGCTAATGGGAAGGCTACTTTAGATTATGGTTTAAGACGTTTTTTGACTTGAATGAAGTCTACCTTGTTACCAGATTTCTCTTTTTCATGTGTTACTTTGTAAGTGTTGTAGGCATGAAACAAGATTTTTTTCCCTCCAGTGAGCTCTTCAAAAATAACTTGTATTAAAACAAGAATCTAAAAGCCCGGCTGGCTGTCACTGATGAGGAAAACAGTTTGAGTTCAAATGTTCATTTTTATGAAACAAATGTGTTCTCTATTTTTGTAGATTATAGACTGTCTACTGATTGAACACTCAAAATGTATCAAGCTCTGCACCACACCGAGGGAGACTTTGAGGGCTGACAAGGAAACACAACTCATAAAAAAAAAAAAAAAAAATCAAAAACAATGATGTAAGAAAAGTCATAGGACGAATCCTCTCGAATCTGCTAGAATGCTGTGGAAGTTCCCACCTTCAACACACTTCCTGTGAGTGACGTGAAATTGGTGCTGTTGCTTGTGACGGGGGCAGGTGCAGTGAAGTATCAACTTCGAAAATGAAATCATTTAGACTTGGAGAGAGAGAGAGGGGGGAAAAGTCAATATTTCCTTGCAGTCTGGGAGCACACAGTAAAACCCCAGGGCCTTAAAAACTTCAACTCTGCCTATAGCAGTTTACAAAAATACTAAGCTGCAATCAATGTAAATAAAATTCTTAGCAGTATCCTGAGACTGAATTTCAGGCTAATAAGGAATCCGGTTTGCATATACTGTCATAGGGGTGTTATCTGATCTGGGTCTTCCCGGGAATGAGGCCGCTGTGCAGTGTGGACCCATCTGGCATAAAGCAAGCTGCTTTCTTGATATTATTTTTCCTTTTATTTTCTTTCCTTTTATTTTTTTTCTTCTTTCTTTTCTCTTTTTCTCATCCCCCCTCCCCTGTAGAATAGTTGTCACTGCCTTACTTAATTCGAGTTGATGGACTGTGGCCATCTCTGTGGTCCGAAGGAGCCTGGAGATGCTGGTGGTGGATAACTGACCTGTAGTGAGCATTTAGGGTTTTAACTGCACTGCTGTGTTTGGTGACTGTGCCATTGGCTTGCTTTCTGTGTGTTTGCCCCACCTGTGGTATCTTAGCAAAGAGAACTTAAAAAAAAAAATAGAAAAGAAAAGAAAAAAATAATAAAAAGGAAAAAAAAAGTGGGAAAAAAAAGAGAGCAGGAGAGAGAGACCCACATTCCGTGTCTAGCACTTTGGCGCTGGTTCAGTATTGTTTGTGTCCTCCGAGCATCTTCAGATGCTACAGGCAATAATTCTGTTTGTGACGCTGGGAACGCCCTCCCCTTCTTTGTGGTGTGCGTGTGTGTTGGTTCCATTTTGTCCAGTCCTTCCTACTAGCCGCCCTCCTTTCCCCTCTGACACAGGCTTTCTTTCCAGAACATTTGTGACTTGTAATACAAGCCCGTGACAGCCTCTGCGATGCAGTGTCAGCGTCGGTGTCACCAGGCTCTCACATCTACACACGTCAGTTCTTCCCTTGTGACTTCTGTAGTCTGTGACGCTGTCCCTAGCCCCGTCTATATTCTATCTTGGAGGAACTCTGAGATCATAGAATAGAGGAGTTTGTCGCTTTGCCTGTCACAAGTAGAACACTTTGTATTTAAAGTTTATTCTTGGTCATTATTTATTATTATAATACATCAGTCGACAGAACTTTATTCTGGTATAGAAAGTATTAAAAGTTGTTTTTTTCAGCAATGACTGTTTTCTTTCTGCTGTTAGGAATAAAATGTCTTTGAAGCAGTCCAGTTTTATCCAGTGTTTTATGCAATAAAGTCTCTACTTTGGCACAACAAAAAGCCAAAACAAACAAACAAAAAAAAAGTACATCTTTTCCAAGGCCCACAAAGAACAAAACCTACTTTTCTGCGCTTGCAAGTCTTTGGCAAAACTCGACCAGATTCCACTTATTTAAAAAAAGGCCTGTCGTGTTCTGCAGACGGATACCCTATAGCGTTGGGGTTTCATTGAGCCCATATACACACACACAGGCACACACACATGTGCACACACAACCACGCATGCACATACATGTGTGTGTGTGTTTGCGCGTGTGTGCACCATGCACATGCAGTACCCACAGGGCGACAATCCCCAGGGTGTCAGACCCCCAGGAATTGAAGTTACAAATGGCTGTGAGATGCCGTGTAGGTGCTGTGAATTGAATCACAAGTCCTTTGCAGAAGAAGCCAATGCTCTTAACCGTGGAGCCAGCTCTCCAGTCCCTTGTTTGTTAGTTTTGTTTGAGACAGGGTCTCTGGCCTCCAGTGTTTGATAGTGCACATGCAGTGTGTGTGTGTGTGTGTGCGCACATGTGAGTGTGTGTGTCCAGGTGCATGTATGAATGTTGCTGCTTTAGAGAACTGAAGCTACACACTGGACTCTCAATAAGGTAAAACCTATAAAAAAAGCTACTCAGGCTTCTTATAAAATGGTAATTATGTAAGGCACCTAAGGCACTGGGATCTAATATTCCTCTCCACTAGTAAAATGCCTTTAAAACGAAAAACAAAAAACATGCAAAATTGTATGGAGCTGGAAAGATGGCCCATCACTTAAGAGCACTGGCTGCTCTTCCAAAGGACCAGGGTTCAATTCCCAACACCCACATGGCGGCTCACAACCATCTGCAACTCCAGTTCCAGGGAACCTGACGCCCTCTTCTGGCCTACACAGGAACTGCACACCTGTTGTGTACATAGATACATACATGCAGGCAAAGACTTGTACACATAAAGCGACAGAATAAAACTAAATGGATGTTTAAAAATTATGGTAGATAAGGAAGTATTTTATCACTGAGTGTGGTGGCACGTGCTTTTAACACCAGCACTTGGGAGGTAGAGGCAAATAGATCTCTGTGAGTTCGAGGCCAGTCTGGTCTCCAAAGCCTGGAAAGCCAAGGCTACACAGAGAAACCCTGACTCAGAAAAACAAAACAAAACAAAACAAACAAACAAAAGAAGCATTTTACCTCCAAACTCTCAGAGGAGACTCTGACTTCTTGCTCTTGAGCACTGGAACAGAACCACCCACGGCTAACTGCTGCACTGGGTCTCCAGGGGGATGGAGCCCTGGTGTGTGCCTACCACACAAGCGAGTGGCAGAGTTTCGCTCTGGTTTGTCTTGTGCTACAGCAGTTTGGTCTCAAACGCAGGCTTTGTCCGGTGCACGCTGCAGATCTGCCCATTGGAGGGCGCTCTGAACCACCGCCACCGCATACCCACCTGCCAGCCCTCATCGGAATTCCCTCTGGGATGCGAAGCTCTGGGGTGAAACTGTCTGCCCTAGTCTGTCGTTGTGTGCCTGGAGACTCCGTGGATGAGTTAAGGGGTTACAGTGAGGGGATCGAGGCAGTTCCCCTTAGTGAGAAAGGGCTGGGGAAGGTTGGATGAGGACTGTAACTTTACTCTGAGTGCATGCATGCACAGCAGGCCTGAAACCCACAGGCAAGGCATTGCCCTAGTGAGGTAACACCACAGGAGTGGGGTTCTCCATCCCTCTGCTGGGGCCGTTACTCCCAGCCACTGCACGCCCTCTCCATGAACATCTTTGTTTGTTTGTTTGTTTGTTTTTTAGAGACAGGGTCTCTCTGTGTAGCCTTGGCTGTCCTAGACTCACTTTGTAGACCAGGCTGGCCTCGAACTCACAGCGATCCACCTGCCTCTGCCTCCCGAGAGCTGGGATTAAAGGCGTGCGCCACCACACCCGGCCTTCCATGAACATCTTAATTGCTTTTTTTTTTTTTTTTTTTTTTTTTGCAGTGAAGAGAAACCATGACCAAGGCAACTTTTATAATTAAGATTTTATTGGAACTTACAGTTTCAGAGGCTTAAAGTCTCTGCCCTTCAGGGAGCTTGGCAGCAGGCAGACATGCATGGTGATAGAGCACGAGCTGAGGGTTCACCACCCGGCTCTGCACAAGGCAGAGAAAGAGCTAACTTGGAATGACGTGGGTTCGAAGCCTCAAGCCTGCGCCCATGATATGCTTCCTCCAATAAGGCCACACCTCCGAATCCTTCCCAAAGAGCCCCGGCACCTGGGAACTAAGTATCAAAAGATATAAGCCTGTGGGGACCCTTATCACTCAAACCAGCACAGTGAGGGATTGTGGTCTTCTGAGTCCCTGAGAGTGAACAGACACCAGGATCTCGTGTCTTACCCCTACGGCTTCAAAATCTGGTGGAAAAAAAAAATCTGAGTAATCACAGGGCTAGAGCAATAGCCCGGCATTTCAAAGCACGGGCTGTTCTAGTACAGAGCCCTGGGCTCAATTCCTAACACACACATGGTGGCTCACAACTGTCTGTAACTCCAGCTTGTAGCATCTGTTGCTCTGTTTTGGCTTCTGAAGGCACCGTCATACTGCAGACAAAACGTAAATAAAAACCTAGGTAATGAATGAGCAAAAAAAAAAAAAAAAAAAAATTCTACCTGTATGAAAAGGAATAGTGTTACACCGTAACAGTGAATGAAGCCCTAGGGACACCTCAGCACAGGGGAACTGTTGGCTGTTTCTTAACAGTTAAACTTTATTTTACAACCCAACTAGTTTATATAAGAGGGAAAAAAGGTTAAAGGGAAAAAAGAGTGAACCTTCCGGTATCCGTTCCACGGGACGGGTCCCTAGGTGTCCCTGGCCTGTTCGCTGATCTTCCCCATCCACGTGCGCTCAAGCCCGGTCTCAACCCGCTGCTCCTCTCTCCTCTCCGCCTGCCTGTCTCATGTGCGAAGGGTGGTCTCCTTCTCCCATTGAGGGTGCATTAGAAAAACAGTGGGTCCTAGAAACCTACAAGTAGAACATTATGATAGGTAGATTTGGGCAAGGGGTCCCGCTCAAACTAAGGCACTAGCCAAGGGCAATACAGGCGGTAAACTTTAAACCCCTACCCAGATCTAGCCAATGGTCAGAACAGTCTCCACACTTGAGTGGAGAGTGGGATATGACTTTCTCATGTACTCTGGTGCCTCACATTTGACCATGTCCCCTGGAGGGGGAGACCTAGTGGCACTCAGAGGAAGGACAGCAGGTCACCGAGAAGAGACTTGATACCCTATGAGCATATACAGAGGGAGGTAATCCCCCTCAGGAACAGTCATAGGGGAGGGGAGTAAGGAGAAAATGGGAGGGAGGGGAGAATGGGAGGATACAAGGGATGGGATAACCATAGAGATGTAACAAGAATAAATTAATAAAAAAAAAAAAGGGAAAAAATAGAAAAAAATAAATAAATAAAATCTGAAAGAAAAAAAAAAGAAAGAAAGAAAAACAATAGTCCAAGTGGAGTCCCTAGGTCTGCTTCCTGAATTGCAGGCCCAGGATGGCTCCACCCAGTCTATCTCAAGGTTAATCTCAGGGAGTATCCATGGTGTGTCCAAGGGCAAAGCCCGCCAAGACTGCCTTCACCTGTGGCAAAGCTTACAATCCTTCCCACAGGGAAGTGTGCCAGAAGCCTGCTCTGTAAGGCCGCATGTGGAGTTTCCTTTGTGTGTACTATCCAATGGTGGCAAGTCCAGGGACAGAAATTAGACCAGAAGTTACCAGGGGCTTTGAGAAGGGGAGACCAGACCACTAAAGACCAGGTTTCTACTTGAGGTGGTAAAAATGCTCTAAAATTAGGTAGCAATGCCCCGTTTAGTGACTGTACTAAGCCCAACCACATCACATCAACATTTCCAAAGAGAGAATTATATGGTATGTGAGTCAGGCCTCAGTAAAGCTGCTGGAAAAAGTAAACATAAAACTAGACGCAGGCCTCCAGGCATCATAGTGCACGCCTTTAATCCCAGCACTCAGGAGGCAAAGGCTGAGGCAGGCGAATCTCTGTGAGTTCGAGGCCAGCCTGGTCTACAAAGCGAGTCCAGGACAGCCAGGAATACACAGAGAAACCTTGTCTCAAAAGAAAAAAAAAAAAAAAAAACCAAAAACCAAAAACCAAACCAAAACAAAACAACCAAACAAACAATCAAGCAGATAAAGATTTTGAGAAGCACTGACAGATTTTCCCACCCAACTGTGCTTGAGTTCAGACAGTTACATAGCTAACTCAGGCGCAGCTAGTTAAGTGTAAAGAGGAGATGGGTAGGAAGCAAGTTGAAGATAAATACAACTGTGTTCTACATACTCACTGCCTGAGTCGGAGTAACTGAAAGATTATACGTGGGCATGCCCACGTGTGCATGCAGTGCCCACACAGGCCAGAAGGGGGCATTAGATCCCCTGGGAGCTGGAATTGTACGTGCTTGTGAACGACAGGGTTTGGGTTCTGGGAGTCGAACACGGGTCCCCTGGAAGAGCGCTCAGCCATCTCCCCAGTCTGGCACTGAGTCCATTGGTCATACCTGCGAAGGGGGGAGAAGGACCACACTCAGGTGTGGGAGTTACACGCACAGTTCACAAAGCACCTTGAAGTCGGGAGGGCTACTCCCCCAGCCCCCAGTTCCATGAGATAGGTTTGAGGGTGAACATCCTACCTGGGCAGAGCTGACCATGGGCCTCAGCCTAGGGCCATGAAAAGGTTTCCTGGGTAAACTTGAACACATGCCTTCAGCTTGCATTTGCGGGTTTCTCTATCCTTGGACGATGCTCTCAAGGGAGGCTGGGGGAAGAGGACACAACAGGACTGAGGTCAGGCAGACCTTTACTTGCCTGTTCCACTAGAATGTCAGGACATTGGCCTGTGACTTAGAAATACACCAGCAAGCCATCCAATAGATCACCGTCCAAGAAGAAGAAAGATTGGAATCATATAATCCTACAAATAGATGCTAACTCCCTGAAAGGTGAGATTTTTTTTTCCCAAATCCACTATTCCAAATGCCAGTTGCAGTCCCGCCCGAGCTGTGAATTCCCTGTGTGACGTACCAGGGGAGGTGCTGCCAGGTCTGGAGGTGGCTCTCTAGAGTTACCAGGGCGGGAATCCTAGGGTGTGGTACATTCCACAGGCAGCTTTAGCTCAGCTAAGAGCCGGTGTAAGGCAATCTGCCTGACAGAATCTGAGAGCACATCTTACCGTGTGTGTTGGCTCCTCTGTCCCCTGGGAATGAGGGGCGAAGTCTCTGGTGCCCAATCTAGACTGTCCTTTCTCAAAACTTAAAGTTTCTAATTGCACGCGTGCTGGCGTTTTCTACAGGCACCATTTGCGTGCCTGGCGCCCAGAAGGACCAGAGGAAGGATTCGGACCCCGTGACACTGGAGCCGCAGCCAGTTGTGAGCTGCCCGCATGGGTGCTGGGGGGATCCAACCCTGGAAGAGCAGCCAGTGCTCGTAACTGCAGATCCAGCCGCCTAGGCCCCTAGATAGAGTCTTCTGCAGAGAGACATGCCAGAGACAGCCGCCATCACGCTGTGCCGAAGGAGACTACAGAGATGGGACTCCGTGTTTCGAAATGCAGTGCCCGATACAGCAGTCTCAGACAAACCCAAGAGGCTGGTCGTTCGGGGCCTCAGTAAACTGCCTCCAACGACATGGCCGTCTAAGCCTAACAGGACACAATCAGTGACCAAGAATACAACTTGGAGTCCCGTCTCATGTGCCACCAAAGTCAGGGGACTCCAAGAAACACTGAGTGGACCCTTCCCTCCCATGCCACTTCTGCCGCAGCCTTACAGGGTGACAGTGGACGTGGCCCCAGGACATGGTGCTTGGGTGTCTGTCTCCTTGAGAGGCCGGTCCGGACCCTGTCTCAGTCCCATCACGAGGTGGGTAGCATCTGCAGCATGAATGCCTCTCACTTGCAGGTGGAAGAGGCTAAGCCGATGAGGATCAAAGTCATGGGACCGTTTTTTTTTTGTTTTTTTTTTTTTTGTTTTTTTTTTTTTGTTTTTTTTTTTTGCAGGAGGAAACTTTTTCCAGAAGCCGATCATCCCTCCATCTCTGGCAGCCTGGGACCTGTACGCCTCCCTCCTCCGTTTAACATCTGCGTGGCAACAGTATATTACACAAACCTCACCTGGTGGGTTGTAAGCATTAAGCGCAAGGAAATTACTATTAAATATTGTGATCTCCGTTTCAAGATGGGCTGAGGCACATTCCACCAGATGAGAGCTGTGCTGCCATGGGGAAGGGGGAAAAATATGCCTCTTGTAATTCGATATTAAAAAATGTCGCCCAGATGAGCATTCCGTGTAGGGGTTTGGGTAACGGGTTTTAATCTCTTCACCTGTTGGTGTTGAGAGGAAAGGGACATGTCAGCGGTGGGAGGGGGCGGAGACAGCAGGGAGAAGGAAGCTTATGTGAGCAGGGAACTCACAAGCAAAGAGGAGGGGGAAAATTTAAATGATCCCAGACCGAACTGTTTTTGCTGTTAATACAGAAATACAGTGTAAGACACATTTAATGGGCTCTATTTTTTATTATACTATGCTGAATAATTAAGTTTGAGGCTAAGTGTCACATGGATTTATCTTTTAATTAAAAAAGCATGGTTCACGCATATTTGAGTGGTAGTCCAAATAAACGCAATATAGAAATTTATGTTTGTTTATCTAGGTGTTAATTACCTAGAGATTGTTCTGGATTACTTCTTTTTATAAAGTGTCATAGGCTCGTGTCAGAACGAATAAAGCTTGCCCACGGAAGCTTATCAATTTGCTAACTACAGTGTGGCCTGACTTGGGGGGGGAAGTAGGGGAGGGGTTGGGTAAAAACTTTGGGGACTGTTAATGTATTCGCACAACCCCCCCCTATTTAACCCACACCAAATAAAACAGTCGTTTTAGGAAATATTCCTGGGACATAAAGGCACAAATATATCTTTGTTGTTTTACAGCCTATTCTCCACAGCTATTTATAAAACATGTGATTATTTATGCACGGGGTTATGTGAAGTTCGTCTGGTGAGGTGGTAAAACCCGCTACATCAATCCTCTTACCTGGTACCCCCAAGAGATGAAGGGAGAGGTTCCCAGTAGAAACGGGGGCCTGGGCTGGGATGTTGGCTGTTGTCATGTGTCTGAAATGTCATCTCTGCTTCTCGAAAAAGCCAGGAAGCCTGGGAGAAAATAGGCTGGCAAAGCTGAGGGTCACAGGTCACATTAAAAAAAAAAATAAAAAAAATAAAAAAATAATAATCAAGAGAGAAAGAGTTGAGAAAGTTGAGAAAGAGAAAAACCCAAACGGCCGTGCCTGCACGTGGCCCATGACACCTTCAGACGGGCTTTGTTTACAAAGTGGTTTTGAGGCCTCTGATTCCGGTCAATGGCCTGGAAGAAACAAATTGTGTATGGAAGGATTGTATCTAAGAAATGAGTATTGGTAGCGCAGGGCCCGCCTGTGTCTCTGACTCCTGCCTTGTTGGACCTCTTTGCTCTGTGCATTGGTCCTCTGTTATTTACCTACCAGATAACAGGAAAACACACACACACACACACACACACACACACACACACACACACACACACACACAAAAGTAGCTTGTAGGGCTGCAGGGACACCAGGGGCATTTCTCGGGTATGACAGGAGGGCTCTCCTTGACATGGTTTCACACTCAAGCCCAGCTGAAGGGAGCCTTGACGCCATCCAACAGCCAGCCCAACGTGACAGTTCGTTGCTAGGCAGGTTTGTTTTCAGTTTTTATTTCCTTCATCTTGCAGCCCAGGATGGGATGACGGGGCAGGTCCCTGTCAATTATGGAAGCCCGGTACTTGGCAGCATCTCAGCAAGGTGGCCCAGGGTGGACACTTTGTGAGGCAGAGTGTCAGGCCAGGGACCAGGGTGTCCTGGGACACAGACCTGCTGCAGATTGACCTGTTTAACCAGCCTGGTGACCCAGAGGGCTCAGATGGAAAAGAGCGCTGGCCACCAGGGTTGGGAGGTGGAGCTTCGTACCATTCAGGCCTGAGGAGAACACAATCTTTGGGTGAGGAAAAAGACACAATGATGGCACCCTGTGGTGACCCCTGTAGCCCACTCCATCCACACAATAAGTCACTGATGCTTCACTCAGGCCTTCAAGTCCCTGCTTTTTCCTCCCTGTGGTAGCCCCTCCCTGGGCGCCATTTTTTTTTTTTAATTAGGAGTCAAGTCCCTGCAGTGATAGGGCAGCCGGCTGGAGCAGTCTGTGGCTTTGTGCGAGGGACACAGCCAAGGACAGGAGAGGCCCCGGCTTCTCACAGTAGAATCCAGCAGCACAAGTGATTCTTGCATTGAGCAAGGAACCGAAAGGGAGAGTCCTGGGGGGAGTAACCCAAGTGATGGGAAGTCAGACTGGTTGGACAGACTAATGTCTTGGTCTGGGAGTAGGATAGGAGGGGCCTGCGGAACCTTCTGGGCGGCTATTGTTCTGAAAAAGAAGAGCCACACAGATCACGTGCAACCAAATTAGGCTTTGTTTGTTGGTTTTGGGTTGAAAGTGATATTCATGGTAAGAAAAAAAAGTCAACCATCTCGAACTGTAGTGTTGGGACTTTTGGAAGAGTACCAATGTTTTGGGGCCGGCCAGGTATCCTCAGCACCCCCACAGAAAGCCCCAGACTCCTGAAGTAGCCCCCCCCAACCTATGCCCGGCTCCTGCTGTGCTCCAGCTTGCGTGCTGGACCAGAGGGCTGCCCTGCCCTGCGTGTTTCATCTCCCCGGGTTCATGCACAGCCCGTGCATCCGGTTCGTCTCACGTACACCTAAGATATAAAACTTCCTCTGCAGTCTAGTGTGTGTGCCATGCCTTTGATTTTGGGGTCCCTACCTGATCTGGTTTTTGCTGGTCTATCTAAGGTCACCTTCCAGGCCCACTCAGGACTACCCACCTACAACCAAAATGGATTCTGTACTCTGGACCTTCCAAACCAGTTCCCATCCACTCCAGGGCCTTTGCAGCTCTGACTTCTCCTTGTTTTTCTCATGCTTGGTGTTCTGTCCCCTCTGTTACCAATGGACACCTGTGTTCTGACTCCACACAACACACAATTCCTGGAAAATCTTTCTTTCTTTCTTTCTTTCTTTCTTTCTTTCTTTCTTTCTTTCTTTCTT
>OU015759.1:1033659-1055118 GCA_907169655.1 Acomys percivali
CTTTCTTTCTTTCTTTCTTTCTTTCTTTCTTTCTTTCTTTCTTTCTTCTCGCCGTGCCTCGCCCCCTGCCCCCCATTCCTCTGGTCTACCTTTCTCACTGGAATGTAAATTACTGGAGATGGGGGTGGTGCTCTGTCTTTTAAAGCCCTGGTAGAAACCTTGCCTAGAACAACACAGGACCTGGCTTAACACACATCGAACAAATACAGATTCCCAGCCAATTCTCTTTGGTAGTCATCAATGGAATAGTGTGGACTTTGTGGTAGTTCTGAAACTCCCATGAGTGTCAGAGCACTTTGCTTAACACAAACATAGCTCTGTGTTCCTTGCCCAGCACTGTGGAGGGAAACCAGGTGCTGGAGAGACAGCTCAGGGTTAGGAGCTCACCATGTCTTTTCAGAGAACCCAGATTCAGTTCCTAAGCCTACAATTTGGGCAGCTCATTACCACCTGCGATTCCAGCTTGGACATCTTCTTCTGGCCTCTGTATGCAGTCATGTATAATTGTGTAGACACGGACACACAAATACAAATAATAAGAATAATGTAAGTCTTTAAAGAAAGTGCACTTGTGTAGTCACATATATTCAGCACACACAGAGGAGGAAGAGAAGAGGGAGAGGAGGAGGAGGTGAAAGAAGAAGATGATGAAGAAGAAGGAGGAGTAGGAGGAGAAGGAGGAAGAGGAGGAGGAGAAGAAGATGAGGATGATGATGATGATGATGATGATGAAAAGAGGAGGAGGAGGAAGAGGAAATAAACCTATCAGACAACCTCCAGAATAGAAGCTCCCTCACCCTACAATTAACAAAGAATACTGACTTAGTTCAACCACTAAGACAAGCAGTGTTTGAAGTCCTTGGGTGTGGTCCTTTAGTCCCAGTGTTTGGGTGTAGGTGGGAAAGGCTGCTTCCTGACAGGCTGGTCCAACAGCCTCCCTCCCCTCCCCCAGGGTTGTCTGGGACCAGCTCACTGCATGAAGCTAAGATCAGAGCTCCAGTCGGCTAAGCTGGGGCCCTCTCCAGGGCTCAGCGGTAAGCGCTTCTCCTCAATCCCAGAGTGACTCCTCGCGCACACAGCCTTGCTACAGGTGACAGCAGCCTCGTGGCAAACCATTTGTCTTTTGTTGTTTCATTTTTTCAGTTCTAGGGTCGAACCAAGGCCTCGGGTATGCTAGAAAATGTTCTGTTACCTAACAACCTCCCCAGCCCTTGCATCCGGGTCTCAGGAAGGAGTACAAACTGGCTTTGCGCTCACTACGCCTCTAGGGGGACCCCAAACTTGTACGCTTCCCTGTCTCAATTTCCCAAGTACTCTCTGCTTACAGGTGCACCCCACCATGCCTATGTGTGGATGGGAAGGCTGTTATCACAACCATTAACGTAAAAGACTATGTGGCTGGTACTTGTGCTAAGGTGTGGGCAGCAGAGACAGAACCAGGAGTCTGGCTGTGTCACCAGCAGTCACCCCAACCCCCCTCTCTCAGCCTGCTGACCCCAGCCACACTCATGCCTGTTGACCCTGGGGTCAATACCTCCCCTTTAATGCCTTTCCATTTCTCAGTTTGCTGACTGGAGTGATTTTCGGTGAGGTCACACATAAATACTTCGAAAAAATAATAATAATTCACGACGAAGAAGAACACCCTGGAATGGATGATGGCGTGATGAATTAAACACTTTATATGATGGGGCATAAATTATTTTAATGCATGTAATAGATCCGACCAGGGAGACTTGGGGACCTCTAGGTCAGCCTTCCTCACCCCTGGGACCCTGAGGGGTAGTGGGAGCAGGTGGCTGGGAGCCTGCTCTGCTGGGGTGTGAATCATCACCTCTCCAGAGACCCATTCCCCAGCACTCAGGTCCTTCTAAGCCAGGCAAGGCACAGGACACAGCCACACTGGTCCAGGAGGAGCCAGGCGACAGATGAACAGTGGGAGAGCAGTGTTAGGTACGATGATGACGGTCTGACCCATACCCCGCCAGCCCAGCCATTGTCCGAGTTTCTTCAGGAGAGGGGCGAGGAATGTCGTTGTGGGGCCCGGGAATTAAAATCTTTTGCCTCCTTTGAAAACGCTGTGAGCAAGATGAATGTCTTTCTTTAGGCCATGAGGAAGCAAAGGTTCTTGCGTGCAGGAGGAGTGTCGTGGGTCTGACACACATGTTCAGGAGAAGGGTGAGGTGAGAAATTAGGAAACGCGTACTTTGAGTTCAGCCAAACACAGACATGACTGTGCTTACTCCGTCTAAGAGGCATGTTCTCCATGTGTGGGATGGGCCAGCGTCTGTAGACTACTGTGTGGCCTTGGAATTACCGAGTTAAGCCTGTGGCCCAAAAGTACAGGACTTAGTTTTTGCTTGCACACTGCGCTTCCGACCCGTACAGTTAGGAGAGGCGTGGCGGAGGCACCTGGGCTCACCAGCGGGATGCAAGCGTTTCTTCACTTGACTAAAAGCGGGGAGCAGTCTTGAATAAGACCTAGAATTTAAAGACATAGCTCTGGGACCCCATGATCCCCACGCCTTAGCCCGATGCATGCTGGGACCACAGCTGTGTGGCACCACGCGTAGATTTTCCAGCAGTTTCCATTGTCATGTCGATTAGGAGGGAACCGACAGATAGTTTGAGCTCTGGATAGGCTGACGCTAAGGGAATCCCCCCCACGCCTTGAAGTCTAGCTGTCAAGTCAAGTCCACACTGTCATTTATGAAGTTCCTGGAAAGGAAGCCTTCAATGCACTAGCAGGTGCAGCAGGTGCTTCCATGGCAGGCTCTGTCAGAGCAGGGGTGGGGGGAGGGGTGGGAGGAGATGTGGGGGGAGGGGTGGGGGTGTTCTTCACTGAGCTTGACAGTAAGATGCCAACAACATAAAGATCCCACGCTACAAAGAATACTCTCGATAACCCCACCCTGTGTCCTCTCTACTCACCCTGAACACACAGACACACACATACACACATATACACACACATACACACACATACACATATACATGCACATACACATACATACACATACATACACACATACACACATACAAATATACACACATACACACACATACATATACACACATACACACACATACACACACATACACACATACACACACATATACACATGCATACACACATACACACATACACACATATATGCAGACATAGAAACATACATATATACACACATAAATACACTTACACACATACACACATATACACACACATACACATACACAAATACACATATACACACATATATGCACATACACACATACACACATTTACACACACACATTCACACACACATTTACACACACTGCTGCAGTGAGATGCTACTTCACGTTTTCAGGACTCTAAAAGATTCTTTAGAAAACACTTTAAAGAGAGGAATGATGTCTTTTGGGTCATGGTTTCAGCACCTTCTCCCCAAGGGGGCTTCTAGGATTTGGGGGAGACAGAGTCGGAGCATGGGCTCAGGAACAGGTACAGGAGAGCTGGTCAGTGCCAAGGACAAGTTGCCCTTCGAAGGCTCCATGTCTAACGTCCTCCACTCAAGCTTGGCCTCCAACAACACCATTGCTTATGTCAAAGTCCAGAGTCCAATCCCTTCTCAGTAACCGGATCCCCACCCGGACCCCAGCTGGAGCCAAACAGAGCTTAGGAGGACCGTCTGCCATCCAAGCCTCAACACTAGGGCCACTTCTAGTCATAGCTGCTGGCTTTTCCTGCAGAACCACAGGATCTCTGCATTATGCCCGCAAGTACCTGGCTATCACTATCCCCACGGTTACATTCAACCTCAGAAGTTGCTCCACAGGACCGAGGCTTCTAATTGTCCCATCGGCCACTCATTCAGGAACACACCCAGGGCTGTCCCATTACTTTGCAGAGCCTCGCTTGTGCCTCTTTTTCTGGGGGTCATCTTCTAGATGAGTTTTCTGCCCCCCCACCCCCCATCCTGGTGACACCAGGGCCTGCTGCTTGAGGAAATCCAAATTAAGGCAGAGAAGTCAACCAAATTGACTGACCGCATGCGTGCTGTGTGCGTGCTTGCGTGAGTGCAAACACAGAGGGATGAGTGGAGGGCGGAGGCAAATCACACACATTCCACAGTTGTTTCTGAGGATTGTCAGACAGGTGAGTGCCACGCGCCGGGCTCCACACACAGCTCTGAAGTTGGAGTCTAAGAAAATATCCCTGCTTTATGAAGATGGAGGTTATAGCAGACAGAAAAACTACCGTCCAGGTTCTAGCAAGACAATGGTAATCAGAATCTGTGCTCTGAGCCAAATTCTATGAAGCTAGCACAAAGCCTGGATAGCGAGGGAGCGAGGGTGCGAGGGTGCGGAGAAGCCGGACTCTGATGAACAGAGGATGTCGCGCACCCTTTCCAGATGGCTCTTTCCCACCTACCCCCCCCCCCGCCCATTTTAATCCGAGGACAGGAGCGAATCAAACACCTGAAGGCAGAAACAGAAGGCTCCGGTGGAAGATTGGCCAGAGAGAGCCAGACGCTTGTGAGCACTTAACAACAAGCTGCCTTCCCCCAGAACTGGCTGTAAGCACGGCTAAGAATAGACCCAGGCCAGGATGGCTAAGTCTTTCTCCATGGGCGTTTCCAGGGAGCAGTTCTACGTTGAGCAATACGGCCCCCCGCTCTGTCTGGCTGGCTAGGTATGAGGGGCTGGGTGGGCCTGCCTGGGCTAAAGTCAGAGATGCTGTCACAAAGTACAGTGACCTGGGTGGTTTCCAAGCCGAAAAGTTTATTTCTCAGAGAAAGACAAGATCAGGTAGCTGGCGAGGGCTCACTTCCTGATGCAGATGGCTGGTGTTTCCTGTCTGCACCTGCTAAAGGACTTGAGTTCTAGAAAGAGGAAGGATAGCAGGCTATCAAGAAGAGACTTGATACCCTATGAACATATACAGGGGGAGGAGGTCCCCCTCAGTCACAGTCATAGGGGAGGGGAGTAAGGGGAAAATGGGAGGGAGGGAGGAATGGGAGGATACAAGGGATGGGCTAACAATTGAGATGTAATATGAATAAATTAATAAAATTTTAAAAATATTCAAAAATAACTACATAAACATTCAAAAAATAAAATAAATAAAATAAAACACTGTGTGTTTCTGCAAAAAAAAAAAAAAAAAGGAAGCTTTCTTTAAAAAAAAAAATCAGCAATGTAGCAGCTTTCTGCAGCTGGGACAAAAATACCCAATAAAATCAACTTCAAAGAGGAAAAGTCTTTGGGGTTCATGTCCACATGTGTCTTGGCTTTGTTGTCTATGGGCTGATGGTAAGGTAGACCACCGTGGCCAGGTACCACGCAGAGTAACACAGCTCGGGCGGGCATGGCAACCAGAAAACCAGGTAAGCAGGCTAAGGAGAAGCCATTCCCTTGAAGGTTGTGACCCCAAAGACCTATCCCCTCCAAGTCAGTCTACCTCCTAAAGTTTCCAAATATCCCAAGAAGTTACACATCAATCCATAGAGGAATCTGTTCCCAATTCCTCCCCTCTGAAGGCCTGGATGCCAGCTAGCAGGGGTTGGAGTGAGGTGATTAGCTCCCTCCCGAAGGGGGCTAATCTTCTGATGGCTTCGTACAGGAGGGAATTATTGAGAAGCGGGGTCTGGTTGGAAGATGCAGTTTAGGTAGAGAGCCCGCCTCTTTGGTCCTTTCCTGTTTCCTGGTTGCCAGGCAGCAAGACAGTTTGCTCTAGCATGCTGCTCTTCTTCACCACACCCAAGAAACAAAGGAGTCAAGAGAGCATCTGCTAAGCCCTCAGAAGCCAGGAGCCCTAAAGAGTCTACCCTCCTCTCCTGTTTTGTTTGTTTGTTTGGGGGGGGCGGGACATTGGTCAAGTCACAGGAAAGGAGGCCTGGCTACCATGACGGCTCTTCCTCTCGTCCACTTGATGTGCCTGAGAAACACTAGGAATTTAGTTAAGCACGTGTCTGGGTGTGTCCGGTAGGATGCTTCTAGAACAGTCTAACCAGATAAGGAAGATACAGGGTGTGGGTGGCACCTTCCCACAGTCGGGGAGAGCAGATGGCATAAAACGAGGAAAAGGAGAAAGTGAGTCAACTGAGGCTTTGGGTCTCTCTGCTTCCTGCCCGCCATGGTGTGAGCTGCTCTGCTCTGCCACAGCGTGGCCGACTGACTGAAGCCTCTGAAACTGTGGCCCAACGGTTTGCTTTTTCAGGTATGTTGCTATGGCAATGAAAGACTAACCCACTGTCCTTCTGTTCCCATGAGGTATCAGAGTAAGTACGGAACAAAGGACACTAGCATCCTCCAGTCCATCTTTAGTTCAATTTTCCTTTTTGTTTTTTTTATTTTTAACAGGATTTCTCTGTATAACTCTGGCTGTCCTGGAACTCACTTTGTAGACCAAGCTGGCCTCAAACCCAGAGATACCTACCTGCCTTTGCCTCCCAAGAGCTGGGATTAAAGGCGTGCACTACTACTGCCCTGCTACGTATCTGTAGAAGCTCAGTATTGTGAAAGACCTAGAGAGATACTTCAGGACCTCAGACCCCATCTCAGAGATCTAGAATGGCACTAGGGACTTGACTGTGGTTTTGCCTGGCTTGTGGCTCAGGCTCTGCCCATCACACTCCAGTACAGGGGCCTAAGGGGCGAAGGCAAAGGCACCCTTGTCTCTCTAATCCCTCAGGGCCCTCCGGATGGTGGAATTCAGGAACTGTTACCTCAGGCAGAGTGGACATGTTAGTGTCAATGTGTGTGACACTCACTTGTGCCTCCCGGGCAGGCCCGGTCTTGCCAACACCTCTGAGGAGCAGCTTCTGACTGGGTTGTTTTTCTTCTCCCTTCGTCTTTCAGGAATCCAATTTTACAAGCTGTTGGTCTTGAGTGTGGACGGTTGCGTTTTATTAATTTGGAAAAAAATATTATTTTTAATGACCCCTGGAGCCAGATCTTTGCCCATTGTGGCTGCTGCTGCTTCCTAAAACCCTTTGTTTGTGTTCTTTCATGTTGTCAGGAGTACGAAGAGCCTGCTGTGGGTAGCGTGTGGGTAGCGTGTGGGTAGCGTGTGGGTAGCGTGTGGGTAGCGTGCTACGGCAATACTCACCGTGGTCCTTTTGTTGGGTTGTCATCATGAGCTGGAAGGTGATATTCATGCCTCTAGAGAGTCGTCACTGGGCAGTATATGGCACTTTCAGTGACACCGAGAGTACACCTGGAGCCAGCCTCCTTAGCAGAGTTCATGTAAAGGCCCACAGTCAAGATGGACACCCATGCCCTCACCCCAAATGTTTCCTCCTTCCCTTTCACAAACAAGACCACTGTCTGAAGTCTATGGAGTTTGTGGTCCAGGGATGGGTTTCAATGCTCAAGGCAGGACAGCTGAGACCCTCAGCAGGTGTGCCTTGGATCTCCTGCTCCTAGCCTTGCTCACTACATCCAATCAAGTGTCTCAAGGTCAGGTGTGAGAGGTTCTTGCTTGCACAGTCTGTTGTTACCGGAAGAGTTTGGCTCTTTTCCTGGAAGTTCTCATTGGCTCCAGGATGGGCCAATGGCCTGTTCTCCAGGCACTCCTGGCACTGACTCAGCACGTGATGACAGCCGCAGGACACGCCTTGTCTCCTTGGGCCGGAGGGCTCCGGGACAAGGCTCTCAAGTCTCTCCTGTGCTTGCTCAGACTACCCACAGGAATCAGAGTCGTACCATGAGGTTAACTGACGGATCCCTGAAGTAGATCACTGACCCGCATGTTTTTGTGTAGGGATCAGAAGGGCAGGAGGATAGGAGGCCACAAGCTGCACAGTGGAGAATTTTCTTAGACACACTCTGCCCGGCATCACAGTCACGGACCCTGTAGCACAGGGCGTTGACTAGCCACCAGTGTCTAGAACTTTTTCCCCCCACCGACAGAAACATCATTTACCCAAAAGGCTTCCATTAATAGACGCTCTGCATCTCCAATCAGCTTTGTGTGAGACTAACAGAACATGTTATGTTTATGCCTATGCCCATGAACTTTTGTTTTAAGATAGCATCTTACTGTGTGGCCCAGGCTGGCCTTGAACTTGAGATCCTTCTGCCTCAGCTTCCTAAGCGCTGGGATTATAGACATGTACTGCACTGCCCACCAGCGACAACCACCAATGCCCATCATTCTGGTCAATTTCATGTACTCCTTTCAAGGCTGGCTGGCTTAGGACTGCGCAGTAATTCAAATGCCCTCTTCCAAAGATGGCGCCATTAAACAGGTCGCATAATTGAAAACAGAAATCACAGTGCCTGGATGTTAAGTGGCCCTTTTCTTTCTCTGCGCAGTGGTCGCTAACTGACTACCCCTTCCTTTTCCCTCCTCTTCCTCCAAGAGTATGTCTCTAAGCCTCTGCGGATCTTCACAAACATGGCGATTCTTTTGTCTCTTTGATCCCCGTTTGGATAGGTGTGACCTTGGCCAGGAGAATTACTGTCTTCCCTTCCCTGGAGCGGGACGGCAGCCCGCTGTGTGGGTGTGTGTGTTGTGCAGAGCGATGCACGGGTGTGGCGCATCAAAGGGTCACGGACCAGGACTGGCAATCCTCTGTGTACGCGCCAGGTGCGTGCTGAGGAAGGATGGTGATACTGTGTGTGTGTGTGTGTGTGTGTGTGTGCGCGCGCGCGCGCGCATATGTGTGTGCATGTGTGCGTGCGTCTCTGTGTGTGTGCATATGTGTGTGTGTGTGCATGTGTGTATGTGTGTGCACGGTCGCGTGCGTGTGTGTGTGTGTGTGTGTGTGCACGTGTGTGTGTGAGTGCCGGGAGCAGTGATAACGGATGGACTCGGCCATTCAGCGCACTGCAGTATTCCTCCCAAGTAGATCATTATTCCGTATGGAATAAATAGTGTTATCGGGCTGATATGCTTAAGGCTAATGAGCCCGTGTCTACCATCTGAGAAGCCAGATAACAAGACATGTTTTTCTCCATTGGCTTCTATTGATGTATTAATTAATGAAATCCAAGATTCCCCTTTGAGCTGGGGAGAAGTGTTTAAATCACTCTCAAGCTGTACACAGTGCAGTGCCCCCTCCTCCTGCCAGATGCTGTGTGCGCAGGGCTGGGGTCAGTAGCCCCGCCCTCCTGCTGCTGGCCCACCCCCTGCGGAACGCCCCCCCAGGGGTGTTTCTGTCCCATCTTTGGGCGGAGGATGCGCTTGTGGGTCCAGGTCTGGCTGTGACCAAATCACAACCTCTGTGGCTCCCGGTGTGATGGGCCCCATCAAGTTCTCTCCTTGGACAGACTGAGATCTGCAAGGATTTAGAGCTTATTTGGGCGATCCGGTTTGTTTAGTGTGATCAGTGGGACCCCATCACTTACTCCACAGCTTGGTCAGCCTCCTGCAGTTCTCTGGGCCTCAGTCCTCCTTTCTTTGAAAGGGAGATACTGCTAATTTGCCACCTAAAGTGGGTTTGTGGCAGCCAAAGGAAGGAGTGTGTAAAATTGTTCCCAGGAACCCAGGAACCCAGAATCAACAGTGCGGGGGGGGGGGGGGGCGGGGGCTGGTGACAGTTCACAGCAGGGATAGATCTATTTATTATGCAACGGGCAAGATAATATTGATGCAAGATACTCTTTACAAAAAGGCAGTTACAGTTTCCATACCCGGCTAGGAATTTTTCGGTTTGTTTGTTTACTAGCAATACGATATCATTAAAAGAGCTGCTCCAAGATTTAAATATAGTCTGTGATACTCAATATGTTTTCTATACAAGAAGAGATGGCCTCAGGGTGGTGGTGGGGCAGCATGCTTTTCATCCCAGCACTCAGGAGGCAGAGGCAGGTGGATCGCTGTTCGAGGCCAGCCTGGTGTACAAAGTGAGTCCAGGACAGCCAAGGCTACACAGAGAAACCCTGTCTTGAAAAACCAACCAACTAAACAAACAAAACACCCCCCCTGACCCCCCCAACAACAACAAAATATGGAGGGGGCAATATAAGGTACAAAGAGTGGGGGTCATAGTGACTTATTCTTCAGCATCCTGGATGGAACCACTTATTTGTTTCTTGGCCCTTTAAGGCACCCCTGTGCTCCCTGGGTTCTATGAGAAACTGCGCATGCTAACCATGTATAGATAGGTAGCATGCGTCATACGCCTCTTACATTACCATGTGCCCCAGCATCCCAAAGAGAATAACAGGCCCCCCCACCAGACTCTGTACACAACCAGGTACCCCACATCCCACATGCAGCCACGTACCTTATATCATGTCACCAGGACTCTCTATCCTCCCCTACCCGCCCCACCCCCCATCCAAAGTCACAGTTAAGTGGGATTTTCTTTGTGGTCTCACATATGAGCCTTTTGAAGAACGTTACTGTCATTTTCCACCCCAAAGGAGCAAGGCTGCCTCAGACCGTTCTGTTCTCTGGACCACTCAAGCTGAGCTCGGCAGCCTGGCAGAGGAGGGGCTCCAAGAAGCTTGCTAGGGTACTGGTCCACAGTGGGGAGTGCTTGCCTCAGTCGCTGGCCTTGCCTAGCCAACCTCTCTAGCGTCACTACAGACAAAGGCGCACGGTGTGATCCTGCACCTGATGTCTGACATCCTGAATCACACACACGTCAACCGCTCACCACAATGACCCTGAGATAGTCACACCCTACTCGTACCCCAACACCTATCCGATGGTTTGCGAGGCAGACTAGACTCTGTTTAGAATCAATAACCACTTAGAATTAAAATCCGAGCTGAACTATAAACCATAAAAGGCCCCTGATTATTTCATTAGTAATTTGCTAATTGGCATTAGATATTTAATTACACATTCCAAATATTTGATGACTCATTTCAGTTCCGCATAGGAAAGCTGCTGGTGGGGACTGCAAGTCTTTTCAGGAAACAGAGAGGCCAGAGGGAGGATTTGCAGGAAGCCTTCCTGCCCACTGTCTACGTGTGGGTGGCTAAGGTCTAAACAGTGGTGGAGGGGTCTGCTATGGCTTTGAAGACGCCCACCCAGCCGCTAGATAAGACCAACTCCGATCCCGGGCCCCGCCCCTCCCCCCCTCGAGTTTCTTCCTCTCCCGGGGCTTTGTTCCTCATCAGCGCAGCTTTGTGCCCCCGCTTTTCTCTTGGAGACTTTATCTTTTCTGCTTTGATCTGCTTCCCACAACATAAGGTGATCCCTCCCCCCCTCCTTTTTATCCTCAGACGATGGGCTGTTTTTTGACATGAGTGAAAAGGAGCCAGCCCCTGGCCCCTCATCACTCACTCTCACCCCGGTCGGTCCCTTGTCCTCCCAGGTCACCTCTAGGCAGCCGGTCCTGTCTGCAGCGGACACCAGATGGCCCCCACAACCTTCTTAGAATGGATTTGCATTAGATATTGCACTCGCTCGCTTGGTGTCTGGCTCCCCTCCCTTAAGGTGTGGGAGCTGTTTCTCTAGTAGGAAAAGAAAATGATAATTTCAAGAGCAAGTAAAAAAGAAATAGCACAAATGTTCACTTCTGTTTCTTTTGGTATCTTTCTGAGGATAAGTGGGCACTGAATCTATGCATCCCACCTCCCAAACATGTCCTGTTTCGCATCTGTGCTTGGGTCCCTGATCTGCTGGGCTAGCCTCACCTCCCATGGGATATCATGGGATAACTCACAGTGATCCAGACATGTGTCTGCGGCCAGGTGCTTGTTCTCAGCCAGCAGACAGTGTCCTCTCTGCTGCACGTGTGAACTGGACGCGGAAAGTGGCTCTGCGGTACCTCACAACACAGGGTGCACTCTTGGTCAGGCCTGTTCTAGGCTAAGGGCAGCAGGCACATGTTTCTCACTGACATGTGGGGGTTCTACTGACCATCCCAGAGACCCCCGCTGCAGAGGACGGATGGGTACTATGGAGGACCAAGCCACAAACCTGCAATTCACTTCAGAAAGGAAAAAAAAAACCTTCTTAAAGAGCCAGCTCTGCTCAGTGGAGCAGGTAAGAGCCCCCCCACCTCCTTCTGCTCCAATTTTGAGACCCAGAAAGGGGTGCCATTGTGAATTAGATTAAGGACCCCAAAGGCCCTTGTTTAGAAGACGCCAGCGGGTGCTTTTCCTTAGACAGACTTGTCAAGATGTTGCCGATGCTGGATGAGGCAGATGAAGCCTCAAGGCCAAAGCCCAGGCCGGCCTGTCCACAGGGAATCTGCGGCCTGGTGACCACCCGCCCCTGCTCCGCTTCTAACTGCACCCTCCCTCCGACTGTCACCACCTTCTCAGCTTGCTCTTCTGTAACACAAAGCCCAGCTCACTGATCAAGAGGAGCCCTGGAGAAAAGGCCTGCAACAGTGAAACACACCAGACCCCGAGAGGTGGAGGATGATGATGATGATGGTAATGATGATGGGCGTAAGGGGGGAAGAGGGGGAAGGGGAGGGGGAGGAAGAAGGGAAGGAGGGTGAAGGGGGAGGAGGAAGGGAAGGAGGGGAGGGGGAGGAGGAAGGAGAGGAGGGGAGGAGGAAGAGGAAGAGGGGGAGGAGGGGGAAGAGGAAGAGGGAGGAGGAGGGGGGGGAGGGGGGGGAGGGGGAGGAGGGGGAGGAGGGGGAGGAGGGTTGGTTCATGAGCCATTAGCTTTCCACTCCTTATCTGGCTTCTGAGCTTTAAAACATACGTGTATCCTGGCCAGACTGTATAAGTAGATAGGCCAGTTTTTATGAGAAGCTACCTCAAGTCCCCTTGGAAAGTGTATGGGCATAAAATAGAAACCAATAAAGCAATGATTTCAGTAGAAATCTGGCCATAAGATCAGCAGTGAGAGGTGTTTGCATTCCCTCTGCGCGGGGAGCAGCTTGGAAATCATTGTGCATCCGTAAGCATTAAGGGGCAGATAGGAGGTCCCAGGGTGTGTGCCCACAGGGCTGAGGCAGACGTCCCATGCAGGCCTTCCGGTGGTCTGCCGGTCTGTCCTGGTTTGTCTACCTCACCATCCCAGACCTCCCACCAAGCCCAGGCATCACTCCGCTCCCGTGCTCTTTCCTGGGCATTCTACCATTTGCACCTCCTCTGGACCCAGACCGAGGGAAGTCTCAGTTCTTCAGCAGCTCCAAATCAATGTCTAACAACTGAAGAGAAGAGAAAATCCCATCGTTTAATTGGAAACAAAGCCGGGACTGTGGCAAGAGCTTTATCACCGGGGTAAATCTCAAAGTCAAGGTGTGACAGGTCTGATTAACCCATTAAGTCCGTTCACTTGCTGCTTCCTTCTTCGTAGTCTGCTTTCTGGTCTACAGGGTCTGCGGGACCCACCGCAGGGGCATCTCCCATGGGGTGAGACCCACCGCAGAGGCGTCTCCCATGGTGCAGGACCCACCTCAGGGGCGTCTGTCTCCCATGGTGCGGGACCCACCGCAGGGGCGTCTCCCATAGTGCAGGACCCATGGCACGGGAGTCTGTCTCCCATGGTGCGGGACCCACCGCAGGGGCGTCTGTCTCCCACACTGCAGGGGCATCTGTTTCCCATAATGCGGAACCCACCGAAGTGACGTCTCCCATGGGGCAGGATCCACTGCAGGGATGTCTGTCTCCCATGGGGTAGAACCCACCGCAGGGTCGTCTCCCATGGGGCGCCTTTGTGAGTCTCCAGTAGAGCGTGTGTTGCTTTTCCTCTGCCCATCACACCACTTCCCCCCCCCCCGCCCCCCGCCCCCCGGCACTCAGGACCCGGGCAAAGCCGATGCCACTTACGGTCTAAGCTTTTTCTCCTTCCTCCCTGGGGACAGTGCAGCCCCTGGCCAGCACCACCTGAGCTGGACGCCTCAGTTTCCCCACAGATTTCGTCTTCCGGTGAAGGACTGGTTTAGATCGGCAGTGCTTAGGGTCGAACCCAGGGTCTCACGAGCTAAGTAATCACCCTGCCCATCGGCCATGTCCTCACTCCCGCTGTGTTGCTTTGGAAGAAGAAGAAGAAGATGGATGAAGTTCATCGCAGCTGAGGCTTTTGTGGGCTGGGGAGGGAACCCCCTGGATCTATGGATGCCAGGGACTGGCACACACAACTTGGTGGGGCTGACCTCAGCTACTGGTCTAGCACCAACATTTCCGCCTTAGGACCCAGAGTGATCCTGAAAGGCAGGCAGAGGCGGGGTAAGGTGCTTCTGCACAGGGCAGGCTCAGGAGTCCCCTTTTCTGAAGGTGAGAGCAGCCAACAGAGGCGGCAACTGTACTGACAGGGCTGAGGGGATTCCTTAAACTGCAGCTTCAGGGAAACAGCCTCTGGCTTTGTCAGGGTTCCTATTGCTGAGATGAAACACCAGGACCAAAGCAACTTGGGGATGAAAGAGTTTATTCCACTAACAGTACCACATGACTGTTTATCCTCAAAAGCAGTGAGGGCAGAAACTCACACAGGGCAGGGACGTTGAGGCAGGAGCTGGTGCAGAGGCCATGGAAGGCTGCTGCTTAACTGGCTTGTTCCTAGTGGCTTTCTCGGCCTGCTTTTTAGCTTCTAGGCATGCCAACCCATCAGATGTCTCTATAGCTTGTGTCCAGTTGACATAAAACTAGCCAGGGTACCATTCACACAGACTTCACCTGCAGGCATTAGCATCTCTGCATCTGAGAGTTTCTGAGTTTGCAGAGTAATTTTCTACCTTGGAGACGGACCAGCCCCTGGAGACTGGGGAAGCCCTGGAAGACAACTGTGTTGGTGAGGATGGTCAAAAAGGACGTAAAAACCTCAGGATGGAAGTTTCCAGAACCTCTGTCAACACATTCTAGCACCAAAGGAAAGCTTGCTGTAGATCGGTAGGTAGGCCTCAAGCAAGAGGCCATCTGTTCCGTCTCCTCCAGCTTCTGGACGAATCTGAGGATATCATGTCTTGGAAATCCCAAAGGAGAAGAGTATGTTGTGTTTCCTGGCCCCATGGTGCAGTGTTGGAGGCCAACACACATGTACACATGTACACACCCCAAAATATACACAAAGACCTAAGACTGAGGGAGATGGAAGTCCATAGCGGAACCCGGGCCTTGGACAACCTCTCCAGTGTCACTGCCACCACATGTGTAGGCACTTTCCTGGGGGAGTCACCAAAACCCACCGTGTCCTGCCCCTCAGAGGTCTCAGAGCCTACTGAGGGGAGGCACACACCCAATCAAACAACCAGACACATTTCACCACCAAGAAGAGTGGCAACGGCTCAGCAGAAAGAAAAGGCGGGACTAAGGAAGGACAGAGAGTGAGTTGCCGACTTGAAGGGCCTGGTGTCGAGGTTGCCGTGAGCTGAGCCTAGCATGTTTTGATATGACAGGAGATGGATTCCAAGGTAGAACTTGAGGGGAAACTCACTCTGTCTGTTAGGATTCGGACCACTTTAAGGCAGAGAACTGTGGGTGGAGAAAGGCCTACTTATGCTGGGCTGATTTTAATGGAAGGAACGAAAGTCTAGAATTGTTTTAAACAAAACCTTTCATTAAACCTGAATAGTCTTATGATGCTAATGGCTGAGAAGTGTGGACAAGTGGGTGTCCTGCTGACCCTGCACTCCTGAAGGACCTACGGCTGTTTATGACTAGTGCGGGGCCTGCTACACGTAGGAAAGTAATTTGTCTTAAAAGGTTCTAAAACGATGCCCCACAGTGTCTACTCACCGTGTCCTTGCTCAGCAAATCTTTGCATACCCACAGAGCAAGCTACTGTGTCTGACTCATGACTGGATTGCTATGTGTTACAAAAGAAAGCAAATTAGCAAAGGGTACTGGATTTGGAATCTCATTCCTTAGACTCTAAGGCTTAGAAGGATGTGGTTGGCCCATTCCAGTTAAGGGATACATGTTGGCTCTGTTTTTCAACAATTAAACTCTATTATACAAACCAACTAGCTTACACAAAAGGGAAAAAAAGGTTAAAGGGAAAAAAGAGTGAACCTTCCGGTACCCGTTCCACGGGACGGGTCCCTAGGTGTCTCTGGCCTGCGCGCTGGTCCAGCCTGTTCGCTGATCTTTTCGATCCATGTGCGCTCAAGCCCAGTCTGAACCTGCTGCTCCTCTCTGTCTTTTCTGCCTGCCGGTCTTTCACGCGCAAGGGGCGGTCTCGCTCTCCCAAAGAGGGTCG
This sequence comes from Acomys percivali, assembly GCA_907169655.1. Classification (NCBI taxonomy): domain Eukaryota; kingdom Metazoa; phylum Chordata; class Mammalia; order Rodentia; family Muridae; genus Acomys; species Acomys percivali. The sequence continues at coordinate 1,049,705 of OU015759.1, forward strand.
ATTAGAAACACAATAGTTTAGGTGGAGTCCCTCATGCCCCTCTTGAATTCCAGGCCCAGGATGGCTCCACCCAGTCTATCTCAAGGTTAATCTCAGGGAGTACCTGTGGTGTGTCCAAAGACAAAGCCCTCTAAAACTGCTTTCACCTGTGGCAAAGTTTACAATCCTTCCCACAAATACAAGAGAGGACGGAGGTACTACCTTCAGTCAGTCTCAGGTGAACTCTGCCCTGGAAAGGACGTGGTGTGGAGAACTGGAAAAATCCTTGGGCCTGAGTGTTGGCGTGGGGCTCTTCACCCATGGCCTTGGAAACATTGTGACTGATGACTCTGCCATGGAGGCTGGGCTACATGTGGCAGGACAGTTACCAGAGTCCTCAGCCTGGGCTCATGGGTAGCATCTGGTGTTGAGAACCAGCAGAATGTGTGTGTGTGTGCGTGTGTGTGCGTGTGTGTGTGTGTGTGTGTGTGTGTGTGTGTGTGTGTGAGATTACCTGGTCTCAAATATATGCTTGCCACAAGTCTACTTTGGTTTTGGTCCTAGTTTGCTTCTCTGTTGCTGTGATAAAATGACGATAAAAAATATACTGTGAGCTGGGCGTGGTGGCGCATCCCTTTAATCCCAGCACTCGGGAGGCAGAGGCAGGTGGATCTCTGTGAGTTCGAGGCCAGTCTGGTCTACAAAGAGTCCAGGACAGCCAAGGCTACACAGAGAAACCCTGTCTCAAAAACCAAACATATATATATATATATATATTGAAGGAAAGGGAAGTTGGGGCAGGATCTTGAGGCAGAGATCATGAGGAAAGATGTTCACTGGCTTACTCCCTTTGGCTTTTTCATCTGCTTTTCTTATACAGGCTAGGCCCACCTGCCCAGGGTTGCCGCCACTCGCAGTGGGCTGGGCCCTCCTCCATCAATTAGCAATTAAGAAAATATCCCACTGACATGGCCACAGGCCACAGGCGGTATGGGGGGGGGGGCAGGGACCATCCTTCAAGTGAGGTTCCCTCTTCCGAAATGACTCTAGTTTGTGTGGAATTGACAGCATAGGTGTCTCCCTCAATTGCTCTCAGTCCCTGTTTTTTTGAGGTAGGGTCTCTTATCGAACTCACCGGTTCAGGCAGAAAGCAACTCATCTTACAAGATTCTAAAATAGCTGTCTCCTGCCCCTGCCCCCATCGCATCTTTCAAGCTAGCCCGTGGAGGGAGGCCTCCTGTCTCCCAAAACCTCACCTCTGCCTCAGTGCTGGGCTTAAAGACCCTTGCCACGGCACCTTATTCTGTGTGTATGCCGAGATTTGAAGCCACTTCCTCAAGCTTGTAAGAGCAAGCATCTCACCCTCTGAGCCATCTCCGCCCCCCCACCCCCTGGCCTTGTGTCTTGAGCGTTTGGTCCCCAGCTGTGGGATAGTTGCAGCGTAGGACCCTCCCTGGAGGAACTAGGTTGTGGCTAGAACACCATGTTTGCCGAAGAAGACTGGTACCCAACACCAGTCTCTCTCTCTCTCTCTCTCTCTCCCTCTGCTTCTTCTCTGCCATGGAATAAAGAACTCCCCTAGTGTATGCCCCCACATGATGTTCTGCCTCAGCCCAGAATGGGTGCCAAGGGCTGTGGACTGAACCCCCATCCTTCCCCCTCCCCCAAAAACAAACCTAAGGCTATAAGTGTACTTCCCTGCTTTACACAGATTCTGTCCTGGGTTTGGGTCACAGCTACCCAAAGCTAACGCACTGCCCTCCAACAGTTTAACTTTTGCTATAATGACAACATACAAGTAGGTCAGGAATCTGGGGAAGAGAAAAGCCCATATTCACTCTGTCTCGTAACGGTCCTGTAATTTCAACCCCAGAAAGTCCTTTCTGCTTTCGTCTTTTCGAAGGACTATATTTCTGAGGTCCCAAGTGACACATCGGACTCATTAAGGCCTCTTAATTCCCACATGAGTTATTGCTGGAAGGGCCTGAGGGCCCAGCATCTCGTCTTATTACACCTGTAGTTATGACCAGTAACTACTGCCTTTATTGCAACATTCAGCACCAGCCATTAAATTTGAGGCAGGAAAAATGATTTTTTTCACCCCAAATCCACTTACCACTGGCAACTTTCCATGCATGTTCTCAGACCAAAGCCAGCGCTGCTGTGTGACAGCACCGGACTTGCAGAAGGTACATGTCGACCATTGCTTGTCTCTGTGCACAGAGTCCAAGTTCAGGGGTCTCTTAGGTGCTGGCATCAGCTAACACTTCAGCTAAATAAAACACAACTGGGGGTGCCTCTCATGGCCCACTTCAACAAAGGGTCTTTATTCGCCCTTATAGAAGGAGCCCAGGGGTAGCTAAAACCTTCTTTCTTCAGCTTGAAGCCAAACACAGCTAGCAGAAAGATCATCTAATTTTTTGCAATGAAAACCTGTGCCAGTCAAAGACATTAGGACCTGTTCTTACTTAAGAGGCATTAAAAAAATAAATAAAGTACAAATATTGTCACCTCAGCTTTGACAGGCAAGTCTCCCATGCGCACAGCTGCGCAGGGGCCCTGGACTCTGTTTGACACACTGGAAAGGAAGCCCAGACAATGTGGCTTCCGTTTTCCGGGCTGGCTTTTTGTGTTCGCGAGGACATCGCCCTCTTTTTCATCAGGAGAAGGTTTTGAAATCCGAGTATTAATGTTGCTCCGTCGTGGTGTGCGCAAATAACTTTGGGCACGTGCTGAGGTTTCTGAGTGTTTGGAGCACGGCTAGGAGACCCCCCTCCCCCCCCCCCACCCCGGTGCGGCACTGGACACTGTGTAAAAGAGGGAGCAGAGAGAGGCATCGGTGACAAAGTCTTCATCTCTCAACAAAGAGTTAACAGAAAGAGATAAAATCAGATATGTGTAGCCTCCAGACGTCCATTAAAGTGCAGTATGCTGTTCTCCATCACAGAGAGTACGCCAGATGTTCAAACTATCTCTAATCATTGCAGATGTAATGGACTAGAATGTTGCACTTGGTGAGTTTACTGGCATTATTCCTATATACTGCACAAGGGAAAAGATTTTAAATATATAATTATATCTCATTAATACTCAGGTTTTATTTCCTTTCCATGAAACAGGACTTATTAAAGCAACCATTACCCTCCCCCAGCCCCCCACACGTTTTCTTTCAGTGCTTGGCCCTGGTTTAATCCGGTGTGCACGCCACGTGTAAATATATACTCACTAACCTGGGTGCAGGAAAGCACTTGTGAGGCTTCCGCTACCCAAACGCACTTTCATATGCAGGAGATGTTTTTTATACTGTAAATTGATAAGAGGGACTTAGCCGAAGACTTTTTGACTCGCTGTTTGGCTTTTCTTCACGCCAGAAATATTTGTATTTCTTAATTTGGAAGGAAATTGCCTCTGTTCTAACTCTTTATTGCATGTCAGGAGAGGGGTGCGTTCTGGGCTCTGCAGAGCGAGCCAGGGGGTGGTGGGGAGAGGGGCATCTGAGGGAGAAGACCCCTGCCTGGCAGCCACATTCTCTCAGGTACCTGTGGGACTTAGTGGAAGACTGAGAGTTTCTCTGGATTTTGTCCATAAAACTCACACGCTTGGAGTGCCTCTCAAGAGGAATGTGAGGGGGGTACCCCTCTTGGGCACACCCTACTTCTTTACCCCAAACGAAATAACAGTGTTTGCACCACCCGACTAAATCATCCCAAGATGCCGAGCACCGATGGCAGCCAGCCTCCAGCGTGGCTGGGAACCACACAGCCAGCCGTGCCTTTCCTTGTAGCCACCAGCTGTCCTTTCTGGGCCTCTTCTCCCTACACGTCTAGATCCTTAGCGTCTAAAGGGTTGGGGTTCCTTGCCTGGGGTGAGTGTGCACGTGTGGAGCTGAAAAGTGCTGGCTTGATTATTCCACCCCCCACCCCCCACCCCCGCCCCGTGGCACTCACTGCATTAAACATCTTACCTAGGCCTAGTGCAGGCTGGGCAGGTGCCCTGCTGCTCAGCTTAATCCATAGGAGCAGGATCTTGCTTTAATATGTGTGTGTGTGTGTACATATATATAATACATATATATATATATATATATATGCCTGTTGTATGTATGAATGCTTACATTTGTGTAGTCACACGTGTGTACCAGTGAAGGCCCGATGTTGACATAGGACATCTTTCTGAAGCACGGTACAGCTTCCATATTAAGAGAGGGACTCTTGTTGGATTGAAAACTAGTCTGGCTAGCTAGTGTGCTCTGAGGAGCCCCTGTATCTGCCTCCCCCTGCCTTTTACACGGATCCTGAAGCTGGGAAGTCAGGTCCTCACACTTGCCCAGCGAACACCGTACAATCCCTGGGGAGATGTTGATTGACAGAGAGGGAGCTTACTGACCAGTCTATGATCGCAGCATTTAGAAGGCTGAGGCAGGATAGTTGAGAGTCCAAGGCCAGCCTGGACTTCATGGGGAATTTGAAGCCAGTCTGGGTTTGTATGGCATCACTTGTGTTCACAGTGCAGCCATTTCATGCCCAGCACTGTCTTCTTTCTGTACATTACACGCTAGGTCACTCCTCATGACTTACTAGGTAATTCTAGTAATGAACTCCGGTGCCCCAGACAGTAGCAACCTTGGCCAAGGCCACTCCAGCGTCAGGTACAGTGTCTGACCCGTAACCGCTGCCTACCTCTTTTTTTTTTTCTTTTTTTTTTTTAATGAGAGAAGAAAGGAATAAATTAATGGTTAGTGAAAGCCTTTTGGGAAAAGCTGGGTGGGGCTGACAATTTAGTCCAATGTCCTTAGCTATCATTTTTGGCGAGGAAGAGAGTTTGATGGATCCTGTAATAATGAGATTGACGAGACAGATGGTCGCTGCCAGGAATTCAGCAGAGGCCAGGGTGATGGAGAGGCGACTGCTCTGTGTCAGAACCAAGGGGCGGAGGGTAGGGGGGGGTGGGAGGTGTCTGAAGCCCTGTGGAGGCTTCAGTCTCCTGGGGGGAAGTGATCTGTGGGTCACAGGGAGGGCGGGTGCTGTTTAAGCCCAAAACAAGGAGGCTGGGCACGGGGAGGGGTGGGGAGGGTACGTGGAGCAGAGCTAGAGGCAGAGAACAGCCCCTTAGGAGCATCCTGGGAGGAGGCAGTGCAGGCAGTGGAGGACCAGGGCTGGGGGGAAAGGAGTGGGGAGGGGGAGGGGATGGAGAGGGTGGGGCGCTGGGAGGGCAGGGGCCTGGGACGGGAGTCTGCAGGATAGAGTTCCACAGAGCAGTCTCATCATACACACCTGCTTTTATCTTTTAGTTTTAAAAAGAAATCCATTCTCTCTCTCTCTCTCTCTCTCTCTCTCTCTCTCTCTCTCTCTCTCTCTCTCTCTCTCTCTGCCCTCCCAGCTCCCTCCCCCACCCCCCACTTCTTCCTCCCCCTCCTCTTCCTCGTGAGATGCCAA